>OX030952.1:52548236-53148236 GCA_943735915.1 Pherbina coryleti | reverse complement strand
CTCTTGAAGAGCGACGTGCAGAAGAAATCGAATACGAATTTTTGTTGACATTTCCATGGAGCAATGTTTTCAAAAACAAAGTGCCATCTGAAAGTGAAGAGTTTTGGTAATCGGCATACAAAATTAAGACAGCCGTAGGCAAAAAAATGTTTGACAATATTTGTAAGTTGGCATTCATCTTGTATAAACTAAATCAATGTATGAACTAAACAATACTTCGAGAATTGACGAAACGGAGGAAGAGTCTAATATGGCTGAATGAACTACTTTTTTTGCAAAAAGTTTTTTTTAAAGTTGCATATTGAAAAATTCTAAAAAGTTATAGTCTCTAAAAAAAGGTTCTTTAACGATCAAAATTCTCGTATAAAATGAAGTAGCTTTTTTATTATTTTTTATAGATCTCAAAAATATTAAAATAAGAATATCTAATACTATTAACAGATCTCAACATTATTTGAAAAAAAATGTATATAATTTGTTTTGTTTTTTCTAATATAATAAATTTCTTAGAAAAAATGGCGATTTTTGGCGATTTTTTTTTTCATTGGGCGCTTTTGGGCGATATTTTTTTAAGTCTCGCGCTTTTCTCAAAAAAGTTCTGGCAACACTGGTTGTTAACCTTAGTACAGTATGCATCAAAAAGTAGATAAGAACTCAGTTACACAAAATTCCAGCGTTCTCTGCCAAAAAAAAAAAAAAAAAAAAAACAAATTCCGGGTAACTTTCTCGGCATATTGGCAGTATATGTAGAACCTAAGTAGCTTGAGTGGATCACAGTGGTCTCCACGGCATCTTAGGTGTACCATCAGTTAAACTAACTGAACCCTAAAATGAAAGTGTGGAAAAATGGAGGAGCTAAACAGCAAAAATAACAACAACTTCAATATGCTCTGATAGCAGTAAACCGCTGTGATCGAATTTCGAAGATGCACATGAATTAAGGCTATGCCTAAAAGTATGTTACGATCTAGGTTGTTAACCTTAGTACAGTGTGCATCAAGAGTAGATAAGAACTCAGTTACAAAAAAATTCCAGCGTTCTCTGCCAAAAAAAAAAAAAAAACAAATTCCGGGTAACTTTCTCGGCATATTGGCAGTATATGTAGAACCTAAGTAGCTTAAGTGGATCACAGTGTAAAGTCATACAAAGGCTACTGATGAGTTGGTGTAGCGGCCAATGAAACAGTCTGTATAGTCAAGCTGTGTGATTTGCTCCATACAGAGCCGTTGTTGTTGTTGTTGGTTGTTGCCTTCTTTGTTCATCATGTTGTCTTGTTGACAACATGCTTGGCCTAGAGCTCGAAAAAATTGTTTTCATTTTAAAATAGCTTTAAAACTTTCAATAGAAAGTCTTTTATAATTTTCTTATTCATAAACATGTTGTAGCTGCTTTGCAGTTATAATAGAAATACTTTCGATTTGAAGTGGGATGAGTGTAAATATTGGTTTGTGTATTAGATAAATTCAATGGCATTATATTTATTTGTCACAATTTTGTCCACATTTTGATATTTAACCATCAAAAGTATTTTGAAGCTACCTTCTGCGCTGAAAAAATTGTAATTTTATTGTGTTTTGTTTTTTTGTAAATTTTTTAAATGTTTTGACAAATTTTTTTGGTCAAATATATTTAATTTTTTTTACATATTTTTTTTTTTTTGTTTTTTTTTTTTTTTGGAAATGTTATATTTTAAATTATTTGAATAATTTTTGACATAATTTGCGCTGAAATTAGAGCAAATCATTTGCAGAAATGCTTTGTGAGGAGTTTATCATATTTTAGCCATTTTTAAAAATCATCTCAATTTACAATCCTCAAAATAAATAAAATATTTTCAAAAATTCATTGACATTTTGTGTGTTTTTGATGTATTCTGAAATAATTTAAAATATTTTTGATAATATTTGTGCTCAGATGAGAAAAAAATGCAATTCAAAGGGGTTTTTTTTAAGTTTTCAACAATTTTTAAAATTATCTCATTTATGAAGCATTTTAAAGACATTTTTAACAATATTGAACGTTTATGAATAATGTTTTTAAATTTTTTTTTATGAAGGCTTTATAAGATGCTCACAATATTTTATGAATACAGCCGATATGTATAAAAAATAATAATATAAAAATTTGCGTTTGAATTGATTTTTTATTCGTTTTATTTACACAGTAATTACACAGTAATTTTTGTTCCAATTCACAGTCATTTTGCACCAAAAACAGTAATTTTTCGTGCCCCACACAGTAATTTTAACAAAGTATGTTAACATCGCTGGTTTTAGAGAAGCTTACTTGCTTCCAACCGGTTTCGCTCTCATCGCTTGCTTCGTCTTCTTCGTTCATATTGTCACTACGCACTGCAACAGTCGAGGAAAAATTCCTTTAACCTTAATCGGTCCCTTGTGTAAATTTTACACACACTTTTTAACTTCAAGCTGATATTTCTTTAATATAAGTTCATCAAATCGATCTAGGAGTTTGGTTGGTATTTTAAAAAATCTTTTTTTTTTCAAAAGAATAAATGAAATAATGAATAATAAATAATTTTTAACGACAAGATCGCAATCATTTCATTCATCCATGAAAATATGGCTCTTGAAAAAGTGTGTAAAATTTACACACAAGGAACTTATTCGTTTCTCAAAATAAGGGACCGATGAAGGTTAAGTTAATGTTTAATGCTTAAATTCCTTTATCGTATCACTCCGACTTCAGTTTCATTTTATTTTAGTTTAATTACAAAGATGTTTTTCTCTTAGAGTTCAAATTTTATTCTGATAGAAAAATTTGAGGAGAAAAAACCGATCTACTCTGTTCAAACGAAAATTTCAAACTCGATATTTATTAGAATGAACGAAAATGTAAAAAATAAAAGAAATAAATAACTGGCCATTTCAGCCCTTGAAACTTTGACCTAGCTTCTTATGATCAATTGTGTTGTGCGTGTTATTAAGTTTGTACACAATCGACCGAGAACCGGACCTACAGGCTTAACGCCGACTCCGAACGGCGATGAACGGAATGTTCTTGTTCTCAAGAAGCTTTACATGGCATTTTGAATACTCTCTGAGGTTTATCATTGTCTGTAGAGAGGTGGCGGCCGTACAGAAAAATTATTTTAATTAAAATAATTTTCTGTCGCTGCTGGGGTTCGAACCTGGGTCTCCAAGTTCGTTGACATAGCGGCCACGCACTGTAACCAACTTTTCCAGGGACGCCACTACGAAAATGTATCGAAATTAAAAAACGAGTCTAAATTTAAGCGGCGTTCTGCAATCCGTTCGTTTTGGCAAAATCGGATAGAAGTAAAATCGAGTTCGAATTTGTGTTTGAATCAGCTGTTTCCTTTAATTTTTTTGCTGAACTTGTGCCCATTAATTGTCAGACAATTTAAAATGAGATCTGCATTTTCGGCTGCTGTTTTATTACTTGGAAATGAAAGCAATACAAATGAAAGAAGCAGAAGACGAATTCTGAGAGACCAATCGAATTGTTTCAGCATTCCTGATGCAGCGCACAGTGCACTTTTTAGAGCAGTTATCTGTCCGAAAATAAGTAAAATTTAAAAAAACATGCTTAGAATTAAATAATTTTTTATTAATAATTTAGAATTAAAATAATTTAAAATTAAATTTTCCATAGTTTTTTAATCTGGTTCTTATTTGTATCTACCTTGTGTCGTTTAAAAGATATAGGGTGTCAAATATGTACATTTTTTTCAAAATTTTACAAAACTGTCGAAAGTGAAATTTTCTTCGATTTTGCAACCAGCTCGGGGGAAAGTGTTTACGTACTTTTAAAAAAGTTAGTTTTTGTCTAAATAAAGAGTATATAGAATACCGAAAATATTAAACGAATTCGCCGCAGCTTTTATGATAAATTTACAAAAATTACGAATGAAAAAGAATTTTTTTTATGAATTTTCAAATTTAGGTAAGCTTTTATGAATCGGAATCCAAAGGAATCCAGAATGATATACACCATAAGAAACCCTGATGTATCTAGTTTCATGTGCCATATGATTTTGAGCCGGCCTGATCCGGCCCTTGAACAAAGTTTTCAATTTTATCTAAAAACAGTCATTTTTGAGATTTTTTTGCATTTATTTGATGTTTTCTTTAACTGTTTCACCTTATCCTACCTCAAATTAAAAAATATAGTTTTATATTTTATGAATAGATATTGATTATAGTTAATAATAAACAAATCTTTTTGTTTACTCAATAAACAAATTGTTAGTACTCCAAGTTGTTATATATTTGGCGTGCCAATAGGTATGCTATAACTTTTTGTTTGTTGCATTCAACATAAAAATAAACAAACGTGCATTTAAAAAAAAAAAAAGTGTTATTAAATTTTTATTAGGAAATAAATCAACCAAATCTTGTACCGTTTGCCATGCCACTCAAAAGCAATTTAATATATCGATGAATTGGTTGATATTGAAAGTATGTATGAAATGGGACTTTCACCTCTACATGCAAGAATACTGTTCATGGAGCATTGTTTAAAGATTGCAGATTGAAATTGAATTTCAAAAATTTAAACAGAATAGTTCTGAATTTGAAAATAAGAATGCCATTGATTATCATTAGAAATGAGTTCGTAGCTAAAGAAAAAAAAGAATTCAAGAGGAATTTCGAAATATTAGTGGTTTACGGGTTGATTTTCCTAAGCAAGGATTGGGAAATACTAACGACGGCAACACTGCGAAGAGATTCTTTGAAGATGTTGAAACAACACTAGTAATAACTAAAATTAATGCCGATCTTTAGTACGGGTTCAAAAAAATTTTATGTGCCATAAATTCTCGCCAGGTTATCAATGATGAAAAACTTGGAAAATTCGCTTCAGAGATCCAAACTTTATATAGTTGGAGAGATCTTACACCAACTCTCCATAAGGTATTTTGCCTTGGGAAAGAAATAATTAAATACCGTTTCTTCCCAATTGCCGAGTTATCGGAAGAGGCACAAGAAGCCAGAAACAAAGACTATTAAAATTATAGGCTAAGCCATACAAGGAAAAATAATAGAGAAAATCAAAATACGGATTTAATGCTTATGACATCTTCGGACCCACTTATAACGTCATTACGACATCACGAGGTAAAAAATAAAAAAAAAAAAACAGAAAGTGTCAATGAAAATGAAGATATTAAAAATTTATTAGTTGAAAACTAAATACAAAAGAGATCGAACTTCTTTATACTATTTTTGAAATTGTGTAGAGTATCTTAATTTTTTGTTCATGTTAATAGTCACCCTGTAAAATAATCATGGTATAATTATGTTTTGACATAATTTATTTGCAAGAAATACTTAAATCAACTTTATTTTAAAAGGTTGAAAAATACGAAATGTTATACAGCAAATATTTTAAAAACGGTTTTGTTTATTTTTAAATAATTTTAATTATTGTAGTCAATAGACCTAAAAAATTAAAAAAACTTAATCAAATGTTGAAAAATAACGATTTTTATACATTTTTCTGATCAGAGAAGTCAGCGAAAATTTTACCCTTACTTGCATGTGTTTATAGTCACCCTGTAAAATCATCGTAAGACTTGATTCATTTTATTATAATTATAGTTAATTTAAGAATTAAATATTACAATAAAAAACTGCATTAAAAAATATTAACTGGTTCAAAAGTTATAGATTTTTGGACACATAACTGCTCTAAAAAGTGCACTGTGCAGCGTAAGTATTTTAATTTGTGAGCTGATTAAAGAATTTCGCCCAGAACATTATTAACAACAAGGTGATTCATGTCACTTTGTTTGTCTGCGTATATCGTAAATGGTATTCTTCGTATATAAAATTGACATAAACATACTTGTAGAAACTTTCGTATCTTCTTGTAAATTGTCAATGTTAATTTATTTCATATAACACGGTGAGACCGCCAAAAAGTTTCAGCCTAAATTCTTAAAAATTCCAAGAGAGGGACATCTTGTGATTATATCGCGACCAGTCCGACCTCTCAGTTCCATCACAATTTTTTTTTAAAAATTCTCAAAGTTAAAAAGTAGGAATTCTAGTATTCCGACTTTTAACAATTTTTTACATTTGCTTAGGTTGTGAGAATTTAAAAACAAAATGCACTTTTGTCCAACAGAATTAAACGTTAAATTTAACAGTGCCAAAAGATTTTTGAAAAAAATATATAAAGTGGGTTTATCGCAATGGAGAATTCAATTTTTCAAAAATTTTGTACAAATGTTAGTTCTTCTTTATTTTTTTAAAAAACTACTTAGTTTTTTTACAGGAATTATTAAAAATACTTAGTACCTTTCAAAAAAGTCTAAGATAACTGAAATCAGTTGAAAATTGGAAAAATGGCAGAAGTTTTAAGGTATTTTTTAAATCGATAATCATCGATTTTTCTGATATATGTACGTTCACAGCGTTCAAACTGCTGCCATTTAACCAAATGATAACGGATTTTGCTCATATATGGATTGTTAGAATACACAAGCTAAATGCCACATTTTGCGATTCTAGTTTTTGTAGAAAATAAAAACGGCGATATCTTATGACTGCGAATAATAAAAGTTTTATTAATTTTTTGGGATAAAGGTTCAAATTTTGATTGAATTTATGTTTGTGCCTTTATTGTAAATTGTATTTATGTTGGTGCTCTTCACAACACCTCATCCAGTGCCAAAAACAAACACAAATTAGCAATAAAAGATTGCAAATTTTTATATTTGTACCGGTCCACCATTGTTTTTGTCGTTTGATGGAAGCGCTCGCCTTGTTCATCAGACTTGGTTGAAATTGGCTGTTCCAATACATCTATATGATGATGCAGAAAGAGTACTTTAAGCAACATTCGAACATTGAGCTGGTTAAACGCTTCCATAAAATCAGTGACAAGACTTGGTGCTGCGTTTTCTTCTGAAACTGGATGTAGCATTGGCAATTCCTCAGAATGTTATTTGGGAAGAAATACGAACATAGTGTCTTGATACACGTATGACTTCTGCATTTTCCGATTGAATTTCAATACTTTTTTGTTGACACAACAGTAGCAGAACTTTTAGCACGACGATGAACAGATTTCCAATCACAGGTATTCCGAATGGCATTACTTTCTTGAAGCCTTTTATGAAAGCCAACATAATGTATTGCAAGGAACATAAAAAATTGGGTGCCCAAGAAACATTTTTTTGCATATCAAGGACAAAATAACTTTTATAAGCGTTTTGAACTTCATCTAAAATCGCTTGACGATATGATTTTAGTGTATATCTAAACACACGTAACAAAGAGTGTTTATTTTATCGCACATGATGAATAAAAAAGTTTGAAAAGTATAACAGATGGTAAACCCATTGCATCAGTAAAAAGTCTGAACACACTTTTCACTTTTTTGATCTGCTCAAAGTACACAATGTTTTACTTACCGCAGGATATAACAACAGCAAGGAGCTCTAATAAAATTTCTTTCGGAAATAATTTGGAAAATATGCAATGCACTTTTCACTATTCAAATTACACAATTCCAAATGAAGTAGCACAAATAAGAAGTTTTTCAATCGTAAAGACACTCAGATTATCTCACAACAATCTTGTGATATCTTATTTGATATCGCCTTTTTTATTTTCTACAAAAACTAGAACCGCAAAATGTGACATTTGGCTTGTGCATTCTAACAAGCCATATATGAGCCAAATCCGTTATCATTTGGTCAAATGGCAGCAGTTTGAACGCTGTGAACGTATATCAGAAAAATCGATGATTGTCGATTTAAAAAACACCTTAAAACTTCTGCCATTTTTCCAATTTTCAACTGATTTCAGATATCTTAGACTTTTTTGAAAGGTACTTAGTAGTTTTAATAATTCCTGTAAAAAAACTAAGGATTTTTGTTTGTTACCATTTTTAAAAAAATAAAAAAGAACTAACATTTGTACAAAATTTTTGAAAAATTGAATTCTCCATTGCGATAAACCCACTTTATATATTTTTTTCAAAAATCATTTGGCACTGTTAAATTTAATGTTTAATTCTATTGAACAAAACTGCATTTTGTTTTTAAATTCTCACAACCTAAGCAAATGTAAAAAATTGTTAAAAGTCGGAATACTAGAATTCCTACTTTTTGACTTTGAGAATTTTTAAAAAAAAATTGTGATGGAACTGAGAGGTCGGACTGGTCGCGATATAATCACAAGATGTCCCTCTCTTGGAATTTTTAAGAATTTAGGCTGAAACTTTTTTAAAGGTCGAATCGGTCACACAGTGTAATTGACCGCTAAGGTAGCGGCGAAGAAACTAATTTCGGCAAGGTAACTTTCCAAGAGCAAAATCACAAAAAAAAAAAATTCTTGTATTGATGATTCCATTTATATAATTTTTCAATAAAATATATTGACCTTCCATAACCATGCAAGTTGAAAAAAATCGTCCACCAATCTCTTTCGTGGTTAGCCATTGGGTGAAGGCTCAAGCCCAAACCAGAAAAAATACCTAGTCTTTAAAAAATTAACTTTGGTGTTTATCCGGAAGGAGGAAGTACACAATCAGTATTCGGTAGTAAGTCGCTGAGAGCTTAAGTCTGAAGGGGCAGATGTTTCTGTTGAAAGCAGCCAACGGTATCAACGGTGAGTTGTATTTTGGGCAGCTATGACGACAGCTTTTTCTGGATGGCAATCAGAAAGAGGACCCGAATTCTAAGAGCATGATTTTTAAAAATTGAATCTTCAGCAAAATGCGAATAAAAAAATTTTCCAAACAATCGTATTTTATTTTTTTTTTTTTTATATCTAACAAATAAAACAAGTTTACATAAGCTGACCGACGACATAAGCATCGAATATGTTGCGTAGATTTGAATAATATTCTTACATCAAATATGAAATATGAAATACTTTTGACGGCTCGGTAAGTTTTTACGAAATAAGAGCTTACGAAGCACTTACGAAGTGACATGACGCACCTAAATGTTTTTTTTTTTAAGTTTTGTTGCATATTACCGTTTAAATCAGTGGGCCCAAGAAATATTAAGCTCGGGCCAATTCTTAAACAAACACAAAATATTGCTCATCGTTGCGTTTGGCAAAAAATCAAACAAAAAGAAAACAACAATTACAATGCAATAAAATCACATGTCATGAAAAATAGCTCGACACACAAGCTTCAGCGTCGACATCATCGAGTGTGCGTTTTTTTTATTTTGGATTTGCATGCATTTGTTTTTGTAAAGTTCGCTGGAAAATGAACACTGAACGAGTGCGGTTTGTGTTGTTGTTTTTTGCAGGCGTTCTTTGATTTTGGCTCATCGCAAAGACAGAATTAAGATAGAAAAAACATGTATGAAGGGCCACGCGGGCCATACGGGCCACCACGTGGGCATGTTTGGTTTAAATAAATTAATTATTTAAACATTTACACCAAACTTGCTTAACCTTTTCTTGCCATTTCGAGCAATACTACGTACAATTTTTACGGTTTTAGAGTAGTCTGATATTTGCGAAAAATGTTTGTTAATTTTTCATAGCGCTATGATGATTTTATTTATTTTACTTTTACACACATTTCTGGCAAAAAACCTCCTTAGCCTCCGGTGACGATTTTCGTCAAAACAGCTTGGCACACAATGTGCTAAAGATGATTTACTGTAAATGTTGACCGCGGCAACGCCTCGGTCGGTTCGCTGGGTTCCAATTTTGGCCGGTATCTCACGAATAAATTCTTTAATATTGGCTTCCAATGCGTCAACCGTTGCGGGCTTGCCCCTATAGACATGAACCTTAACATGGCCCCACAAAAATAGTCTAAAGGCATTAAATCGTACGATCTAGGCGGCCAGTTGACCGGTCCCAAACGTGAAATAAACTGTTCACCGAACTCGCCTTTGAATTGGGCCATTGTTTTACGTGCTGTGTGGTATGTGGCACCGTCTTGTTGAAACGACATATCAGGCAAGTCCAGCTCTTCCATTTTGGACAGAAAAAAGTTCACAGTAACGTTCCTGCCTTCGTCGTCTTTGAAAAAGTACGGTCCAATGATGCCACCGCCCATAATTCACACCAAACAGTACATTTTTCGGGATTCATTTGCAGTTCTTGCAATGCTTTTGGCTGCTCTTCACAACAAATACGGCAATTTTGCTTGTTCACGTATCCATTCAACCAGAAATGAACTTCGTCGCTGAACACAATTTTCCGATAAAAAAGTGGATCTTCATCCAATTTTGCCAACGACAATTCACCAAAAGTTACCCATTGTGGAAGGTCGTGTAGCTTCAATTCTTGCACCAGCTGTATTTTAAAAGGTTTTCCACCTAGTGGAGGAACAGAGGCTCAATTGCTGCGATAATTCATGGTCAGCAACCAAGAATGATAGAAAAATAGATTATGCATTGCGCAGCTCCGTTATGTTGTTTTTCATTTTGACATTTCTAGCTACGAACAAAATATTTTTTACGATCATGACGTCACGCTCGACCAAGTTTGTTTCTTGAATCTTTTGCCGGTGCAAGTTCTATTGGAAACTTCTAGTGTTGGAAACTTGCATACGCAGCGGAGGAAAAACTTTTTACTCTTATATGCACAATTTCAAGTCCATATATTGATTTTTGTGGAATTTTAAGAGATCTTACAGTTTTGATAAATTCACTTTGTATGGGAGGCAGTGGCGTTCCTAGGGTTGGTGACACCCGGGGCGGATACTCATGGTGTCACCCCTATAAAATTATGTTTATGTTTTCCGAAAAAAAACAAACAATTATGACAAACAATAAGAATTTGTAATAAACAGAACAAAAATATTACATTTTCAGGTGTCTACATATTTAGATATGTAGGCATAAGGTAAAAAAAACTTATTTACTTCGCAGTCTTAAAAACTGATGGAACAAAAACATTACATTTTCAGGTTCATATTTGTAAATGGGCATTTCCCCAAAAAGGTCCACCGAGACCAAAAAATATAATGCTAAGAAAATACGTTCTTATATGATATTATCTAAGCGAAAATATTCAAAGTTTATTAATTTAAAAGAATTAATATCTAAACTCAGTTAGCAATATAAGAAAACTGACTTCAAATTTGAATTAATATATTTTTCATTCTTGGTAACTTTTAATAAATTGTTTTCTTTAATATTTACTTCTTTAAGAGAGATGTTCCGATTACACTCCTACCGCAAAATGTGTCTATGACAATAACAATTAACTAAAAAAAATGCAATAAGAGGAAACAAAGATCAGTTAACGGTAATTTTGTAATTTACTTTCATTGATATTCTAATGTCACGTGCGTAGTTCAAAAACATCATTTGTCATTACTTCTGAGTTGGTAGATGTATGTGATTAAAAAGTAGAATTTAAAGCAAGTTTAATGCATAGAATTTAAAAATAAAATTAAACTGGGCCAAAATTACCAAACAAATTATTATTTTTAGTTTCAAAGAATGTCTGGTAACGTCATTGCAAAGTAAAATATTGGTATTTCCACCGAAAGGTCCAACGAGTCCGAAAAATAAAATGTTAACAAAAACTACTATTTTTTGAGGTGTTCTAACTCAATTCACAAGTGCCGTTCCACAGGTAAAATTTAATGGGCGTTTAAAGAGGAGCGTGGCACTTTTTCAGCAGAAAAAAATTTTCGGTATAACTATCAAGCTATAAGTCACACATCAATGAAACTTGGTAAGAGCGTACTATTTAGTCGCGTCCTTCAACTAGCAAAATTGAGCAAGCATTGGACAAAGGGGAGTGGCACCGCCCATATAATTCAAAAATATAATATCGAATAGCTTTGGAAAAAAATGTCGCATAACAATAAAACTCAGAATGGAATTACTATTGGGCGATGTCCTTCTATGTACTAGAAAACTGAAACGAACTTTCGAAAAGAGGGTGTGGTTCCGCCCAAACAAGCTAAATTTTTGATATAGAATATCTTTGCATTTAAAACTTACACAACAATGTTACTCAGTATGGAGTTGTAGCTTGGTGATATCCTTCTACTGGAAAACTGGGACAGGCTTTGGAAAAGCGGGTATGGCTCCACCCGTACAATTTAAATTTTCGATATCTAATAGCCTTGGAAGTATGGAGTTACTTATTGGTTAGGTATTTCTACTGGAAAACTGGCACCGGCATTGACAACGTGGCATGGCTTAGCCCATACAAACTAAATTTTCGACAGAATAACTACTACTGACCCGATAGAGCTGAAATTTTGGCAGTACATTTTTTTTCAAGTACGAGATGGTTAAAATTTCTGTCACACGCCATTTTATCGCCCACATATCAATAAAAATGACATATTTTCGACGGTTTTCGTCGATTTGGCTACATTTTGGTAATTTAGTTTGTATGCGCGCACCGCGAAAAAGTTAGTATACATATATTTAATAAAAAAAAATATATCAACAATTTCTCATGAATATTATTAGGGAAAAATATGTCACATCACGGATGTCACGTAATGTCTCATATTATAACTTATATATCAAAAAGTAATGAATATCTTTTCACGACATAATTATGCGTGTAAGTATTATTTTTACATACTAAATTAAAAAGGTTTCTATTTTGTTTGATCAATAAATGAACATATATGAATTTTTGCAATTTAAGCTTAGGCTAATTGGTCTGTTATTTTTGATATGCAAATAAATAAATTTATTTCATAATTTTCCACCGACGTTTCGCTGATATTTGTCAGCTTCTTCAGGGTTTTATTAGTTGAATAAAAATTTAAAATTTACATAAAAAGTTGATTTTCTTCAAAAAAGTACAAATTAACAAATTTAAAACAATTAACAATGAAACATTAAACAATTAGATTTTTGTATTTTTATAGATGTAGTTGAAAACCACTTCTATATTTTGTCACGTAACGTATCATTTTTGGTGGCTTCTATCCTAGAGCCGAACTTTTAATAACTCTTAGTTTTTACAGCTTGCATAGTGCGCTCAGTAAGCTATTGAAAAATCAAAATAAAAAAATTTTAAGTTAAAGTTTTCCTCGCTTTTCCACTCATTAAAGTCGTACGATTGTCACGTGCGTAGCCAAGGAAATGTTCATAAGTATGTAGGTGTAAGGTTAAACAAAGAAATTTTATTAATGGCGATGTCTTAAAAACTAACTTTTCTTATTTTAAGAGCTGCAATTTGGAATAACCTCATCGAAATCAATATTACTTGCAAGCTCGTTTTCAATTGATAAAATAGCAAGATCAGAAAGCCTTGCCTGCCCCATGGAAGACCTTAAATAAGTCTCAATTAATTTTAGCTTTGAAAAACTCCTTTCGCACGAAGCTACTGATACACAAATTGTTAGAAATAATTTCAATGCGACAAAATGGGACACACATTTTTTAACGTAATGTATTTGTACCTTTTTCTTTCTGTTTGAGAAATAAAAAAAAAAATATCGAAATGGTTTCACCCCTAAAATGGTGGTACCCGGGGCGGACCGCCCCCCCTAGGAACGCCACTGATTGGAGGTAGGTGTGGTTCTCATCCGATTTGGCTCATTTTCGAACTTGACCTTTCATTTTTAGATAAAAGCTTAAATATCGAATTTCGTGATGATCGGGGCTGTCATAGACACCAAGATGGGAAATTTTGCTTTTTGTCGGAATTGCAAACCAATTCTGATTTCAGTTGGTGTCACAAAATCGTATTGGTTTAGTTCTTTTCGAACATAAAAAAACTTCGAATCAGCTGTTTCTCACATTTTGCCTGTGTGTGTGGCAATTTTATTTTGCTCAAGTTCACAATTTTATTAAATTTAAGTTTTTTTCTTTTATCTATACTATTATATAAAAGGCTTATCACGTATCTTCGTTACCGCTAAACTAAAGAACTACTGAACCGATTTTATTAATTTTTTTACTAATTCAAAGCGTCATTCTTAACTTAAACTATTGCATACTTTATTTTTTAAAACCTAAACTAAAAAGTTATTAAAATTTGAGATTAAACACCATCTAAAAAACTTCATAGAAAATAATTAATAAACACTGCATTAAGCAGTACAAAGCTTTTTCTTTTTTTTCCATTGTGTGTTTAAAAGCTCTTTTTGATTACGCCTTGCTTATAAACATGATCGAAAAAATGAGCTAATGAAGCAACAACAATGTTGATTGTAATATAGACAGAATCTATTTATTTTTTAATGAAATTCCCTACAGTAAAATTCAAAAAATAATTAAATATGTAAACATAAGCATATGTAAGTAAAAATAATTCAGTGTCTATGACGTAGTACTCTTGCAAAATAAGCGATACTTCGTCTTTATACGAAAACACGAACGAGGAAATGAGACAAATACTGTTGCTGTAAATAGCGAGAAAAAAATCATAAGCTAAACATTGCTGTCAAAAGCATATGAGCTGCCACAAGCAAGCTGTGTACAAGCAGCTCATAGAAATAAAATATAAGGAAGTGGTGTTCTACTCACACATACTATGCGTGTGTTGAAGAATTTTTCAAGCGAGATAGAGCATGATTTTTTGACATAAGCTCTTGCACATCAAAACAAAGAAAATGAGTGGTGAAAAAACATTAAAATATTAAATAATTAGCGATTGTCATCGCTATAATTTGTTTTAAAACGAACATAAATAAAATAAAAAATTATATAAGCATGCGTCGTGCCGTGAAAAGTTGTGAAAGTTCACAAAAAAACATATAATAAGGAGGTTTCATTTCACAGGCAATCTTGCTTTTACCTGATGTTTTTCCGGAACAAAACAATATTTAACATATTAAATCGATTGTGTTTAAGTGTATTCTACTTATAAATTATAATTTTTCTTAACAAAAATATGTTTACTGGTGAAAATTATAGTTTGTTGGTTTCCCGCCATTTGTGTGCAAGAGCTTCTGTCAAAACACAAGTTCAGCTTCATGAGCGCATTCATTCCTTAGGGTGGCAAACATTAGGGCCCTAATTTTTTTTCGATTGAAGATAAATTTTAATCAGGGACCGTAACTGTAACTGTAACTTTTTCAAAAAAGCCAATAAATATTGATTATTTTTACCGATTTTATTTTGTTAAAAATAAAAGTTAAAGTTTGATTTTATTTACTTTTATTTATTCGGTTCAAAATACCAGTTAAAATGTTTATTTTTGGGTTAAAAATAAAAGTTAAAATATGACTTATTTTTTTCGGTCAAAAATAAATGTTAAAATATGACTTATTTTTCCGGTCAAATATATAAGTTAAAATTTCACTTTTATTGTTCAGTCAAAAATAAGATTTAAAATTTGAGTTTTATTTTTTCTATTAAAAATAAAGGTTTAAATATGACAGTGATATCCTATATTAAATACAAGCTTACCCGGTACACTTTTTTTGCACCCGAAAATATGCTAATGAGCCAAATGGCTAGTCGTCTTTTGCATAATTTTTTAAGTGTCTTGTCGGGACAAAATTTGTCCCGTATTTTTGACATTTTTGTAAAATATCTATGATTTCAAATACGCATTCACATGAACTGAGACAATAAAAAAAGGAGTGTTTTCTTAAACCGAAAAAATAAAAGTCTAATTTTAATTGTTATTTTTGACTGAAAAATATTTTATTTTATATTTTAATATTGCATACCTCATAAGTGGTGTGTAAGCACAATAAAAATTAAATAATAAAAATACGTCTGAACACCAAAATGTTTTCGCCTCTTATTACGATATAAGCTAATGCGGCCCTGTTTGAATGTTTATGTGTTTGAATTAACTTCATTGTATATACTTCAAAAAATACTTCATTTCTGGTCATCTTCACCGCTTCCTTATCTCTTAGTTCTTTGCAGTAGCCAAAGAACTAAGATATAAGGAAGTGATGTTATTGCACAAAAGTGTGGTATTTTTCTTATTCGTGTTGGTTGACACAAATACATAAACATTCACAAGAATAACATAAAATCTTTTTTAGATTTTTACGGTATTAATAAAATTTGATAATTAAAGACCTACAGTCTAATTTATTAGATTTCATTAAACAACCTTTAAACAGTTGTTTAGTTAAACATCGTTTAAGGTGTTACGCAACCTTGTAATTGTTATTTATAAACGATTTATATTCATTGTGTAACTAAGCAAGTGTTATGTCAAAAATATACAAACTCTACTACAATAATCTTTTACATTCTGAGGAAATGCAACCGAAATTGCAATTATCGGTTGCATTAAGTGAAAATGCAACCGAAAATTAGTAATTTTGACTGATCGTTTATTTCGAGGTCAGTTGATTGCTGAAAATTTTAGGTTAGACTTACGCAGTCTTTAAACGCAAATTTTGGCGTTTAAGTAACGCAGTTCTTAAGCAACTATGAAAAATGTTTATAAATCACGTTTTCATGTTTAAATGCAGTTTTAAGTTAAACAAGCGCTAAAATGTGTTTATAAATAACACTGTTAATATATTAAAAGAAAATTGTATTGTAATACAGAATTATTTTACTCAGGGCCGTATTCGGTAAGATCGTTAAAGAAGGTCCAAATGGTTTCTAATTGTAATCACATATACAATAGATTCTGAGTTAAATTTGCTGATTTTGGAGCTAATTTAATTATTTAACATAAAAATAATTAAATTATTATAAATTAAGGCTTTTTAAAAATATGATAATATAGTTTTGTTTTTATTATATTTCCACACCACCTATTTTTTCTTGTTTTTTTTTTTGATATTTCATTGGGTAATAATAATATAATAATATAATATAATATAATATAATTTTAGATCCAATATATGCGGAAATCTGAAAAAAATTAAAAATAACAATTATATATCATAAGCGGGTATGGGTACCACTACATTTAAAGCTTCTGTGTTGTTTCTGTGTTTGTCTTTTTTCTTTGATTTTTTGTTGCGTTTTGTGTTGCTACATAAGCCTTTGCTCTCAATTCTTGCTCTCAGCGCTCCAAGAGCGCTCTCTGCCCATAGTTGATCATAAGCTTTGCTGAAGACCAAAGCGCCCCAAAAGTGTGTTAAAGAGTGAAAAAATAATGCGCCCCTGAAGCAGTGATTGCGTTTTGACAACTGTGGTCGCATCAAATTGGCGCGACTATTTTTTTTTTACTGAAAAGACTTGTGAACAGCTGACGATCGCTCAGAAATGTCAAAAAACACACTCTGTCTCGCTCACTCAATTTACGAAATTGGCCACAGTTCACGTACACTGTATGTGTAGACAACACCACTTCCTTATATTTTAGTTCTTTGGAAGTCGCTAATAAAAGGCTTTTATTAACAGTGTTGGTAAGCTCACATTACAAGGATAGTAATTATAATAAAGCGTTGCACTTATCACTATCCATTTTTGTGCCTCTATTTTATGAGTTATGGCACCACGGTTACGACAATAAAATGACTATCTTAATTTGATGAAAATAATTTAAACATATTGCTATACAGCAGTAGCAGAATATCTTCTATTATCTATAGTTGGAAAAGTATGTGCTTGTTTTGATGTGCTTTCGTTGTTATACTTGACGTAACAACGCAAAGTTTTACCGCACAGGTTTCAAAAAAAGTTGAAAAAGGCATTTTCTAAAATTCATCGGCTATGCATGGAATAGTTGAAGCATAAACGCGAATAACGTTGTAAACGACAAAATTGTAATTTTTGAATAGAGATAAAAAACGTTTTAAACATTGTGGGCGTCTATTTTTGTTTTTTTTTTGTTAGACACTCTGATTTAATAAAACTTTACCATACATAAAATATAAAAAAAAATTAAATAAAAGATTTAGTTACATCTAAATTTACCGTTTAAAAGTTTTTACAGTGTAATAACGTTTTATATCCAAAAATTTAATGGATGATGAAACGTTTTTCCACAAGTTTTGAGCATCAATAGCACTTGCGCATCAAGTTCGATTGTTCGCTTTTATTCATTTTACAAGCACGTGCAACGTTTTTCCACTTAGTGGCATTTAAAAATGCGTTAAAAATGCCCCAACCTGCATTTTTTTACTCACTTCTGTTTTTATATAGTATAAGAGAGTAATTTTAACTGGTATCCGCGAAAAAAACACTTTTAAAAAAAATGTCATTTACAACGTTATTCGCGATTATGCTTCAGTTATTCAATGAGTATAGATGTTAAGATAAATGTAATAATACGGTAGTAAAGTTTAATTCTTTGGCTCTGACACAAATAAATAAAAAATTATAGACGTCATCGGGACGCAGAGGTAGCAGCCCAAGCCACGAAACTGTAAATTTCTTATACGCACTGTATATAGGAGCAACGGTTAAAAATATAACAAATCAGTAAAGACTGGATCATAACACCGAAATGACCAATCAACGCAGCACCGACACCGGCATGACATCGATAGAATACTTCGTCATATGAAATCAAAAAAGCCCTATCTACATTTCTTATTTCTTTACAGGAGATGTCAAAAACGTTATAAAATGGGACTTATTTTAGGTTTAAACGTCTTTCTTTCTTTTGAATTTCCTTAATTAATTAGCTCTTTTTTGACGTATGTCGAAAGAATAACACTTAAATCCAAAATATTTCTTATTTAAGAACGTTTTTAACATCTCCTGTAAAGAAATAAAGAATGTAGATATGGTTTTTTTGATTTCATATTACGATTTGCTCATTAAACGATACGGCACATGCAGTTTTATTTTGCTTTTACTATTTTCATTTGCTTTATTCCAAATTACATTACTTCTACTCAACCAGTATTTGAATATCATACTTGAAACTTGACAAATCTCACAAAAAAATTAACACTATTCGCAAAAGTGAAATAATTGTTAAATATTTTGATTTGAATTTTGCGAATAGTGTCGAATTCATTATGAGTTTTGTATATTTGGGATAAGACAAATGAAAATAATAAAAACAAAACCCAAACTGCATGTGCCGTGTCGTTTCATATACAAATATTCTGTAGTGCTGATGTCGTGTCGGTGTCGGTAAATGTGAAAACGCCCCATAGATGCACCTAAAAACATCATGTACAACTACAGCCTTTTTTCATACGTTAACATCACTGTTAAATAAAACTGAACGAAAAAGCTTTTTGAGACATATAACAACACATGAACCAAGAAATAAAGATCATGCAAAGAAAAGAGCCGCCATATTGTAAACAAAACAAAGCTTTTAGGTCTGACGTCATCGGTCACAAATTGTTTTGTTTACGTGTAGCGATTATATGTGAAAAATTATTTCTTGAAGTTTTAAAGAATTATTAGTGTTTATAATTCAGTAATTTTTTGTGTTTTTTATAAAAATGAAGTGTGCTGTACCGACGTGCAATAATTTCAACAGCAAAAAATAAAATTCTTTAAATTTCGTTAATGCATTAAAATATAAACAAACAAGGTATTCAAACACTCTTTCGCAAATTAAACTTGTTAATTTTATTATTTTCCACTTTTATTTAAGTTTTCACATGTTTTGCATGAAAAACGTATGCAATATAGCTTTTTGTGTGACCGATGACGTGGCACGAAAAATATACTTTTTTATCGCACTGCTGATTGCTTGATCTTGTCTTGTTGGTTCATGATAACAACAGGGGGCTTTTTTAGTCCGAAACGAATTTTTAATTAATGCGAAAATCTCTACTGCAAGATTAAAGATTGTTAAATTATATTCAGAATATTAATAAAAATTAATAAAACTAGTAAGAAGTGATCTTCGACTGGGCCGAAGTTAAAATACCCCCACGGCCGAACCAAAGTAAGCAATCAATAAAATGTTTGTCTGTAAAAGCGTTTTCGTTACATTTTTAACAGAAAATATTCGCTTTTGTTTTTTGATAAAGTCGCTTTGTATGGGAGGTGGGCGTGGTTTTCACTCAATTTGGTTGAATTCCATACACATAGTACACGTTATATATCAAAGTTCATATGCAAAATTTCAAGTCCATACATTAATTTTTGTGAATTTTAGAGAAATTTTACCTTTTTGATAAAGTCACTTTGTGTGGGAGGTAGGCGTGGTTTTCATCCAATTTGGCTCATTTACGAACTGGACCTTCATATTTAAGATAAAAGCTTAAATATTGAATTTCGTGATGATAGCTTTAAAATTACGGCTGTAATCGTGATCACAGACAGACGGACATGGCTAAATCAACTCGGTTAGTGATGCTGATCAAGAATATATATACTTTTCTATACCTACCACACCTCCTTATGGGCGTTACAAACGGAGTGACAAAATTAATATACCCCCATTTACGTTTTTTAAACGTGGGGGTATAA
Source organism: Pherbina coryleti (assembly GCA_943735915.1). Taxonomy (NCBI): domain Eukaryota; kingdom Metazoa; phylum Arthropoda; class Insecta; order Diptera; family Sciomyzidae; genus Pherbina; species Pherbina coryleti. The sequence continues at coordinate 53,128,024 of OX030952.1, read as the reverse complement.
AAAAACTAACAAAAACACTAATAAAAACTTTCAATTTTAAAAAATTTTAAAAACAGGTACTGATTTGCGAACATACGAAACGAAACGAAAAACGAACATAGTTATTACAAGTTACAGTAAATAAAGTGGGCGTTATGACAAAGGGGTATTGCTATATTAGAAAAACTCTGCAAGTCAAATAATCTTGACACTAGGGTACTGAAATTTAGTACATGGGTAGGCACAGTTACTACAAATTACGGTCAAAAAAGTGGGCGTTATTCAACAAAGGGGTGTGGCAATATTAAAAAAATACTATATAGGCAATATTATAAATAGTTTAGTTAATATTGACACTAAGGTACTAATATATGGTATGCAGGTAGGTGGGTAGGTCATTACAAAAGAATCATTATAAAAGTTGGTGAGATTATACATAGGGTGTGGCACTTGAAGGAAAGTACTATATATCGGATAATATTGATACTTGGGAACTCAAATTTGGCACAGGGCTAGGTAGAATCGTAAAGTACGAAGTCGGTTTTTTTTTATTAAAAAGTTTTATTAAAAAGTTTTTTATCAACATTACGCCGGTTAAAAAATTACTTGCGTTCTACTATGAGCGAAAATCGGCTGAACGGATTGGCTGCACTTAATATTTATTCATCGGGACGTTGAAGTTCGTGTAGATGCAGTTTTAGACGATTTTTTCTGTACCCCGACGCATTAATTTATTGAGAGAATAGTTTTGTATAGAGTATATGTATTTACTCGGAATACTAAAAAATAATCTGAAAATGTATAACTGAAATCTTATAGTTTTATATCCAACTAGCGATACCCGGCGCGCGTTGCTGCACCCGACAAGTATATGGGAAATAATAAGTAAATTCAAAACTTTTATTAGTCCCTTAATCAGACACCACGCTCATGTTCCACTGCCCGTTACAGATTCCCACACGGTCGAAAATTTGGGTTTAAATTTAAAAACATTAAAACTCTTTTTGAGTTTAAACCTACTTTTTTAAACCCTAGAGTTTCTTTTTTAAACTCGTCAAGGTTTACTTTCGGAAGATTCACGAATTTTAAACTCTAGGGTTTAAAAAATAAACTCAAAAAGTTTAAAACTATATGTATTTCGACATTTTAACTCGAAAGGTTTAAAATTTGGCCTTGAGGTTTATATTTTAAACTCTAGGGTTTAAAAAGTAAACCCATGCGGTTTTAAATGTAAACTCAAGGGTTCTAAAAATAAACTCTCGGTTTGAAATCAAAACCGCGGAGTTTCAAATTTTAAACCAAAGGGTTTTAATTTAAAACCTTTTTGGGTTTGGATAAATATGGAAACCCTCAAGGTTTTAAATTTAAACCAATATTTTTGACCGTGCAGTAGCAGAATATCACTCCCAGGTGACAATTCCATTTTGAGTTTCAATGTCCTGTGATCTTAGCTTCCATAGCTATTCTGTATAGAGAATCGGGCCACACTCCCTTTTCCAATGCACATATCAGTTTTCCAGTAGAAAGACTTTGTCAATTAGTACCTCCATACTGAGTTTTATTGTTATGCGACGTTTAGTTCCAAAGCTATTCAATATCAAAAATTTGACTTGTGTGGTCGAAGCCATAACCCCTTTTCCTATGCCCGTCCCAGTTCTCTTATTTATTTATAAAAACTAAAAAGTCGGACGTTTGTTCCTTTTTTTCATTTATAAATGGCAGGAAAACCACCGTCAAAACATGAGTAGAAAAGTTGCATGCAGCGAAACAAATAAACATACGTACATACATGCATACATACATGCACCAAGTCAGATTGATTCTCATTCTCATCAAAAAAATCCTCAACATGCTAAAGGTGGTCAGTGAATCCCCTTTAAACAAAACTGTGTTAGATTAATTCATAGCTTTAAGCGCAGCAAAGTATGTATGTAAATGATTTGTTTGTTTGTTTTGTTGTTGTTGCTTGCTGAAAACAAAAAGAGTATAGCAGAGAGCAACATGCAGTTTATTGAGGCTCTCGCAGCACAAACGCATGAAAAGCTAACGATCAAGCAATGCATGGCATTCTGTATGATTTTTTAAAAAACTTAACACTTTAATTAAAGATACTTATTATTGAAATTTCGTAAAGAAAATACCCAATGATCCTCTTGTAGCACAAATGTGATATTTTAAAAATTATTTCATAAAAATCGGACCAGTACTTTTGGAGTTTTGCGGCAACAAAAAATTTTCACTTTCATTTTATATAATAGTATAGATATAGATATAGATATAGATAGATAGATATAGATAGATAGATATAGATATAGATATAGAAGTATAGATATAGATATAGATAGATATAGATATAGATAGATATAGATATAGATAAAGATATAGATATAGATATAGATATATATTTTCCGTACATCCATTTTTTGATAGTTTTCTTTGTACTTAGAATTCCTTATTTGTTAGTCAAACCCCCTCCCCCCCCAGGACCAAATCCTGCGCACGGGCCTGCTGTATCTATATCTTTATCTACGTCTATATTTATATCTATGGTTTCTTACCTCATAGCGAAAATGAAAAAAATTTTGGAACCACTACACCACGGAGATAACCGCTGATATAGTATAAATGCAACAACAATGAAACAAGTTTCATGAAATTATAATTCCGTGCCTATTGGTGTTCGGTAAATGTTATCTAACGACAGTAATGCTGAGGTTTTCGGTCACATGATGAAAATAAAAAAAACAATTATTGGCGTCGTATATAATTCCTCTGTATATAATAATCAACATTATAATAATCAACATGATACGTCATCTACTTCATTTTTGGTAAAAATACAATTTTAGAAATTTTCAAGCTTTTCAGATAATGTATACAGCCATATAACCCCTATCTATTGAAAAAAATATATTCGTCGAATATTCAGTCAAAGCAAAACAACGTTTGCCGGGTCAGCTAGTATTACATAAAAAGCAATAAATAAGCATAAAATGGCTTCAGCTGTTGTAAGCTTTTTATTAAGGAAGAAGGAACTCAGAATAGGTGAAGAGAAGAAATTTGATAGATTGCAGCAACCCACTTGAGCTGCCTGAGTTGACGTAAGAATATTTTGCTTTTAAAGGGCTTACACATCGGCGAATCTGTTCGTCACACAGCGGCCATGTTCACACAAGTTCGCTAGTTAAGAAGCGATGTTCGACAGTTTGTCACACGGTTGGCCGTGTTTACAAAAATTTTTGATTTTCTCTGTCGAACAAGGAATGCTGCTGAAAATGATGACTAACAACAACAAAAATCAATGGCTTGTGTTACGAACAGGTTCGTTCAATTTGAACGCTAGCTTTTTCACACACGTTCGCGCCGCCATATTGTTCGACGAACAGATTCGCCGATGTGTAAGCCCTTTTACTGTGCAGTTATATTTATAGCTTTTGTGTAGATTTATTTTTTTTTTTTTATATAAAAGAATAAAAAGTTACTTACACCGATATTAATTTTAATTCGAACATAAAACCAATAATGTCGGAATTCATGACACCAAAGTAAATGTTTTGTCGTTTTTAAAACCAATTCCGACAGCTATTGGATTTCATGACAGCCCGATAGCTTCAAAATTACAGCTGTGATCGTGATCATAGACAGACGGACACATGGCTAAATCGACTCGGGTGGTTATGCTGATCAAGAATATATGTATATACTTTTCTATACCTACCACGCCTTCTTATGGACGTTACAAACGGAGTGACAAAATTAATATACCCCTTTTACGTTTTTTAAACGTGGGGGTATTAAAATGAATATTAAGGGTTTACATTCATCGAATTGAATTCATACCTAACAAAAAATAATTTGTATAATGTTTATTAATTGAAGCAGTGAATTATATACATATATAAATTAATTTAAAACTATAAAATTTTTCCTTAAAACTAACTTATATACAAACAATAAAATGCATTTTATATTTACATACGTGTCACTTAAGGAATTGTAAAAAATTATCTACATTTCTTAATGATTTGTGATGAGTATTCTATTACAATTACATAGGCGAACTTTTTTCTTAATTATTAACAGTTGTTTTTGAAGTAAAATATGAGAAAGATATATATATATATATATATATATATATTTATGCATCCATATTAAGAGAAGCTAAGATTTTAAGTATTCATTACATTTTGACAATTACTGCTATTTATTGCTCCCACTGACGATACTTTCTCGAAAATTTTTTATTTTTTGGACAAAATATCCCTCTAAATTTTCAGCGCACTTATAAAATGATGATTCTTTTGGATTGTAATAACGGCAGTTGTCAAATATTTTTGTCATATCTCCAATAAACTCAGATAACTTAGTATACGCATTCGTATTAAGTTTTGTTTCAATTTGTTGCAAATCTGAAATAATATATAAAAACGTTTAGTTAAACAGTGATAAATGGATATTTAATTTTAACATTAAATGTTGCATTTTTATTAAAAATACTATCAAAACAGAACAATAAATACACTTTTAAAATATACTTTCGGCTCCACGAAATAACTCCCAAATGAAATAATCCCAAATAAATAACACCCAATGAAATAAGACCCAACGAAAATGAAATAAACCCAAATTACTGAAATGAAATAATGCCCAAATACAATGCAATAGACCCCAATTGGAAAATTAAATAAGTTCCAAAATTTGGGGTTTATTTCATTATGAAATAACACTTAACGAAAAAATGAACTTAGCCCCAATGAAGTATTTCCCAAAATAAATGTAATAAAATAATTTATGTAATTCAGCTATACACTTGATGGTTTTGTGAAAAGTTTAAATAGTAGAAATAACAAATAAATTATGAACCAGAAGGAAATAATTGGTGACGTGACATAGCCCCAAAGAACATAATCCCAAAAAGTGGATTTGGGATTATAGCCAGTTTCAAATTACAAAATTATTAAATATCATAATAAAACAATTGTTGTTATCACCACTAAATAAAAAATTGATTTACGAAATGTTGTTATCAGCATTCCATACAATAGTAAACCATTTTCCCAAAGGATGAATTTAATTTTAGTGCTATAAGAAGAGAATATGCAGTCAGAAAGCAGAACAAACAACTAAGGTAAATGTTAATATGCCTGAAATAACAGGCATTTTCCCTACAAAGGCAAATCATTTCATTATTAAAAAATTGTTGTTATTACCATTCTGTACATGTGCAAATCATTTTAGTAACGTGACATAGCCCCAAATTCTCAATTTGGGATTATGTCGCCTTATTTTGCGGAATATTTCGTTTTTGATACGTTTTTGATAACTCCTTATATTGTTTTTGATACGATGGAGTTATTTTAAGATCAATGATAAGCGGAAAATTACGATACTTTATGAATGGTTGAAATCCAGGAATCCAGAAAACGAAAGACGTTATTTATAGTTTTAAAATTATAACAATAACTTGTTATGTACTGTGAACTTAAAAAAAATCCATTTTATCCACTTCTACCGTATAATTGGTTTCATATGCACCTTTCACAGAATGAATAATTTGTAAAAGGCGCGGTTACACAGAAACATTGAATGACACGAATTTATGGAATGAAATCCCATCATTATTTGTGGTTTAGTTAAAACCTGGACTGAGCATCAAAATTTTACAGTTTTACCCCGAGTATCAAAGGGTATATCAGTATGATATAAAAAGGAACAATACCAAGAATAAAGCATATTTGAAATTGATTAAAATGGAATTCAGTCTTTCAAGTTTAAATATATAATAAGTATAAAATGCGTATTTTTCGAGTTTTTCAGATTTTTCTTGCTTGTACTGGTCTCCTCAAATTCCATTATTCATCAGTCGAAGTTCCATTGCTGGAGCTAGAAGTTCTTTCAGTTTCATCATTAGAATCGCTTATTTTATAACTCAGCATTATCTTCTAAAATAAATAAAAAATAAATAACTGGCCATTACAGCCCTTGAAAGGACTTTGACCTAGCTTCTTATGATCAATTGTGTTGTGCGTGTTATTAAGTTTGTACACAATTGACCGAGAAATGGACCTACAGGCTTAACGCCGACTCCTAACGGCGATGAACGGAATGTTCTTATTCTCAAGAAGCTTTACATGGGATTTTGATTACTCTCTGAGGTTTGCCATTGTCTGCAGAGAGGTGGCGGCCGTACAGAAAAATTATTTTAATTCAAATAATTTTCTGTCGCTGCTGGGGTTCGAACCCGGGTCTCCAGGTTCGTTGACATAGTGGCCAGTTGCAGTGATTTAAGTGACGCTACTGTTGATATTTTCAAAATAATGGATTCAAAGCAATTACGTGTATTGATTTATCACTGTTTTTTTATGGGAAAAAATATCGTCCAAGCTGAGCAATGGCTTCGAAAGTGTTATTCGGACTCTGCTCCGTCAACAACAACCACTTGCCGATGGTATGCTGAGTATAAACTTGGTCGTACACTAAGGGAAATAATGCATATTAACATTATCCACGCCTGAGTACCAATTTTATTTAAATATTTACGTGGATAAATCAAATATTTTCCCTACAACTCGTTTTTTCCCGTATTTGAATTTTATTTATACCACAAACGTACACACATATTCCATACAAGCAAGCAGCAACAGCATCGCACACTTACACACATACTCCGACAAGCAGCAACAGCATCGCACTCTGTTTCTGCAGTTTATTTTTTGCATTTGCAGTTCTTATAGTTCTCATAGTTCTCATTTAGTTATTGTTTCAGGAGTAATATATTATGCATGTTTGGCAAAGAAATTAAATTATGTAGGGTGGAGTGACAATTCGGTATTTTCAAGAATATCTTGGACCGATTGTCATTTACCTGCATAATTTGCTTCTGCCTAAACAATTTTGTACATTACTTTTTCGTTCTGTAATTTATACTATGCACTAATATTGCACCAACTGTCAAAAATAGTATAAATTAGAGAACGAAAAAAGTGAAGCGATAATAAATTATACAGGCGATGGCATTTGATGAACGCAATATGAAGAAAATAATACCATAAAACCATTAATAACATATTCAATTTAAATATGTTTTTTTTAATTTCAATATTTTTATTCAAATTTTCTTTAACTGCGATAGTTTATTTTCAAATAGTAAACATTTGAAAGATATTTTAAAAAAATTCGTGCATAATTTTAATATATTTTTTATTAATTCTGTTTAAATATTTAAATATTTAATTAAATTAAAAAAGTATTCAAATAAATTTTAGATATTTACGTAGTCGATTTATTCAAATGCGTTATTGGTGCAAAAATGACTCGCTTTTTGGATAAATTAAAAAAGTTTTTGGATAAATTTAATATTTTTTTCCCTTAGTGTATAGACAAAAATGTTGCTGAATGTTCAGCATAATAAAAAATAATACACAAAATGGTATTGGCCGACCGTAAAGTGAAGGTGCGCGAGCTAGCTGAGGCTCTTAAGATATCGAAAGGCAGTGTGGGAGCAATATATATTACAGGAACATTTGTCGGTGAGAAAGCTGCTTTCCAAATGGATGTCGCGTTTTGTCACACCGGACCAAAAACAACAACGTGTCGATGATTTGGCACTGTTTACAAATAATAACATGAATTTTTGCGTCGGTATGTAACAATGGATGAAACATGGATCCACCATTACACACCGGAATCAAAACGGTCGTCAGCTGAGTGGAGAGCAACCGATGAAAGTAGGCCAAAGCGACCAAAAACACAACAGTCGACTGGAAAGGTTATGGCATCAGTATTTTGGGATGCGCATGGAATTTTGTTCATCGACTATGAACAATCAACAGCGATTATTATACAGCGTTGTTGGAGCGTTTGAAGGATGAAATTATGAAAAATCGGCCCCTTTTGAAGAAGAAAAAATTCTTTTTCATCAAGACAATGCACCGTATCACAAACGATGGCGAAAATCCACGAATAAGGCTTCGAATTGCTTCCTCATCCACCGTATTCGCCAGATTTGGCCCCAGCGACTACTGGCTCTTTGCTGACCTCAAAAAAATGCTTGCCGGCAAGAGATTTGGCTCCAATAAAGAGGTGATGGATGAATTATTATTATTATTATTATTACTTGAATTTATTTTGTACAATAAGACTTGGTCTTTTATAGTACATCAGTGGACATAAGTTTAACAATGTAAGGTGACTTAAGATAATGATTAATGTAAACATTAAAGTATTGAAAATAATCAAATTAAAACTATATTAAATTATATAAATAAAATTAAGTCAAAGATGATTGAATAATTGAATTGATGATTAAATTTAATTAATGAATTAATAATTAAATATTAATGTAATATAAAAAAAGTTGAGATAAGGAAAAGAAATATTAAGAAAGAAAAAACAAAAACAATATAAATGATAAGTTGAAAATTAAGATAAATAAGAAAAGATTGAGAGATTTAGTTTGATGGCTCGAAATATTTAAAAATTCCTCTTTTAAAGCTGCTACTTAAAGTTATTTGCCTAATACACAGTGCAACACGAAAAAAATAACCATATACGGACACCACTACGTGATAAAAGACTAAAAAAAAAAGACCCGTGTCTCCCAATTTTTCCCAAAGTCATGCACTTTTTTGTTTATGGGCCGCCAAAGATTTGGGGCCTCGGTATCATTTTCGCAAAAAAGCAATCATTTTCTCGGGCTCATATCTTGCAAACCGTTCAGAATTTCGATTTACTCTCTGAGGCAAAGTTGTAGCTCTTGTCATAAAGAACAAAAATTGCGAACATATAAAATCAAAAAACTTCACCTTCCAGATCAAAATCGCAAAAAACTTAAAAAAAATTCGATTTTGTTTACCTTTTTTCCCGTGTTCAGGTCCATAGGTAGCAAACCGTTCAAAATTCAAGGAAACAATCAACTACAAAAATTTACCTAAGATCTCAATAAACAAATTTCTAGAACATATAAACTTCCTAGAGATGATTCTTAACACTGTTTAGGTAGCACGAAAAAGTGAAAAATTTGCCGAAAATTTTTTAATTTGATTTTTTTTACCTTTTTTCTCCTGTTCAGGTCCATAGGTAGCAAACCGTTCAAAATTCACGGAAACAATCAACTCCAAAAAGTACCTAAGATCTCAATAAACAAATTTCTAGAACATATAAACTTCCTAGAGATGATTCTTAACACTGTTTAGATAGCACGCAAAAGTGAAAAAAGTGACGCGGTGAAAGTTATATAAAGTGCTACAACATAATTCGTACACAACAGTGGCAACTGACAGTTTCAGTATGCAGTGTGAAAAAATTGATTTATTTTGCTACGTTTGCGGTCATCAAACCAGAAAAAAAACATCTACAAGATTTCAGAAGGAAAAGAATCTTTTAACTAGTGAATTCAAAAGAGCATATACGTTGGTTTTCGACGAAGTGGACTTGACCGGTGAAAATTACACACCTAATACAGTGTGTCGCCAATGTTATAACAATCTCATGGCATGGTTGAGTGGAGGCAGAGGTACTATGAAGTATTGTAAGCCGGTAAACTGGATTAATCGCCCAGGTGATCATGATGCAACCAGTTGCTATGCATGCGTAAATTACACATGTCGTCTAAATCGACATGCTGAGAAGAACAAAATTTATAAAGCAACTGCAACAGCCACACTACCAGTGCTTGCAGGATTTACCTTCAGCGTGTATGCACCAGAGTCTTGGGAGGGGATCGAGAGGCGGAAGCGGAAGCAAGAGAATGGGTGAAAGAAATGCTGCATTATTTTGAGATAATCGGCGCATCGATGACATTAAAGTTGCATTTTCTTCATTTTCATTTTGACGATTTTATCAAACAACTCCCTACCGAATCCGATGAGCAAGGAGAACGGTTTCACCAAACCACAATGCCCATGGAAAAACGGTACAAAGGCAAAAACCTCGACGCATTGCTTGCAGAGGTATGCTGGTGGAGTCACAAGATCACCCTGTATGATGTTAATGAAGTATTTGAAGAAGAAAGAGCTGATGATGGAGGGCAGTCTGGAAGCAACGTGCCTGTGGACACCATAAGTTCTGAATCAGAGTCAGATTCGGACGATTCGGACGACGATTTGGATCCACAACTTAAGAGAGCGCGATTTGCAAGTCCAGGGCCATCAACATTATAAACATAATACGAATACTTTTTTTTAATATTTATGTAATAGATGGCATAGTATCTCAATGTTGAAGTAAATAAAAAACAAATGAAATTAAAAAACGGTGTTAAGAATAATTCCCAGGAAGTTTATATGTTCTAGAAATTTGTTTATTGAGATCTTAGGTAAATTTTTGTAGTTGATTGTTTCCTTGAATTTTGAACGGTTTGCTACCTATGGACCTGAACACGGGAAAAAAGGTAAAAAAAAATCGAATTTTTTTAAGTTTTTTGCGATTTTGATCTGGAAAGTGAAGTTTTTTTGGTTTTATATGTTCGCAATTTTTGTTCTTTATGACAAGAGCTACAACTTTGCCTCAGAGAGTAAATCGAAATTCTGAACGGTTTGCAAGATATGAGCTCGAGAAAATGATAACTTTTTTGCGAAAATGATACCGAGGCCCCAAATCTTTGGCGGCCCATAAACAAAAAAGTGCATGACTTTGGGAAAAATTGGGAGACACGGGTCTTTTTTTTTAGTCTTTTATCACGTAGTGGTGTCCGTGTATGGTTATTTGGTTATTACACACAGTGATATTCATCGGTAAAGAGTTCCAAATTCCAATGGTGCCTATAAAAAAGTACCTGCTACTATTGAGATAATTATACCTAGGAATAATTAAGTTCATACATCTCGCGGACTGAAAAAAGTTTAGTTTATCGTAAAGATATTCAGGGCATTTGGTATACATAAGTCTATGCAAAAAAATGAGATTACGAATTTTTAGATAGCTTACTAAATCACATCCTAAGATATCTTTACTTTTAGCAGAAATATGATCATACCGATGAATACCATAGACATATCTTGCTGCACTATTAAACGCTACTAATAGTTTGTGCAATGACTGTGGGTCAAGTTGACAATAAACAGTTTCAGCAAAAGATATAAGTGGCATTATAAGTTGCACAACAAGCCTACGACGAGTTTCAACTGGCATGTAGGCAAAGGAGAGTCGTAAGTTTCTAAGGGTACCATATATTTTCCCGACAGTACTATTTATATGGTCAGTACAAGTAAGCTTCGAGTTCATTAAAAAACCCAGGTTCTTAACTTTTTGAATAAATTCTAATTGGTTACATCCAATAAACAGTGGTTGAATGTCCACAAAACTAGTACAATTTCTAGAAATTGCCATAACTTTGGATTTTAATGGGTTTATAACAAGTGAGTTAGCCACAGCCCAATTATTTATGGATGATAAATTAGAGTTAAGTCTGAAACTTAGGTCTTCTAAAAGACCAACAGGGCGAGACAGGTATAGCTGTATGTCATCAGCATATGCATGAATAGAAGCATATTTACATGCTTTAAAGATGTCATTTAAAAATATGGCAAACAAGAGGGGACTTAGTGTTGATCCCCTCTAAAATACCCTCTAAATAATGTCTAATTAAGCTAGTTGCGTTTTGACTAAAATGAAAATATTCTGTTAGTTTGTGACAGAGCAGGAAATGATTTACAGAATCAAACGCTTTCGAAAAATCAATAAGACACAGCAATGCTATGAAGTTTTTGTCATATTCAATCCTGATATCAGCAGTTATTTTTAATAACGCTGTCGAACAGCTGTGTCCAGCTCGAAACCCTGACTGAAAAGACGATAGCAGACTGTTTTCATTAAGCAATTGAGAAATTTGTTCAGCCATGATTTTTTCGAGCACCTTTCCTAAGGCGGGAAGTATGCTTATTGGTCTATAGTCCTTACAGTCAGAAGCATTAGCAGTTTTGGGTACAGGAGTCACTGTGGCAGCTTTCCACATGTTAGGGTATCGCGAACTAGTTAAGCTATAATTTATAATGTGTGTCAGAGGCTCAATTATAAAAGGAAGAACAATTTTAACAAATTTAATTGGCATCCCATCGACGCCAACTGAATTGGATTTAATCGGCATTACACACTTCGTAACAAGGTCAACGTCGACAGGAGTGAACTCAAACGAGGAAAAAATAAAATCATTTTGAATAGAAGGTGAGTTATCGTAACTGGTACTTGTATTTGGGCTACTCAAGAAAAAATTATTTAGAAGATCAGGATCTAAATCGCATTCATTTGACTCTTTCCCAAACACTCTGAGATTTTTTATATTCTTCCAAAGTTGTTTTGAGTCCAAATTTGGATTAAGTTTTGAATTAATGAAATTAATCTTTTCTTGTTTAATTATTGCTGAAGCATTGTCACGACATATTCTATAATTTTCCTAGTTTTGGCTAGAGCGATTGTTTTTCCATTTAGAATGTAGTCTATTTCTTAACCTAATAGCACCTAAAACACGATTAGTAAACCAAGGACAGCGGTTATTAGAGACAGTCACAGTACGTACAGGAACATTTTATCGAAAACAACATTTAATTTATCCATGAAAATACTAAGTTTCTCATCCACTGAGTCATAAAAAAAACAGTCATTAAAACTAATTAAAGACAAATCATCACAGAGATCATTTATATTTAAAGATTTATAATCACGAAATGTAAAACAGGACTGAGTAGTGCAGTTAAAGCTAACATTAACAGAACAGAATATCAAATCATGGTCAGAGAGAAATGTCATTTGATCGAATTTTAACACTGTAGATATATCAGAAGTTAAACACACGCCAAGTAAGCTGGGCTCACAATCGTTCGCATATCTTGTTCGAATTCTATGGTTTGCCAACCTCAAACCACAAGTTGTGGAATGGTAATCAAAATTTTCAGTTAAAGCATCATTTTTCAACAAATTAATGTTAAAATCACCACATACAAGAAAGAAATCATAATTGGTAATTCTATTAAGCAAGTCATTGAAAAACGGTTCGACAGTATTACAACGATTAGGGTTATAAACACAAGATATTAATATTTTAGAACAGTTATCACTGATTTCAACATTTAAAAACTCACAGACATCATTACTTTTGTTGACAAACTGAACATTAAAACAAGACCGACAATAAATTGCAACGCCACCACCTCTTTTATCACACCTGTCACTGCGAAAAAGTTTATATCCTCGAAAGCTATTATAATAATCACGTACATCAGATTTAAACCATGTCTCAGACACGCATATCACATCTACATCCGAGTTCTCAAAAATGTATCTCGCATAGTCCAATTTAAGTCCGTTCAAACTCCTAGCATTAAAATGTATAACATTAAGACCCTTGTCTTGTTTACAGAGCACTTGAATTGGTGCTTTGTAACAATCAATAGCACCATTGGAAAGTCTCCTAATAATTTCTGTCATTTTTTAACAGAACAAAACAATATAAGAACAATATAAATTGGAAAAGAAATAACTAGAGAAATTTAAAAGATAGTTGATAGCAGAAAGAAAAATATGAAGAAATATTTAGGAGACAGAAATGTAAATTTAGAAATTTCAGACAGGTAATATATAATAATAAAACTATAATATTCGAAGCTCTTATAGATGTTGGTAGTTTGTAGCTCTATCCAGTTAATCCAGCAACACAGTCAACGCTCTTAAAATCTTGTACCAGTTTGGCCTCACCTTCCCACACAGCTCTTACAAAAACTCTCCCACGCAAAGAGAACACAGCAATTAATCGATTTTCACGCTTTAGCTTGTTAGCATATAACATAATCGCTCTGTTTGTTTTAGTGAGGCCTTCATGTATATAAATTTTCTCACCTCCACCGCACTCAATATCACTTAGCGTAAGTTGCCGCTTGCTTGTTTTTTTAAAAGATGCAACAGACTTAAACAGAGAGTTGCGCTCATATGCAGAAGAGAGCTTAGCAATGATCGCTGAGTCTGCTTTGCCTTTCGTCGCCCTCACTCTAAATATATTTATAACTCGTGGAGCCTTGTGTTTGATAGCAGTGCAAATTTTGTCAAACACACTAATGAGGTTCTCGTTGTCACAAAAGGGAACGCCATTAATGATTATATCGGCAGAGGCAGCTTCGTTCTCCAATTTCATCAACTGAGATTTGAATGTATTTACATCATCGTTAGGCGCTGACTAAGTAGGGGCGACAGGGAGGGTTTCAAATGCCTGATTCAGCTTGTCTACCTTCTCACTCAGCATGCTAAACTCTTTGCAACTTTTTTCCACCACTGTCACTCTTTCGATCACGCTGCGCAAAGTACATTTCATGTTGGCGAGCTCGGCTGAAACCTCACCAATCCTCTCCATAACTCTGCTCTCCGATTCCGTTATTACATTAGTAAGTTGCGTTACTATGCTCTCCCTGATACAACTCAATTTAGTGTTCAACCTCACATCGGAAGACGAAGGTGTTGTCGTAGCTGACTCATCCATTCGCAAGTTGCCGTCAGCAAGTGGAGTCTTCGGTGCAATAATGTTGGAGTAAGAACCATGTTGCGAACAGCAACAGCACTTCTTGTGATTTTGGTCGACATTATTTTAATGTAATTAAAACAAATTTAGGCGCAAAAATTACGATTAAGTGACTAAAAAATATTCACAGCAAGCTTTTAAATTTCGCGTGGATATAAAATTGGATTTTTAACCCTCTGCAGCTGACGTGCTCCAAACTTAACAATATTCCTGACGTGGGGTCTAGCAGACCTCACTTTTAAGCTGATTTTTTTCACTGCTGATGAAGTTTCTGACTGTAACTCTCTTCACCTTATTCCATATAACAGCTAATAATTAAAAAAAACAGAAGAATAAAATTTGAAATAAAATACTTTTTTTTTTTAAAGATAAAAACGAATCTTTTATCTTCGAATTTCACGTTTGTATGCACGAAGTTTTGATTTTCGGTGTCTGTCAGACTACGACGTCGGCTGCAGAGGGTTAATATACAAGGTATTAATAAAATCGCGAATTAGTTGCGGACGTTAAAAAACACGTCTACTCGTTACAAGAGATCATTTGTATAATGAATCTGAAGCGTGTTTTGGGGCGAAGCACAAATCGTTCTACAAAACCGTATTGAAAAGTTTGAAAAGCGGTATAATGAATGTATTGCTCTTGAAGGAACCTATGTTGATGAATAAAGAAGAATATTTGCAAAAAAAAAAGTTTGTTACATAACATAGTCTCGGGACATATTGGACCATGTGTTATTGCTGTTTGTTAATTATAAAACTTCAAATTATAATTGAGCAATGTTGAATTTTGATTTTTTTGAAAATTTTTCTATGCATCTCCAATTCATTGAGAAAATTACATTTTTGAGGTCGAAAGTTCATCATTTGCTAGCACAGAATAAAAAAAAAATAAGTCCCCCCCCATAAAAACATATAAGAAAATTTAGAAAATTATTCGGCAAAAATATAAGCTGTGCAAAACATTACGGGGTGTTATATACCCAAACCTTGTTTTTCTTAAGCTTTAAGTCTCAAGAATATGTGGTCAAAATCTCAAAAAATAACAAAGTTATAGCCTAGTGAGTGAACCGCCTTCGAGAGCGCGCTTTTCCCTTACTTCCAAACAAGTTTTTCTCGAAACCATGTTTTCAAAGTCGGTGACCTCTCGAAACTCAGTGAACCGATCGTTTTGATTTTTCTGCAGGCTTATTTTATTCACAATAATCTTGAACTTGTCATGGGATTTATTTTTCATAGCTTCGTTCATTAGTTGTAGGCAAAATAATGACGAAGTTTTGGTCGAAAATCGTAACTTTACGTTCAGAAGTCCGCCATTTTGTGAAAAATCAGTACGAGTTTTGAGTATCTAGTTTAATATTTTTAATTTTTTTGTTTCAGATGAATTTAGGAGGATCAATATTGGTCACCGCATTTCATCTTTTTTTCACAGCGCTCTATAAAAAATACTGTATCTACCTTAATATTAATTTTCTTTTAATACAAAAAACTAAACATACTCTTAAATGTGTATATTTTTAGGTATAAAAACCCTCATTTAAAAATATCCCTTAGGTTTCCTTAAAAAAATTCACAAACATGGGCTTTTTTTCGGCCTCTGGGTATATAGTTCGCCTTAAAGCAATGAACGCATTTCGCTTATGTTAGGCCGTGTGCTATTCGGAAGCTTTTCACTCGTGGTAGGAAAGAATTTACTGAGTTGAATACAATTTCTGTCTGTTGAAATAAAATCGTAATTTTTGCTGTGCCAAAAGCAGGGTTTAAATTGCTTTCAGCAAAACAGCAAAAGCAACGATAATTTTGCTGCGTAGTGCTACCTAAAGTTTTTAAAGACAAGCATATGCTGCTCATTTTGCTTTGCTTTCTGAATCTTCGAAAGGCTAAGCAAAAGCAGCAGCACTAAAAAGAATTTGTTTTGCTGCGTAGTGCTACGAAAGCATAATAAATTATTTTAGTGCTTTGATTTTCATTTTGCTTTTCTAATTTGTCGCAGCACTACGAAAGCAACAATTATGCGCTCTGCTTCGTTTTGCTTTCGGAAGCATTTTATTTTCATTCGTTTGGCTTTCGGGATTTACTTACATATCATCGTTTTTATGCTATATTTCTGAGACGTATGTATGTCTTTTTGTACGTTGTTGTTTGTATAATATGCGTACTTGTACGCAGTCGCGAATGCTTGGTGTTGTTTTTGTTGTGTGCAACGGTTTTTTTATTGCAAGAGTTTTAAAGAGATTGCAGAAATAAATTTGGATGCGCATATAAAATAGTTCTAGAACTTTTAAAGATAGATATATGTATAATAAAACCGTTACACACACCAAAAACAACACCAAGCATTCGCGACTGCGTACAAGTGCGCATATTATACAAACAACAACGTACAAAAAGACATGCGTCTCTGAAATACAGCATAAAAATGATGACAAGTAAATCCCGAAAGCCAAACGAATGAAAATAAAAGGCTTCCGAAAGCAAAACGTAGCAAAGTGCATAATTGTTGCTTTCGTAGTGCTGCGACAAATTAGAAAAGCAAAATGAAAATCAAAGCACTAAAATAATTTCTTATGCTTTCGTAGCACTACGCAGCAAAACAAATTCTTTTTAGTGCTGCTGCTTTTGCTTAGCCTTTCGAAGATTTAGAAAGCAAAGCAAAATGAGCAGAATTTTGTTTGAGATAGTGCTTTCTGCTTTGGCTGTTGCTGTTTGAGTTTCAATAAGCACAGCAAAGTAAAAGCAAAAGCAATTGAACGTTTTCAAGTTTTTTAAACACTGGCCAAAAGGATGATGAAATTTTGACAACTAGAAATTTTGATATATTAGATTTCGGTAGTGTATTAGCGCAAGAATTTAATTTAATTCGCAAATTTTTAATATGTACTGTAAATTAACAGTATTTTACGCAAATATTTTCCACTAACGGAAGCACACAATTTTGAACTTCTTTATGACTCAAGGGCTCACAAGTGTTTTCTTCTATTTTTGCTTGTGTCAGAAATGCTCTTGTCGATTGTCAAAACGTTTACTAGCCTCTGGGGCTACATGAATTTTTGACAATCATATTCACCTCACGTGTGGCGTCCGTGGCGTAGTTGGTTAAAGTGCGTGGCCGCTATGTCAATGAATCTGGAGACCCGGGTTCGAATTCCAGCAGCGACAGAAAATTATTTTAATTAAATGGTTTTTCTGTAATGGCCGCCACCTCTCTGTAGACAATGGCAAAACTCAGAGAGTAATCAAAATGCCATGTAAAGCTTCTTGACAACAAGAACATTCCGTTCATCGCCGTTCGGAGTCGGCGATAAACCTGCAGGTCCGGTTCTCGGTCAATTGTGTGTACAAACTTAATAACACGCACAACACAATTGATCATAAGAAGCTAGGTCAAAGTCCTTTAAAGGGCTGAAATGACCAGTTATTTATTTTTTACATTCACCTCACAAGTGCCAAATATTCTCATTCAGAATGTCAAAATTTCATCATCCGAGTGAAAAGTTTCCAAATAGTACACGGCCTTAATATATAATATTAAAGCTCTTGTGCAAAAGATTCAACAATTTTAACGAACTATGAACACACTCCATTATAGACATAACAGTTGAAGTTGAAAATGCCAAACAAAAGTGGTAAATCCGAGTTGTTGAATATTTAATTAAAGTCGTTGTCACTTAATTTTTCACGTTTTATTTCTGTTTTAATTGTCGTTTTTCATTCGTTCAACATGACCTAGCCGCTCGATTTTGATTCGCTTAACTATGTCGATGTCAGCGTACAGCTCGTGGTTCCATCGAATTCGGTACTCGCCATTGACGCAGATTGGACCGAAGATTTTACGAAGGATCTTTCTCTCGAAGGCTCCCAGAGTCTTTTTCATCAGAACTGCTCAACGTCCAGGTTTGTGCTGCATATAACAGGACGGGCATGATTAGTGACTTATAGAGCGTGAGTTTTGTTCGTCGAGAGAGGGCTCTGCTTCTCAATTGCCTACTCAATCCTATTTCGTCTTATCTGCGTTCACTGCAAGACCCATTCGACTCGACTCTTTCACTAATCTGGAGAATACTGCCAATGATATCGATATCATCAGCATACGCCAGCAGCATAATACTTTTGTAGAATACCGTGCCACTGCGTCTCAAATCAGCAGCTCGTATGATCTTCTCCATCATAAGGTTGAAAAAGTCGCACGATAGAAAATCATCTTGTCTGAAACCTCGTTTGGTATCGAATGGAGGTGTGAAATCCTTCCCGATTTTAACTGTGCTGCTGTTGTGGACGGATTAGCTTTTCAGGAATGCCAAATTCAGATATGGTGGAACATAGGTGATTCTTTATTGGACTGTCGAAGGCAGTTTTGTAATCTACAGAAATATGGTGTGTGTCGATTTGTTTCTCAAGGATCTTCTCCAAGATTTGTCTTAGCGTAAATATCTGGTCGATAGTGGATTTGCCAGGTCTGAAGCCACACTGATAAGGTCCAATCAGCTGGTTTATGATGGGCTTTAGTTTTTCACACAATACGCTCAACAGGACCTTATATGGACATTTCCGCAGAAAATAATATTAATAACAAAAACAAAAATGCAATAAGAACAATCTAGTCCCGATTAACTGTAAATTTTAAATTTACTTTAGTTCAATTCCACTGTCCCGTTCAATATCGAAAAAGATATGTTCATCACTTCCTCTGCGAATGACTGGCAGAGAGAACTCTGTGACATCCCTTTCTAAATGGTCTCATGCCTAGAAATCGGGAAATATGTATATTTTTATATAAACATTAAAAATGTTTTTAATAAATCAGGAAATAATGTCATTCCATATCAAGGAGTTAAAATAAGAAGTTATTGTGTTGCTACAAGTGTTGGTACGAAAACTGCATGCAGTGCCTTTTGGCACTCTTATTTTTTACTTTATAGCTAAACTATACGAGGGGTACTATTTATATTTCGGGAACTGGCAACACGAATGTCAATAGCTAAAATCTGGCTTCACTATAATAAAGTTTCGACATTTGTTAGCATAAATGTACTCACAACGTCTTCATGTGCAAGTGATATTTGTTTTGTTTACAGTGAGTTAAAAAAATCATAGCCCTATTACGGTTCACAGCAATATACTGCTGTATCTTCTATCAAGTAGACACAACAATCAAGTAGACACAGCAGAAATGTGCTATGATGGTTCACAACAATACATTGTTGTTTCACTTTATTGTGGAAAGTATGTGGAATTTGTTACTTATGACAGCTCATCAAGTTGCCACTACAAATTCTTATTCAAACACAATTTTTCCTACAGTAATTTAATACCACGAAAATCCCACAAATATAAAAACTTTAGCAAAAATACCAAAATACGACGTTTACAGTTTAAAAAATGCACAATTCATAAGTAAATAAATCATAAATATATTTTTTTGACTAAACAAAAAATAAATAGGGAGCAAAATATAAAAAGCCGAACTGTATCAAAGGGATGGCTTTTTCCCACAGCAATTAAAAAGTACCACAAATAAATAGCCCTATTACAGTTCACAGCAATAAACTGCTGTGTCTTCTATCAAGTAGACACAACAATCGAGTAGACAGAGCAGAAATGCGCTATGATGGTTCACAACAATACATTGTTGTTTCACTTGATTGTGGAAAGTATGTGGAATTTGTTACTTATGACAGCTCGTCAAGTTGCCACTACAAATTCTTATTAAAACACAATTTTTCCCACAGTAATTCAATACCACGAAAATCCCACAAATATTAAAACCTACGGCAAAAATACCAAAATACGACGTTTACATTTTAAAAAGGGGCATAATTGATAAGTAAATAAATCATAAATATATTTTTTTGACTAAACAAAAAATAAAAAGGGAGCGAAATACAAAAAAGTCGAACTGTATCAAAGGAATGGTATTTTTCCCACAGCAATCAAAAAGTACCACAAATTAAAAATTTCAAAATAGTGGCAACAGTGCAACTGGTAGCTATCAGCTGACAAACAAAACAAAACAAATCAGATTATTTGCTGCCAAATTTATTTATTGTGCAAAACTTCTAATTAATTAGTAATTATGGAAATTTCAATCTAGCTCAACTCTTCCCAAAAGTTATTCTGTGCCTGCTTGCTTTGTCCATAATGTTGCTGTCCTCAAGCAGTCGCTGGGTTCTGCTCCATTTTATTTACATGCATCTCAAGTTGCGATTTGTTGGATACTGTTCATTTCCTGCAAATAATTTATTACATAAATTTAACAAAAAGACACATTTTTAATTCTATTTCACATTAATCTTACCTTGCTAAGGCCATTTTTCTGCTTAACGCTGCTACAACACAACACCAAATAAGCTGACTTCAAAATTTGACAGATAAGAATACAATTGAGCACAACTGTTGTGTTGCATAATAAGTGTATTGAAGACACAGCATTGTTGACAGACAACAGTGGAATGTATTCAGTTGTATTGTTGTGTACCGTAATAGCAAATTACACATTGAAGACAGAAATTGCTGTTGTGTTGTGAACCATAATAGGGGTATCAATTTTTTAAAAAAAATGGAAATTTTAACAGAAGATTTTTGTTGGATTATTTTTCACAACTTTCAAAGTAGATTATCTCAACAAGAATGTGTCGATGAACTCAGTTCTTGGTA
Source organism: Pherbina coryleti (assembly GCA_943735915.1). NCBI lineage: Eukaryota > Metazoa > Arthropoda > Insecta > Diptera > Sciomyzidae > Pherbina > Pherbina coryleti. The sequence goes on along the minus strand of OX030952.1, from coordinate 53,106,892 downwards.
TGACGATAAAGCACCATCAAAAACCACAGTATATCGCTGGTATAGTGAATTCAATCGTAGTAGTTCGGTCGCCGACGAATTCCGTGAAGGTCGTTCAAAATCGGTTGTTGTGCCACAAAACATCGATGCAGTACGTGAACTAATAATGCAAGATCGTCATACGACATATCGTGAGATAGAGGCATCCTTGTACATTAGATCTACTTCAATACATTCTATTTTGCATGAACACTTATCTGTAAAAAAAATTTGCTCTCGTTGAATACCCCATAATTTATCAATCGCTCAAAAAAAGTTTCGCGTCGATTGGTGTAAGGAAATGATAAAAAAGTTCAATCGTGGTGCTTTAAAAGACGTGTTTAAAATCGTGAAAGGTGACGAATCATGGATATATGCGTATGAGCCGGAAACAAAACAGCAATCGACCGTGTGGGTATTGCAAGACGAGGCAAATCCAACAAAATTCGTTCGCGCACCGAATGGGTCATGTGGCCACTGTTCCGCTTGAGCAAAGTAGGACGGTCACTTCTGAATGGTACACGACCATTTTTTTGCCGGAAGTCTTCGGAGAAATCCGCAAAACCAACAGCAAAAGATGAATCGTTCTCCATCATGGCAATGCGAGCTCTCAAACATCTCGTCAAACATGTGCATTAGACCGTACCTCAAAAAAAAAGTTCGCCGTATACCAGCGAATATGACGTATTTTTGCAAGACAATTACGAAAAAAATTTTCGTTTTTTTTTTGACCGAACGTAGGGGTCGCGCATTGACACATAACTTCATATCTCTGGTGTTTACAGTCGGATTTTAAAGTTTGGTATATCAATATTTTTGTCTTTAGGAAACCAAAATGACCTCTATAGAGGTCATTGACCTGAGGTGTACTGTTCTAGTACTTACCCTCCAGATCTCAGTTTCTACCATCCTAATGTGCCACCCTAATATTAAAAAAATAAAGCCCTTAAAATATCATTAATCTTTTGCTCAGGAATTATATCGATATTTCCAGCAGAAGTATTTTTAAAAAATTTTTGAAAATTTTTTGCCGAACGTAGGGCTCCCTTTTTTCATTTTCATCATATCTTCGGAAGTAAAAGTCTGATCATATTGAATGACATATCGATGTTTTTGTCTGAAAGAGACCAACTATTTTTTTTCCAAAATAAAAAAAAAATATTCCTACAAGTCCTTGGAAGGTCTTAAATTGATTTTGAGGAATTTTAAAGCTCGTAAAAGAATAAAAAATATGTAACGCCAAAGCTAAAAGAGGTAGCAACACTATTTTTGTTGTGATTTATTTAATATACAATGTACTATTATTTTATTTTTTCACTTTTGCTTCTTACTTTCGCTTATTCGCTTTCCACACCCACATTGAAAATAGTCAAGCAATTTCAAACACTGGCTTCGTTTTACCCGTGAAACAACAGTTGAAAATTGCGTCCGTCTAATATTTATTTCAAACGCGAGTTTTATAGAGTTTTGATCATTTTCAAATAAAATCGATCAAAAAAATATTTAAAAAAAAGTCTTTTATTGCGTGTGACTTAAATAATACCAAATTACCAACGGAGTTTGGTGAAAATGTTTGTTTTACATTTTTTATTGTAACTGCGGCATAACAGTGATAAAAGTCGAAAGTTGGATGTCATATTCGCTGGTATACGGCGAACTTTTTTTTTTTCTAATGTGCATTAGGGGTCGTTCATAAACTACGTTACCAATTCAGGGGGGTGGAGGGGTTTTAAAATGTACTACGATAAGTAACGATAGGGGGACGGGGTCTTACATATAGTAACGTGACCACAAATAAAAAAACTTGGAAAAATTGAAATCCTGAAATCAGTTCAAGATTGTGTCCTATATTTGTATTGCGGCTTGTATTTCGTTTCAAAAACATCAATGAATTCTCATAAGTGAGTTTTATTTATTGTAATTTAAAATAAATTGGTATAAAAAGTAAAGTAAAAAGTAAAGTAAATAGTTAAATAAAACTATTTTAAGAAAGCATACTTCTAAAAACACTGAACTTGTTGCTGCACAGCTGCAGCCTTTACGGGTATTCTCTCAAACACCAGGCGAACTTCTTTGCATAAAAAATGAGGATACACTTGAATGGGTCGACATAAAATCCGTTGAAGAATTTTATTTCGAAGAGTCCCTAAAGTTTCCAGCTTCTTCAATTCCGATTGATAACATCGTCTCTTGGATTGAAGGTGGAATAGTTTTTATTGATGAAAATAATGGATTTTGAACATTTTTTCTTAAAATTATCTAGTCATGATAGCACACCTACCAAGAATTGGTAGCAAGGTAATAATATTTTTAATATGTTTTTATTATATATTATAAAATATATATAAAAAAAAAAACACACATTTATAGTGAAACAAAAAAGAATTGGTCGACAGATTACTCTTCATAAAATATATTATATTTTATTATATATTTAATTTATTTTCAAATAGTTTTTAATCAATTCATTTTTTTATTTCATATTCTACGTGACTTTATGGGGGAGGGGAGGGGTTTTGAAATGCACTACGAAGAGTAACGGAGAGGGGGGAGCGAATTTGAACATCGGTAACGTAGGTTATGAACGAGCCCTTAGATCAGGGATCGTAATTCTTATAAGCGATATCCAAAAAATCAAAGTTTAATTCTTATTTTTAGATTTTTGTTTTTTATTCCTCAACAATAAAAATTATCTTACAATTTTTATTTTATTCATCAAAATGAAGAGTTATTTCTTCATTTTTATTTTTTTGTTCAAGAATAAGAGTTATTTTTGATTTTTATTTTTTCCCTCAAGAATAAGAGTTTTTTTTTTTATTTTTATTTTTTCGCTCAGAAATAAAAGTTATTTCTCAATTCTTATTTGTACGATCAAAAGTAAAAATAATTTGTTCAGTTTTAGGTTTTGTAGGTAGGAATAAATATATACAGCCGTGGACACATAAATAGCACAAAAATACATGTACGGTGCTCCACATGAATTGAAATAAAATACATAGACGAAAATAAGAATTTATTTCATGGTATTTGAGTTTAAACATTAAAAACTTAAAATCAGTAGTAAATTTGTAATTACGAATTAAAAATTAGAAAATTAATCAAAAATTTGAAATTGCTCCTTAGCTGAGGTGGACATATAAATAGCACAATTTGGATTCTGAAAAAAAGACACAGTAATTTATTTTTATTTTACAATGAGCTTACGAATATGCTTACTATTACTTGGTACTGTATCCCGAATTGTTCAAAACAGCCCGACATCTTCGTCCCATACTCTCCACAAGCTTCCTGACCTTATCCTTCGGAATAGAGTACCAAGCCTTCTCAATTCCACTCCATAACTCATCTTAATTTCGAAAATGTTGGTTACTTATGCTGACCTTCACATCATTCCATAAATTTTCTAAGGGATTGGGGTCTGGGCTTTGAGCCGGCCAATTCAAAATATTTATTTTTTCCTTTCTTAGCCAATCAATCACAACCTTTGTCGTGCATTTTGGATAATTATCATGCATAAAAGTCCACTTAACAGGAATGTTCTCAATTGTAAATGGTTCCATCTGCTTATTAAGAATATCTAAATACATATTTTTGTCCATTATTCCTGATATACGAAAAATGGGCCCAACGCCGTGCCAGGAAAAAGCTCCCCAAGCCATTAAATTCCCTATCCATGCTTTAATGATTTTTTTTGTATACTTAGGATTCAACTCTTGGCGTTTGGGGCGCCGAACAAAAGTTTTTCCATCTGGTCCAACCCTATTAAATTTAGTTTCGTCAGTCCAGATCACGTTCTTACAAAATTGGTCTTCTTTATTCACATGGGCCCTTGCAAACGCTAAACGATCCTTTAAATTTTTATTTGTTAAGAGCGGCTTTCTTCGGCTAATGCGTCCATAAAGATTAGCTTCATGTAGTCTCCAGGATACTAGTTTTCTTGAAACATTAAGGTTATTTTTAAGGGGGTATATTAATTTTGTCACTCCGTTTGTAACGCCCATAAGGAGGCGTGGTAGGTATAGAAAAGTATATATATTCTTGATCAGCATCACCATCCGAGTTGATTTAGCCATGTCCGTCTGTCTGTCCGTCTGTCCGTCTGTCTGTGATCACGATTCCAGCCGTAATTTTAAAGCTATCATCACGAAATTCTATATTTAAGCTTTTATTTAAAAAATGAAGGTCAAGTTCGTAAATGAGCCATATCGGATGAAAACCACGCCTACCTCCCATACAAAGTGACTTTATCAAAACGGTAAAATCCCTTAGAATTCAACAAAAATGAATATATGGACTTAAAATTTTGCATATGAGTTTTGATGTTCAAAATACACTCTAAGTATGAAATTCAATCTAATCGGATGAAAACCACGCCTACCTCCCATACAAAGTGACTTTATCAAAAAGGTAAAATTTCTCTAAAATCCACAAAAATTAATGTATGGACTTGAAAATTTGCATATGAACTTTGATATATAACGTGTACTATGTGTATGGAATTCAAACAAATTGGGTGAAAACCACGCCCTCCTCCCATACAAAGCCATTTTATCAAAAAACAAAAGCGAATATTTTCTGTTAAAAATATAACGAAAACGTTTTTACAGATAAACATTTTATTGATTGCTTAAGACTTTGAATATACTTTGGTTCGGCCGTGGGGGTATTTTAACTTCGGCCCAGTCGAAGATCATTTCTTACTAGTTTTCATTTATTTCCCTCATAATTTGCTTCGCTGACTTGAAAGGATCAGCCTTACTTTTGCGAACTATAAGTCTATCAGTAGAAGCGGTGGTTTTACGCGGTCTAGGATTGCGCGGCTTATTCCCGAAATTATTTGAAACATTTGATTGAACCAGCTTGAGTGCATTATAGACCATTTGTCGCGAAATTTTCAAAATATCCACGATTTCAGATGGTTTTTTGCCTTTTCGACTTAGTTCGTGAATTATAGACCTTTTTTCCGGAGTGCAATGTTTGCCACGACCCATTTTATTTAGAATAGGCGAAATTAACTGAATACAACTCTAAAATTTTTACAAACACCCGATCTTGTTAACTTTTATTCACCAACTAACATGTGTGCTATTTATATGACCACACCAGATCGCACATGCCTATAAAGAAAGAGATGGTCTGAGCAAATAAAAGTTAGTAACGGTACACCTCTCTCGAAGTTTTAAACGACGTCACACTGGAGTCTCAAAAAACTATAACTACAGTTAATGAATACATTATTAGATTCAAACGAAACGTTTAAAAAAAAAGTTGACATTTGTGCTATTTATGTGTCCACGGCTGTATATATTTTTTTTTTTTTAGACTAAACCAACGCTCAGGGGATGTCCCCTATAAATGCGAAAGCATTGTATTGATTCGGAAGAATAGTTAGTTAGTTGGAGGGTGGAAAGATGGAGTAGTGTCGGTGAAGAAGTAATTGGGGTCGGTCATACATATTAACCCTCTCCGGCACTCCCTTAAAGGTCATCTGTTCAGGTGTAGGAAATTAATACCCAAAAATCATAAAATTTGAATGGGATCTCCCCTAAGGTGCGGTCGGAGGGAATAGGTGTCTAAGGGATTTTCTTTTTGCAAAAGTAATGGGGGTCGCCCATACATATTAACCCTCTCCGGCACTCCCTTACTTGATTTTTTTGTATTTATTCCTACACCTGAAAAGGGGGCTTGAATGGGGGTATGACTGACCCCCATTACTTCTACAAAAGGAAAATTTTTCCCTTTCCCTCCGACCACTCCTTATGGGGGCTCTCATACAAATTTTATGATTTTTATATATTTATTCCCTACTTACAAAAAATAAAACTGAACAAATAATTTTTACTTTTGAGCGTAAAAAATAAAAATTGAGAAATAACTTTTATTTCTGAGCGAAAAAATAAAAATTGAAAAACAATTTTTATTCTCGAGCGAAAAAATAAAAATCAAAAAATAATTCTTATTCTTGAGGGAAAAATAAAAATAAAAAAAACTCTTATTCTTTAACAGAAAAATAAGAATCAAAAAGGAACTCTTATTTTTGATGAATAAAATAAAAATCAGTAAATAATAATTAAATTAAATTTTTATTGGTAAAACTCAAAAAATAAAAATCATTTCTTATTTCGATATTTCCAAAATGCCCTCCGAGATTTGGAACATGTTGATTTTTTTGTTATTTAATTTTTGGAAATAATCGTTATTTTCGGTCACTGCCTTAGATACATTCACATTTATATGGATTTTACTAAAGTGTTTCTGATTCTTCGTGCTCCCCTCTCATATGAAAGGTGCTTCCAAAAAATAGTAAAACGCCCAAAAAATACCACACTTTTCATAAACTGGATGAGTTACAGTTAAAAACGTGTTTTTTGGGCCCTCAAGAGTTGTTGTGAATTTATTAATTTTCATACTGGCATTAAGCTACACGAAAATTAAAAAAAAATCTTTCCCATGTAAAATTGGTTGCTGAATCCGATCCCGTACTCAGATTTGGCATGAAATTAAATTTGCGGTCACCAGGAGCAAATAAACGCGAATATCATTGATTTTTTCCACTCAGTTATTATTTCAAATCTCTCAATCTGGTAGATAAAGATATTCTTTTCAAAATTAAATACTTTAGTTGTGAAGCCTTTTTAATGTAGATAATATTTAAAGATTTAAAATAAAAATAAAAATTTTACAAATCGGACAATATTTAAGATAAATATGATTTAATATATGAATGTACTTTTTGGATAAATGTGAATTTGTTGTAGTAGTATATCTGCGCAAATTATTAAAAAAATTTTTACTTCTGTTGTATATTTGTAATAATGTTTTTTCGAAGTACTCCTGTACGGGAAAATCTTCTAATGAGCTTCTCATGAAATGAAAAAATAAACTCAATACTATTTCATTTACACATTTTTTCTTAATATGTGTCAAAAGTCCTTAAAATTTTATATGAATTTGGCCACTTTTGGAGCAGTTGTAAAATTAAGATTTTTTCGTTTTTTCAAAATATTTTCTCATAAACGTTTAGAACAAATACATAAATTTCTTGTAGTTATAATCATCGCGTTGGATATAGCTGTATTCATTATTTTTGTTTTTTTTTCTGACTAATTTTGAAAAAAATTTTTTCCTTAATTTTTTTTTCCTTTGGACTTTTAATTAAATAAATATTAAATTCAATATTTTGGTAAAAAAAATTATTGGAAAATCTTTATTAGGTAGGAAGTAGGCATACAAAAAGTGCATTAAATTAAAGTTTTTATTGTTTGCTTATAGTTACAACTTTGACGAATTTTAAAAAAATAAACAAACATTATTTTGGAATTTAGTAATCGTTTTTTAATTACATGAAGATATTTCTGTCCGTTAAAATACTCTTTTTTATTAAATTCAGATTTCAATTTTTGCACGCTAGAATTTAAAATACCGTACTGTGCGTGGAAAGCATTGAAAGCGTGCTGATACAAGCCAGGGTACGGAGAACGATCGAAATTAATCACAATTAATCATCACTTATAATGTCGTGCTTTAAATTTATCATGAGTTACGCGACGAACAAAAGCATTTAAGATCGCTCTTCAGCAAAAGCAAAGTTCGCAAATATCACGAACGAAAAACTTCGATTTTAAAATTCGTTAATTTAAAATTAATTAATTTAAAATTAATCAATTTAATTAATTAATTAATTAAATTATTTTTAATTGATATTCGCATCAATTAATTTATTTTAAAATTCGAATTTTGTAGGTCAGGGGTGGGCAAAGTTACACGTATGGGCATTTTGCCCGTACGTGTATTTTGGTTGCACGCTGCTTGCTTCACTGCTCTGAGTTCATAATCAATGTTGCATCACATTTATATAAAAAAGGGCGTTTTATCAGTTTACTATTTAATATTTTGAATTTATAATCTCGATAACGTCTTGTGTCCAACACTTGTCTCCAACTAGTTACGCGCAAAATAAAAGTATAAGTTTATTATGGTGATTCAGTTCTACAAAAATATAAGTTAAAAATATGTTAGGAGGCAGATGTAGAATTATAATGGTTGCATGCTCTTGCAAAATCCTTATAAATATGCCAAGAAGTTGTTTTTGCAAAGCGATTTTATAGCTGCCGGTAGTAATTTAAAAAAAAACTCCCTTTTAATAAGCAATCCTCTTAATATGCTAGATATGCAACACTTACTTTTCACAACAGCATGCTCTCGCTCTTAGGCCGTTGTTATACAGACGCTCATATGATTCAAGATCACGTCCTTTTTTACGCTCTTTTTTCGTTTGATGAGCTCTGTGATGAAAGTATGTTATACAGACGCTCATTTGATCCCTGAACACTGGTACACTTTTTGCTACTTTTAATACTTTATGCAAAAAAGTATCCCGAGTATGAGTATGGTGAGTGTTGCTATTAAGCAGATTCCATTACTGCTTTCATGCATTTCGTACTAAAAGTGTACTATTTTCATGCAAAAACACAAATGTTGTGAATAATTGCACAGCGAAACCCTGTTTTGATCTCGTGATTCCATTTCATTTTGGAATCATTTGGTGACCAGTTTGAGCAAAATAAATTTCCTAGCTCACTCTCTCAAATTTCCCTTTACATTGAAACAACAACAATGCGTGCCCGTGATGTGATCGTGAGCGTCTGTATAACAACGGCCTTACGGTTTCTATAAAGTACACTTAAAAACAAAGTAGTGCTAAAGTGGTTTTGCAGAAATCTTACAGGTATTAGAGATTTTTTCTTTGCTCTGATTTATACTGCGAAATAAAATAAATGTGTAGTGGACTGATTATAAAAATTAAACACACTGACAGATGGATAAAGTGAAATACAGATAAGCAAACGGACATGTAAAAAGCTGAAAACAATCCATTTTAAATTTTGGTTTGTATATCTCGACTAAAAGTGCACAAAATTTTATAATGGGACGGCGTTGGGTCATGGGAAAATGATAAATGAAAATAAAAAAAAAAAAAACAAAAAATGTCATACAATGTTAGATTTGATTTTTTGAAACAAAGAAATTGTTATAGATCTTGAATGATTTTAACAAAAAATAAAAAAAAAAATTAAATCTGACTTCAGGGTCGATGGTTATAAATAGTCGTTTTTTGAAAAAAAATTTATAAACAAAAAACTACTGCAATAAAAAAATTATACAGTTTGATGCAGAAACATTTTGCACGCATGAAATTTTGTACAGCGTACAATCCTGAATAGGGATACAAACGATACATCGATGTTTTCATCATCGACGATATATCGTTCATAAACATCGATGTTGACATCGATGTTGTTATGAGCGATACATCGTCGATACATCGACGCCAAAAGCAAAAACATCGATATCGCTCACTCATTTATAGTCTAATGTCAAAAATAATAGAAAACAGATTACGCCAACAGAGGCATACAAAGTTGCACTGCTAGTATAGGAAAGACACTTTCTCTATTTTTCTCACTGATTTTCTGTTCGTGCAAGAAAGAGATACAATATTGTGCGAAATAGTTCTGTGCAATTTATTTTTCAGTAACAGTTCTATTTGTTTATGTTTTCCTCAGTTCTGTTTGTTTATGTGTTGCTCAGCTCTGTTTGTTCTTGGTAGAATGAATAAGGTAGCTTGCATCTATATAATATTTTTCAAAAATTCCTGCTGCTGTTGTTCTGTTCCTTGACATGGTTTTTCAAAAGTGCTGCTAAGGTTGTTCTTTTCATTCACATGGTTTTATCACTTCAACGTTTTCAACATAGTTTATATTTTTACTTATTGGCGATGGCCGATTTAGAGCGCTCTGTTTTTGAGAATATTGTTTGACAGTAGCTTGTTTCCCAAGCAACTGTCAATGCTACCTTGTCATTATAATACCATGAGTTCTGTTTGATTTTAACCGTAGTCCTACGTTGGTGTAGAAAACTACATTTTTTTTTTTAATATTTAAATATTTCCAAAACCATTTAGTTTAAGGATCCAAGCATTCATGACTTTTATTTTATGCTGAGTGTGAACCAAAATTATGTACTTTGAGAATCTCAATTATAATAGTTTTCAATATATTTAAAAACTTAAATTTCTCATGTTGAGGTGTAGATTTATAAACCATGCACGTTGAAGCAAGATACTCGTATATTTTGTTTCTATTATATTGTTTGTTTCTGGAACAATAACTCTGCTAATGCTGAAGCTGGAACATCTCAAAAACGGCGTAATACAAGCCTTCCAGACCAAGTAAAGAAGAGAGGCAGATACTTCTTTTGCGTTGAAGAAAAAAAACCAGAAGGTAAAATACAATTATGAGTTGGCCTGCTGTCTGCCAAAAAACTATTTGTGAAGCATATAACAACCGAAATGTGTACACGGATTGCATTCTAAATAAATTTATTTATTTATATTTCATATATGTACTTAAATATTTAATAAAATATTTTTTTTTTCATTTAAAAGTATATGTTCTTAATAAAATCCACACAAAGTATATGGATGTAGAAATCTACACCTCAACGTAGAATTCTGAATTTTTTCTAGAGTTAATTCAGTTACAGAGTGTTGGCAAGCGTTACAAAACAGAGCAAAAGTGAAAAGTGATTTTGTGGGTTCCTTTTTTTTAAATGTTGTTTTTGTTAATTTTTCCATGTCCGTATTTTGTATGAAGTTTTTCTTTCTTTCATATTTTAATATATTTATAAAAATAATTTTTTTAACCTCAATATTTGGTCTAGTAAAAAAATGAAAACATTGAAAAAAACATCGATATATCGGTCTTATAACCCATGTTTTTATACATCGATATTTGTCATGTGAACATCGATGTTTTCAAACATAGATGTTTTTAAGAACGATATTGCATCCCTAACACTGAAGCTTTGACCGTTCTGTACGTGAGATGAATACATATTTTTCTGCACTAGCGCAATCTCAAGTGCGCTCTTGTGATTGCATATTGTGAGAGGATTACAGAGAGGATTTTCCATTCCGCAATCCGATTCACCCCCAAATTCATCATGCAATCAGTGTTGCCAGATTTTTTTTTTAAAAACTGCAAAATCTTGAGAAAAAACCTGCATTTCAAACACAAAAACTGCCATTCTTAAAAACGATTTGTTAAGCATTTTCTTTAATTTTTTATTAAAAACAGAAATTAAACAATTTCATTTGTATATAAAATTGTTGTTGTATTTAATATATTAAAAAACTTCTGGTATTTTATTCACATTTCAGATCATTTTAAGATAAGTAATTCAGGTATTTTTAATGTTTGTTTTTTGCATATATTATTATTTGCAGTAGTTGTACATATCACTATTAAATTTTTGTATCGTATCGGTTGGAATTTCTAGTTGTCGCACTAATCTTGTCGCTTTTGCCAATCCAACCTTTCAAGTAATTATTTTCCTCCCAAGATCTACAAGACCTTCTGGCTTGAAAAGAAAACTGGAGCAAATAGAGAAGTGAGGTTGGTTCATGTTCAATGTTCAATGCGTGAAGTTGGCTGAAGCTGCTGCTGAAGTTTTAAGCAGGTCTGCTTTAAAAAAGTAATTTAACCATAATGATGTTTTGGTAAAGAGAATTTATAAAAACCACATAAAATTTTATATTTTCATTTTACCCTGAAAACTGCATAAACTGCATTTTACCCTGAAAAACTGCATTAATAATGGAAAAACTGTATTTTTTTTAAAAAACTGCCAACCTGCTCAGAGTGAAAAAAAACTGCCATTTGCAGGCAAAACTGCCATTCTGGCAACACTGCATTAAATTGATTTCGCACGCGGCTTGCCCGCTGTTTACACGCAGTCGCAGCACGTGCAAGAATTGTGCCCACCCCTATTGTAAGCCTATCCGAACACTCGCTTCGTGCAAAACACTGTTGTGCTTTTGAAATTTGTACTTCGAACAGATAACATCTGATGAACTGGCGAACGACGCAGTAACATTTGTGAATTTTGTATCCCTAACGATCAATGAAATGACGAATTGAAACGTCAAAATCAAACGAATGCTTTCATCTTATCGTTGTGATGTAATCGTTGAGAAAAATTTACTTTAATAATAATTTAAGTAAAAAAAAATTTTTAGCATCAAACGTTTTTAAATCGAACTAAAAAGTATAAAATAATTTCTGCTAGAGTGGGGCTTTTAGTTCTCAAAAAAACGCGGGGCGCATGCTATAGAGAATAGTAATTAGTGTTATTAACAATTCTAGTACGTTAGGGAACAAATGATTTGTTAACTCAGGTCCCTTGACTGTCAGGATAGAAACCCTTGCATGGATGGCAGATTCAAGTTTGCAGACATCTATTTCGTTCAGTCCAGTAAGTTCTACTTGGGTTTCAAAATTCTTCAATTTTAATGTTATCAAGTCTAACGAGTTTTTTTGTTAAAAATTTTCCTATGCCTATCTATGCATATCTCTGATGAATGATGAGAAATTATTTGCAAGCAAATAAAAATTTTAATATGTTAGTGTACAAAGGCTTTCTTAACCAAGGTTTTCTTAACTCCTAAATATTCCCTAGAACATGCGCCCAAACGTTTTTATGAGAACTAAAAGCCCCACTCTAGCAGAAATTATTTTATACTTTTTAGTTCGATTTAAAATCGTTGGATGCTAAAAATTTTTTTTTACTTAAATTATTATTTTCTGGTTTTTAGTCTTTTTCAATTATTACAATACATTTTGAGGGTTTTATGTTTTTATCAGTACAATTGAATTGATACTGAAAACAAATAATCAAGTGGACACCAAATTCTCTAAAATGTATTGATAATTTCCCGAGATTTCTGATTCTTTTGAATTCTATCAAAAACTTAAGAAATACCAAGTTTCAAAAATTTGCGACTGAGGTGACAAAATAATTTATTCAAGAAAATGAAATACGAAAAAAACCGGAAAAACGTCATTGACATTGTTAAGGACCGAACTCACAACCTCACGATCATAAAGCAAGGGCCGTGTGCTCTAAGCTACAGAACTCACGCAGCTATTTATAAAATTCGAACTTTGTACTGTTTTCACTACGCTATTGCGTAACTCAACGCTGAAGATCACGGCGTGAAGCGTTGCGTTTTATAAATTGCGAATTTCAACAACGCAGCGTGAAGTGATGAGCAGGGATTTGTAAAATGATGCTATTAGTGTCAAAAAAAGTTCGATTGAACTTTGTCTACCACCAGCAATTTAAGAATTTATTGCGTTAACAGGTGTTACGTGAAAGTGGTGAAATTTTGACTGAGTTTCGTTAGATAAGTTTAAGAGTTTCTATTGATAATTTAACTGTGCCAAAGCTGCAAAAATGAGTCTACTTAATTGGCTGCAGAAACCAGAAGTAAAAAGAGCGGAAAGCAAGTGCTTGATTTAAATGATTTTTTTTCCTTTATCAATGCGTAAATGTGTTAAAAAGTTGCCGAATATTTCTGAATGTTTGAAAGCTGTTTTTTTTTAGCGTGTTTGCATTGATTGAATATTAATGGATTAACTTTTTGCTTGATGCGGAACCGACAAAATCCGAATAATATTATTTTCATCTGTATTGCAGAAAACGTTCAAGAAACTTTGGAATCTGAAAAGTCTTCAGAACTTCCTTTGTAACCTGCAGTTGTAGAAAGCTTTACAGATCAATTCTGTCGCGGTAACATTAATCTTGTTACCCTAGAAATTCACCTTTTAGTAACTTGAACACTCTGTTGGTATTCTGCGACCAAGCGTTACCGGTGAATATTGTTACCATCTCTTTAGGTGGTAACAAGCAAAACAGAAGACATTTTTTAGCTTGCATTACAAAAAATAGCTCGCATTTTGAGTAATTAATCTAATTTTAAAATCCTCAAATTGAAATCGGAGCAAATTAAAATAAAAAACGATGTTAAATTCACTGTTGCTGCTTCTTCAGCACTTTTCAATGATAAAAATTTATAGCAATTCACTGTGTAATATTTATTAATTTACATAAAATTAATATATAAATTAAATATAGATAACACCGCAGCTGCGCCGGCGCACATTGGCTGAAGAGTGGCCGAAATTAATTTTTTTCATGTTCGCCGATTTGGAGAATTTTTTGGTATTTTGTTGTCAGATATCTGAATATTATAATTCCTTAATATTAGGCTGAAATATTCATTATTTTTATTTCTTTTATAATTCTTAAAAAACATATTTTTTAAGAATTATATTGTGAGCTTAATGCCAAATAATTCATGAAGCAACAGGTTGCTACAACAACAAAGTTCTTTGCAGAACTTAAACCAAGCTGACTAGACCATGGTTTCGTCGGACGCTACTCCGACTCATCAGTAGTCTCAGTGGTTCTAGCAGTCCACTAACTTTGACAAGCTAATAGGCGCAAGATCAATAAAACCAAAGAGGAATTATAGAAGCGCTATACTTTGTCAAAGCAATGTTTTTCTACTCTTTTGCTAGTCGCAAAATTTCAAAAAGTTGACTGCATTGATTCTGCAAAGATTTTGTTGTTGCGCTTTTTTGTTTACTTCTTTATCACGTATCAATCTAGGTTCCAACATTTTGTTGGTATTAAACCATAGAAGGCGTGAAGAAGGTTTTTTTGAAAGCAGATGTTTATTATATGCGCAGACATATAATATTACATCATGTTTTCGTAGGTCGTGCTCGCACTAGTTTACATGAGTTATAAAATTGTGGCATATTTTTATAAGTTTATTTCTTTTATAATTCTTAAAAAACATATTTTTTAAGAATTATATTGTGAGCTTAATGCCAAATAATTCATGAAGCAACAGGTTGCTACAACAACAAAGTTCTTTGTAATTATATGTCTGCGCATATAATAAACATCTGCTTTCAAAAAAAAAAAAAAAACCTTCTTCACGCCTTCTATGGTTTAATACCAACAAAATGTTGGAACCTAGATTGATACGTGATAAAGAAGTAAACAAAAAAGCGCAACAACAAAATCTTTGCAGATTCAATGCAGTCAACTTTTTGAAATTTTGCGACTAGCAAAAGAGTAGAAAAACATTGCTTTGACAAAGTATAGCGCTTCTATAATTCCTCTTTGGTTTTATTGATCTTGCGCCTATTAGCTTGTCAAAGTTAGTGGACTGCTAGAACCACTGAGACTACTGATGAGTCGGAGTAGCGTCCGACGAAACCATGGTCTAGTCAGCTTGGTTTAAGTTCTGCAAAGAACTTTGTTGTTGTAGCAACCTGTTGCTTCATGAATTATTTGGCATTAAGCTCACAATATAATTCTTAAAAAATATGTTTTTTAAGAATTATAAAAGAAATAAACTTATTAAAATATGCCACAATTTTATAACTCATATTCATTATTTGTTTAGACAGACATGCTCGAAGTTCATATATGTTCGTTTGTTTAAAATGGCATGCAAATTTACTGTATATTCAATCTTTTGGTACAGTCACAGTAATCTTATCATTTGACTTTGTTGTATATTTTCGTAAGTGACAATTGTCATAGATGACATTTGCATTAAAAAAAGTTGGAAAAAGTGCCATATAAAAAATTTCGTAGAACGAAATATAAACAACATCACAATTTCTATGTTCATCAACTTCAGTGTACTGCATCTCTTTAGCCCTGTGGAGCCCTGTTTAACGAAAGATGTCAAGTTACAGCTTGAAGTCTCAGCTAAAAGTAAAAAAAAATTCAGCTGCTACTACTTGCTATTTGTATCAGGTATGCTGTCCGAGGAAGCTCAGGAAGCGAGGAATAAAGACTATAGAGCCAATAGATTACATCATTCGCGAAGAATTGGACGTGTAGCCACTAATGAAGACGTAATGCATAAACTTTTATTGTCTTCAGACCCATTTATAAATACATTTCGCCCAAAGCTGCAAATCAAAAAATTGGAGTACGATAATGATGTTAAAAAATTATTAAAAGACTATGCTTAAATTACTTATTCATGTTTGTTCTATTTGTTTTTTTCTATGGGAGGTGGGGGTAAAAGTGGGCGGATCAGGTATATATTTTTAGGAGCCCATTCTATAATTATAATCATGCTGATTGTGGAATCCGGCGGATCAGTTGCGGGGGGAAAATGATTCGATCTCGTTGATTTAGCTATTGTAGAAACCGGCGAGCAAGTTCAATACGGATCGATAATAAATTTTGCGGATTTGGAGCGATTGTTGAAAACGCAACCGATCCGCACTTCATACAAATTTGTTCACTTTTCATCCGCAATAAATTTGGTGCGGATCAGTGCGGATTTAAAGAAAAATATTCAAAACAAAGAATGCGATACATGATTTCAGTGTAATTTGAGGTCGTTAAACTCGAATTCAACGTAAAAATTATTACTACATTTCGATATTTTTCTTTTTGTTAAAAACAATTTTTAAAAATTTAAAAAAATTGTCAAAAAATGTTTTCTGCTTTCAAGACAAAGTTTAATTTTTTTTATATTTCAATTTATTTTTAAATTTATCAGAGCAAATGCAAACATTTTTTGCAGCGTACTAAGCCGAGGTAAGAAAATTAATGCCGCTCCAAAAAAGCCAGAAATACCATCGGCATCTGTACCAGAACCCGCAGAGCTACAGCTGCAACGTCTTGGTTTAGAGCAAGATGATTAAGGACCCACGTAACACTTAAAAAACATCCTCACCAACAAGAGCTACTGCGATGTGTCCTGACAGCTCTTCTGAAGTGCAAGGTGTAGCAGAACTCTCGCTAAGAGCTCCATTATGACGGGACAATGTTGCACTCACGTTTAAGCAATAGATTTCTTTTAAGTTTACTTTTAATTGTGTTTTTGTTTATTAAAACGACTTTTTATATATTTTATTTGCAATTCACTCTTTATTTTATTTTTTTTTTGGCAGCTGAACAGCTGTTGTAAGTTACGAGTAAATAGTTTTAGGAATAACGAGTGCGGATCGGTATTGCAGTTCATTCGCACGGATTCAACAATGGGAAAGTAAGGAGAATGCGGATCGAATCAACTCCCGCCGCAACTGATCCGTCGGATTCCAAAATCAGCACGAATATATATTTTTTGTGCAAATTGAGTTGATGCAGTAAAAATCAAGGGAGATATGCCACTTTTTCAATACAAGCTGTATGGGAAGTGGGCGGATATTTTTCAAATTTCACACAAATGATTCTGAGTGTTTAAAAATGATATGTGCCAAAAAACAATGCCGTAGGTCAAAATTTAGTTTTCTCTTTGTATGGCAGGTGGGCGTAAAAGTGGGCGGAACATTTTGATTTTTCCATTTTTTTCTTGATTCAAACAAAAAATGCCTATGTACCAAGTTTCATTGTCCTTCGACAACTTCTTCTATTTTTAGCCGCTCGTTCTATGAACTTCAACCAATGTGCGGCGTAGTGCGTGCATATTTCCTGCCAAGAAAAACAAATATTATATCATGAATTCCATGTCACGCACTGTTACAGCTTGCGAATAATTGCAACTGATTTACATAAGAAGAAATTTTTGCGAAAACTGGTTTGCAATTTTTATTAATTAATTTTTCGGTCTATTTAAAATGTGTAAAGGTTTAATGAATCCACTTATGAATTTCGGTGATATTAAGCAAAATGTAGCGTACGCACGTGCTACAAAATTTTCCCTTTAAAAATTTGATGTCAGCTTCTATCTGAAATTTCTGCGAATTGACTTCAGATAGAATTTTCATATTTTTTTACAGCAATAAGAGGTTATCCTAGATTATATTAGTAGCTAAGTTATTTGAGAAAAAAAAATTATAAAACTATTTTTTCAATTTTAAACACCGTCACGCACATGTTACATTCGTCACGCACAATTACACCGTACGTTCATATTACTGTTACCTTCGACCATATTTACTAAAAACTGAAATACAAAACAAAAGGATTAAAAATTTCTTATTTTCTTTTTTTTAATCTCTTTTATGTCATGACTAGATACATTTAAGAAAAAAATTTGAAAATCAATTGTTTTAATCGATAAAAACTATTCTATTCCATTCGATCCAAAAGTCGATGCTCTCAATCACTGGAATTGAAGGAGCTGGAACTTTGGGGACTCTTCAAATTCTTCAACAGATTCCATGTGGACCTATTCAGGTGTATTCTCATTTCTTATGCAAAGAAATTCGCCTGGCCTTTGAG
Source organism: Pherbina coryleti (assembly GCA_943735915.1). Lineage (NCBI taxonomy): Eukaryota > Metazoa > Arthropoda > Insecta > Diptera > Sciomyzidae > Pherbina > Pherbina coryleti. The sequence continues at coordinate 53,088,766 of OX030952.1, read as the reverse complement.
AGAGCACCCGTAAAGGCTGCACCCGTACCACCAAATTCAGTGTTTTTGTGAATATGATTTCTTAAAATGGATTTATTTGAATAATAATTTATATTCTGATTTATTTTTACCCTTAAATGCCCAACAACACCGATATCATTAAAATTATGTTGTGTTAAATGATCTCCTGAACACAACCCGTTTTTATTTTTTTTTCAAAAATTTTTGTTTAAAGAAAACATGGTTGTATCCAAAAAGATACAGTGGGCATTCTGACGTATACCAGCAATCAGCTTGGTTGTAGGAGTTCAAAGCAAAAACGTGGAAAACGATTCTTTTTATGATAACTCTTAATTTGTTTGTTAAATGATACTCTAAAATTGTTAATAGTTTAAAAGGTATTTCATGTCAAAAAGCGAATTTTCCGTTAAATTTAAAAAAAAACTGTTTTTTAATTTGACGGTCAATATTTCCCAAACCATCAAAGTTATGCCAATAATTAAATTTTTGTTTTATATTTACAATTTTCTGAGTGAAACTACATATTCAGCATTTTAATTTTTGCAATATTTTAAAATAATTAGCTTATTTTCTCGTTTGTAGCCAAAAAGATACACTGGGCATTTAAGGATTAAATTAAATAAAACCCACTTATGAGAATTCATATTGACACTTGTCAATAGTTAACCGTCAATTTAGACGTTTGACCGTCTAATGCAGATGTAAAGATGGACATTTTTTTAAATGAAGGGTGTATTAATTTCAATTTTTTCGAGTTGTTTTATTTTTGGTCACTTTGCTATATATGAGACCCCCCATATCATTACTAATCGTAATACATTTTAATGCCCCTCCTCCCATCTAAATTGGTAACGTAATTTATGAACGACCCCGTAGTGTGTAAAAACTACATTTTTGTATAGAAAAAAGTGTAACATGTGCGAAACGCGTGGAATTTTTTTCAATGGAAATAGTAAAAAAAATGTTTTTCAATCTGGTTTGCCATCTCAATATCCACACATAACAGCATTTTCCGCAAAAAATTTCTTATATTAGAGTCTGCATTGAAACTTATATCAATATTGTCACGCACATGCTACATATTTTCTTAATTTATTTAACTGCTCTTACCACGGTTTGTCGTTGATAATTATTTATTCATATATATGTATGATTATTAGGAAAATATTAAAAAATTTTAAGCAAATAACTTTTTTTTTTAATTGTTGTAATAAACACCGCACGCCCTCACGGCAAATATCAAAATAAAACTGCAAAATTTTCGCTCAACTTATTCACCACGCGAAAGTAAAAAAAACACAGAAAAACTACCGTTATCTTGAAAAATTCAACTTGAAACGTGTTGTCCGAATTCGATAGAATATTTACTTAGAATACTTTGAACCAAGATTTCAGTGGAATACCTATTCAGTCAAGTCTGCCTTGGTTCGAAATGGGATGATAGATTAGTGGGGAGGAAAGGGCAATCAAGTGAAACACGTGTAGGATGTTCTAAGCGTGGTGGAAAGCCAAAGAAACATGTGAATTTGAATCAGAGGCAAGTGTTATGCCTTTACCTCAGTCAATTCAAGTTATAAGGCAATCTCATCCACAAACTTCTCTACCATCAACTACAACTTCAAGTTGTAAATATTGATGAATTTTTAATTTCAGTTGGTTAGAAATGAGGATAGAAAATTTAGAAAGGTTTTTAAAGCGAAGGACCATGGCCTGGCCGGGAATCGAACCCGTGACCTCTGGGGTGGCAGTCGAGCACGCTACCAACTCGACTACCGAGGCCGCCCATTTCACCACACAAAATAGCGAGCTTCATTTCTATAAGGTGAGTTTACGACATTTGACAGCGTTACCGAGTACACAGAATACCGATTTATAAGACCCGTAACGAGTTTTGGTAACAATATTGCTGTTACCGGTAACGCACAGAATCGATCTGTTAATGTTGACTGCTATGTGGAAAGCGGTAGTACAAGTTGCGGTATTAATATTTTACTTTTAATGTTTATAACTCTAAGTTTGTGTGTATGATTGTAGAAATTTTTCCAGAAATATCATTTGATTCATCGGAACTGCCTTCGACTTTAAAAGTATATCAATGTCCACATAACGATATTTCCAAGTTGATGAGCAATATTTCCGATTCGAACCGCCTTGAAAGTTTTCAAAGCATTTATGTGCCTCCACCAAATTTTAATTTTCCTGTCAGCGGTTCTCGCAAACTCCGATTTAAGCATTCTTGGTTGAACCGTTGCCATTGGTTGGTTTACTCCAAATTGGAAAATGCAGCTTATTGCAAGTTTTGCGTATTTTTTAGCACTGGTTTTGGAGGCGCAGGATCACAACCTCTTGGTAAGTTTACCGAATGACAATAAAAACTTTTTAAATAAAATTTTCTAACTATCATTGTGGCCTTTACAAAAGTCAGAAAATACAAGAAAATGTCGTTATTCTAATCGTGGTTATTTTTATATAGAATTTTAAACCGATATAAGTTTGCAAGTAAATTATTAAAATAATAATATAAGATGCTTAATTATCGTCATTTTAGAACTTTGTCTTAAAAATTTCATTTTTTTTAGTGTCTTTCTGTATTTCAAAATGACAGTGCATCGATAAGCAAGACATATAGCCGAAACACATTGAGCTCAACAAACGACGGGTGTGCATCCCTAAGCATACATAGGGATTGCAGTGTCACAGCGGACGCTGTGTTATTAGAATTAACAAAAAAAAAAAAAAAAATAAGAAGACTTAATATAAATATATAAAATAAACAAATATAAAAAAATTCATTTTTGTTTTATGTATTTGGTGTACAAAAAAGTTTTAAAGTGTTTTTTTTTCAAGTTTGTCGCTTTATTGTGAAAAATTTGTTACAAATTCATTTTTCAAAGTATTGTCCATTTCTAGCCACTGATTTTTCCCATCTTTCTGGTAATTATATAAAAAATACCTTTTCATTTATCGATATCAAAAACTATCGATTTTTTTTTTAATCCAAACCCCCCCCCCCCCTTAGGTAAATCCTGGCTACGGGCCTGATGTATGTATCAAATAATTTCGCATTTTAGCGAAACAAATAAACGCACAGACAAACAAATTAGATAATATTGTGTTGTCATCCAGTTCTAAGCTACATTTTAAGTTTCGCATCTCTAGCTCATCGGGAAGTTGGTCAAAAATCGATTCCAAGATTTGTACGGGACAGACAAAGAAGTGAAGCTAATAAAAACGTTTTAAAATGGATATTTTAACAAAAAATACTTATATACGATAAAACTCATTTATATATTAACATATTAGTGCAATTTAAATAATAAAAATTAATTAATTAAAAATTAAATACAATTTAGTTATTACTTAAATTTCAATATTAAAAAATAAGCAATATTTTTCAGTGCTTGTGAGACAGCTGGAGGCCAATTCAAAATTTTTATTTATTTTTTTTTCCAATTCAAATTTGGGCAGATCTAAACATTGGGGATTTTTTTCGGTTAACTACAAGTATGTACTGAAAAATATTCGCTTTAAACAAAGTATCAACCGTAACATACTCAGCTACTGATATTATGAATGATTTATCTTGTAAAAAGTCAAAATTAAATTACATTCAATATAAAATATTTTGATGAAACAACAAATCCCATGCAAACATGTCTTTATTACTGCAACTGAACAATGCTCATATATTTAGCTAACTCAATGAAAATACAACCCTGCGCTATCGGCAAATGTCAAACGCGCGACCTAGTTGAACACTTCTCAACTTTTTTCAGCAGCTCGCGCTTTGATCGTACTTAAACCCTTCTTACGAGATTCGACTATATTTACGATACAAAGCACGATCAAAGCTTGAGGTCGAATTATGGATTGCTTCATAACAACTCGTTGTTTCTACTTTAGCTGTCAACGTGCGACCGACCTAACGCGCCTTTGCGATTTGGGTATTACTCTTTCGTGTATACGCAAAAAGACGAAGTGTTGCTCCACACGCGTATATACTACGCGGTCGATATTGCTGTAAAGGCCAAATCGCAAAGGCGCGTTAGGTTGGTCGCGCGTTGATCATACTTTAATCGTACTTTGGTCGGTCGCGCGTTGATCGTACTTTAATCGTACTTTGGTCAACTTTACGGGATGAATTGTCAAAACGCTCGACCTTATAATTTTGAAATCATAATGTCGCGTTAGCAGATCGTGCGTTTGTCACTTAGATGATGCCACTGTACGCAGTCAAACCACAAAAATCCAACAAAGTCTGAAATCCCCAAATCACAATGTATATGGTGGAAGTACATGATGGCTGCATTTCTTTATTCATTTTAGGTATTCATATTTTAATAGCCGTCGCTATTAATAAATAAATTATATAATAAATTATGTGTTGTATTACTTTGCTGAAGATTAACAAAAACAACAATAAACGAAAAAACTAAAGCAACTGATATTTATTTATATACGTAAAAATGTATATACATATAAACAACAGAAGCATCAATAACACACGTACAAATTTACATGCATATAAACAACAGCATCAACAACAACACTAACAGGTACTGAAAAATATTCGCTTCAAACAAGGCACCAACCAAACATAAAATAAGCTACAGATGTTATGAATAATTTATCTTGTAAAAAAGTCAAAATTAAATTACATTCAATATACCTTACCTACTGCAACCCAACAATGCTCATATATTTAGCTAACTCAATGAAAATACAACCCTGCGGTATCGGCAAATGTCAAACGCGCGACCGAGTTGAACACTTCTCAACTTTTTTCAGCAGCTCGCGCTTTATAGCTAAAACGCAATACTGCGTTAGGTCGGTCGGCCTTTGACCGTACTTTGGTCTCCGTTGTAAAAACTTTACGATATAAGCTGTCAAAACAGACGACCTCAAACTTTGCAAAACTCAATGTTGCGTTGACAGATCGTGCGTCTGTTATTTTGATGATGCCAATAAAATCAGCTATACTAAAAATCCCACAAAACGTCCCTTTTTCCCGAAATCATGCAATTATAATTTTAATCAATGAAAAATTAAAAGATATTGTCATAAAATCATTAAGAACCATAAAGCCTACTTTATTAAGCTAACAAGGAAAGGTTCCCAAGTGTCAGACGCCGATTTGAATGATTTTCGGATATGTGTTAGAGGATGAAATTCTAAGGTTGACGTATTTTTTTATATGTGCTCAATTGAATGTTTAGGGTTTCAAAATGGCGTTTCAAAATCAGCAAAAATTTGGTTTTTTTACCATAACTCTGCTATTTACCATAAAAACACATACAAATTTGGTATCAAACGAAAGGTACTAAAAAGACGCAAATAACGGTATCCAATTCTTTGACCTAATTGTTGTTGCAATTTTTTTGTTGTAATTTTTAACAGTTTGTAGTCGATATCATGGGTAGCACGTAAACGAAATTATTTCATATTAATTTGTATTTGAGCGCAAACAATTTCAAAAGTTACCCTTTTTTTTAAATTTTTAAGCTTTTGTGATGGGTTTTTTTTCTTAAAATGTACTAATAACTTAGCATTTTGTTTGTTTTTACAGATAAAATACACAATATGGGTATCAAAATTTTTGGTTTTTCACGATCTTTTCGAATATATATTTAAATTATCATAAAAGCTCATAATTAGTAGGGTTTCAATAAAAAATGTGTGCTTTTACTTGTTTGCCCCATGCCACAGTTAAACCCAAATTTTATACCCCTACGTTTAAAAAACGTAAACGGAGTATATTAATTTTGTCACTCCGTTTGTAACGCCCATAAGAAGGCGTGGTAGGTATAGAAAAGTATATATATTCTTGATCAGCATCACCAACCGAGTCGATTTATCCATGTCCGTCTGTCCGTCTGTCTGTCTGTGATCACGATTACAGCCGTTATGTTCAAGCTATCATCACGAAATTCGATATTTAAGCTTGTATCTAAAAAATAAAGGTCAAGTTCGAAAATGAGCCAAATCGGATGAAAACTACGCCTACCTCCCATACAAAGTGACTTTATCAAAACTGTAAAATTTCTTAGAATTCCATAAAAATTAATATATAGACTTGAAATTTTGCACATGAGCTTTCCTATTTATTAGACGCTCTGAATATGAAATTTAACCAAATCATATGAAAACCACGCCTACCTCCCATACAAAGCGACTTTATCAAAAATGTAAAATCTCTTTAAATTCCACAAAAATTATACTATATGGTCTTGCAATTTTGCATATGAACTTTGATATATAACGTGTACTATGTGTATGAAATTCAACCAAATCGAGTGAAAACCACACCTACCTCCCATACAAAGTGACTTTATCAAAAAACAAGAGAATATTTTCTGTTAAAACTATGACAAAAATGTTTTTACAAATAAAAATTTATTTTAACTTCAGCCCAGTCGAAGATCATTTCTTACTAGTTATAAATAAAAAATACTATACATTAACACTTTTTATAATGAGCAAACGCTTTTGCATACATTTTCATACCGTTTTTTAAAAAATTTTTTTTTTTGAGTTTTTCCCAAAAATCTTTCCTAGATTCAAATACCCAACTTTATGAGCGATTAACTTGTCTAATATCCAATGTATTTTTATCATTTAAATTTTCAATGAAAAACCATTAAACTTATGACAATATTCTGTATATAACAATGCATTTGGTTTATGTAATGTTTTTATATGATTGTTTTAAAAATTTATTCTGTTTTATTAATTTTTTTTAAAAACTAACAAAATTAACTGCACAAGTGTTCGCAGTTGAAAATTTTTTTTTCAAACACATTCATGCACATGTCTAATATTTATCATTTCATTCTTATTATGCTTTTATATTTATCATTTGATATTTTGTGGGCAATTGCAAATCTTGCTAGCAGCAATAAATTTGCATGTACTATTATTTTTTAAAAATAAAAATACAACATTCCTTCGTGTGTTATAGTATTCAAACAATGATATTAAGGGTATTCGTCCTCAACCAACCTCATTAAAATATATAATTGCCCAATATATAAGTTTGCCATTTTGCATGAATACCCTCATAATATTATTTATAATATACTAAAAACTGTATAAATTTTAATAGAATATACAATTGAATAATATTAATATCATGCTAATTTCATCAAAATCTTTATTATACTACTTAAACAGCATGTTAATTTAAAAAATTTTATCAATTTAAAAAAAACTCGCATCAAAATATAAATTCCCACGATAATCCTATGAAAATCTTAGTTTTCCATCGGAATCCAAGAATACCCACCTCATACTTTGCGTCGACCTCATCCCGTAAAAAAAATATTGTAGGTGTAAAGTACGATTAACGCAATGAGTAGACATTTTCTACTAGTTCGTGTTTTTGACATTCCATATTAACACAGGGTTGCATTCTCGTTGAGAAATGCTAATACCAAAGCGTGCTAAAAAATAACAATCTAGTTGCGCAGTTTTGGTGAATCTGGTAAGCCACAGTTCAAGGAAAAACACACTGATGCTTTGTAAAAATGCATTTAGGAACTCACCCAGTTTTTAAACTTTGATCATAACATTTCGGCGATAAGTTTCGAAAGCCTTCAGTGTTTCATATCTAGTTATATTATTATTACGTAAGCGCTTTTTTTGTGATGACCATCAAATCTATACCGCAAATGCGATTTTCATAAATGGGGTATCAGTAGAAAGGTCTTGCTCTGTAGATGTGCAATAAGGTCTAACTTTTTTTTAAAATATTCTGTATTTAAACAAAAAACGAAAAACAAACTTCTGCAAAGAAAGTGAGTTTTCCATGTAGAGCCTAAAACTATGTGATATTTTTATCTGAAATTTTCTAAAATCATTCTATTGTATAATTAAAGCAGTAGAGCAAAGCGAAAAATGTACAAATATATTTATAGGATATGGATTCGGACAAAGATTGAGACACACCTTTCCAAACTAGGACAGGGATTCGGACAAAGATTAAGTGAAGATTTCGAACATGAATTAAAACAAGAATTTGGACATGAAGTAGGAAAATTATAAGAGCAAATAAAAGAATAACGGAAGGATAAGGATAAGTTTGGAAACAAAGGAAAGGATGGGGACAAGAATAAGGACAAGGATAAAAAAACACAGTCACTTCAAAACCTACGGGTGTGTCCACGACACAGCCAACTCTTTTTTAATTTAAAGACATTTTTTTTTTTCAATTTCCGGTATCTTTGTTATTTGCTTTGAAGGGGATTTGCTGGGAAGTCATTGAGAGCAGTTGCAATATACCTGCAAGCCACAGTATTCTCACACGGCCAGTTATATTTGACACTAAATCGAGCTCGCTTGATGTTCTTGATGGGGTGAACATTTTTATAAATTTCTCTTTAAGTATGCAGCATTTTACCCATAAATGAAGGTTATATAACATCAAATATAGTTTACACAGATATAGGGGAGAGGGGTTGGTTGTGAACCAGATTTTGTTTTTGGGATCTAACTTTTCACAGAATAAAGATATCGAATAATTCAAGTTACCGTTGGAAAGGTGATATCCAACGCAACTTTTATATACACACAAATAAGCGTTTTGATTAAATTTTAATCTCTCTACTGCCAATTTTCTAAAGATGTGATTTTGGCTCTTCCAAATAAAGGGGCTGGGTTGCGTACCATCTGGCAAATCTCAATAAAAGTGGGAAAATACGAAGTAAATCACTAAAAATTTTATAATAAGTTGAGATTTTATTTATTCAGAAGGCCTCAAGAGGCAAAATAAGTTATAATGACGCCACTTAGGCTAAAAAAAACTGTAATGAATGGAAGTGTTCAATTATAATTTTTTTCATCATCATCCAAATCGGTGTCGCAATGTTTTCATGTGAAATACGAACGCCTTCTCATATTGGCGCACTTCAAGTGAATAGGCCGGCCACATGTATTGCATTCGATGGAGTTTTTGGGTGTCAGTTCTTTAGGCAAAAATCTGAAATAAATGGTGCAAAAATCAATATCCTCATCAGATGGTTCTTTTGCCTTAGGACGCTTGGATGGTGCTGGTTGTGCCTTCTTCAGTGATGCTTTTGTTGGTGATTTTGACTTTGCCGCTGTTCTTCACTGCTTTAGATCATCAATTACGTCTGAAGAAGTCAGCCCGCAGCTCTCCATTGCCTTCCATTGCCTTTTGCAAAAAAAGTTTTCGTACACTTCGGTGCAACTGCAGCAATTGAGTCAAGTCAAAAGTCAAATTTAGCAGTTGAAAGATTCGCGTTATGTCAATTAGGGAGAGAAAAAAGTAATGGTTCACAACACAGTCCGGTTCACAACCCAGTCAGGTTCACAACCCAGCCCTCTCCCCTACATATGTCAAAAAGTGTAAAAGTTTTAATAAAAAAAACACTAGATATTTTTTTCACATTTTGGCGTTTTAACGCCATACGGGTTAACTAGTTTTATTTATTGCTGGTATTAATTTGCTTTAAATTTTTATGGTCTAAAACAGTGGGACCCAAGAAATTTTAAGCGCGGGCCAATGCTTAAAAAAACAAAACAAACACAAAATGTTGCTCATCGTTGCTTTTGACAAAAAATCAAACAAAACAAAACAAAAACAATTACAATGCAATAAAATTACATATCATGAAGTACACTGCCAGTTTTAATTTCTATTGCAATAACAATGCTTGCATGAAAAATTACTCGACGGGACAATCAGCTTCAGCATCGACATCATCGAGTGTGCGTTATTTATTTTGGCTTTGCATGCATTTGTTTTTGTAAAGTTCGTTGGAAAATGTGCTGAACACTGAACGAGTGAGGTTTGTGTTGTTGTTTTTTGCACGCGTTCTTTGAAGTTGGCTCATCGCAAAGACAAAATTAAGATAGAAAAAAATTTGTATGAAGGGCCACTAAGTGGGCATGTTTGGTCTAAAATTATTCAAATTCAAACTTTTTTTTTTAACAAAAAAAAAAACAGCAGCTACTCCATAATTTTTAAAAAATTTTGCAAAAAATATTACAAAAATAACTTTTAAATAACAAATTTATCTACTACTAGAGGACCCGGCAAACTTCGTCCCGAACTAAATGTATTTTTTTTAAATAATTTCAAGCAATCACGATTCTACCCGAAATTAATTTTTTATCGAAAATTCGCGATCGATAACAAATGGTGCCAATCGAATTTCAATTATTGATTGAATGAAACACTCTAATATCCCTTATTTACACGGAATGTAAGGAGCTTGAGGGAATCACATGTCAGATCAATTCAATGCTTTTTGATAGACAACGTTAGCAAAAGTAGACAAAGATGAAGGCTTTCCAACACGCGAACATGTCATATATTGTTTGGGGTTTCAAGATTAACAGTTATAGACATATAGTTATACATACATTTTTTAAAAATAATTTAATACATACATTATTTTGCACTAAAATTTATTTGCGCAACATTTATATTATTTCCATATAATTTTGTGAGCGGAACTTCCGTCCGCATATCTATATCCAAAAAAACTGAATGCACTCCACTACAGGTGGAGTACTCTTTTTATATGATCGCACTGCTTTGCGCTCCATTACCTTTATATACATTATTCTTAAGGTTGAAAATAAGTTTAGATTTGATTTAATCCAACACACAGTCCCATAATTAATTCCAATGATTGGCTTTGTGATTCATTGATTGCCATGTATGGAACATCGATGATACAAAATGTATGGAACATCGATTTTTTCGAGAAAATCCCAATTTTTTGCTATTAAAAGCTACCTTGTGCGGAGACGAACAAAAAAAAAAAAAATAAAAGACAGTTCGAATCGGACGATCCCATCTCGAGTTATGAGCGTTCTTATGTATGCCACTCTGTTTTGTTTATAAATAGTGAATAAGTGTTATATGACACCTATCGGACATGACAATCTGACTGTTTTCATTATCCGTCAGTGGCTTGCACGTGTATTAGCTCGCCGCGCATTTGACTGACTTCGTAGACCTATGTCAAGCTCGTCCTCTCCTTGGAGTTGTAATGAACACTGCACGACACGAAAAATTACCAATTTCAATTCTTTCGATTTTTGCGCTTTGGGTTCTTCCTTATTTTCTTTTTTCCTACACCACATCAGTATTGAGGCGAACAAAAAAAATTATTAAAATCGGTCGAGCCATTTCCGAGTTTTAGCAAGACTAACGCACGGCAATTGATATTTATATATTCAGAAGATAAAAGATAAAAATAAGATGAAAAACACGATTGGTTTTTGTCTAAGAAAAATATAATAGGCTGCTATAATTCGAATTCAGAAGATTGTGCTGTCATATCATTTTATTGCAAATTCTATTAGGAAATGTTTGTAGTACATTTCAATTTGAATAAAAATAGTCAGCTAAACCGTCAGTTTTAAAGCAATGAGGTAGTCTAAGGATCGATTCTCACAATGAGCAAACAAATAATTTTTTTAATTTTGTTTTTATTTATTGAAATGACAGCTTGTGTCCTTTTTGGTGTAAAAAGTGAATATGTTGGCGCTTTCTTCAAATTGGGTTTATTAAATGCTTAAATTGAATTTATCAATGAAAAGAAATTGAATGAAATATGTAATAAAGAGCTGCATGAAAGTATTCGATACAATAAAGTGCATCGAGCATTTGATTGTCTTGTTCTCTATTTACTTTATTCTTTAAAGCAGTGTCGGCCGACGCCTATGCACGCGTGCTTCGTGAAACTTCGTATATTTACTCCGACATAAAACTGGCTGTCGTGCTTTAACACCGACGCTGCCGATTATTCGTAGCAAGAGCGCTCAGTCGATGTTTCGCTTTTGGCTAGTTAACACCACGCTTCTATGTAACGCATGCGCGCAATTTATAACGTAATTTTAAATGCTTAATAAATAAAAAATAAATAACTGGCCATTTCAGCCCTTGAAAGGACTTTGACCTAGCTTCTTATGATCAATTGTGTTGTGCGTGTTATTAAGTTTGTACACAATTGACCGAGAAATGGACCTACATGCTTAACGCCGACTCCGAACGGCGATGAACGAAATGTTCTTATTCTCAAGAAGCTTTACATGGCATTTTTATTACTCTCTGAGGTTTGCCATTGTCTGCAGAGAGGTGGCGGCCGTACAGAAAAATTATTTTAATTCAAATAATTTTCTGTCGCTGGCTGGGGTTCGAACCTGGGTCTCCAAAGTTCTTTGACATAGCGGCCACGCACTTTAACCAACTACGTCACGGACGCCACGGCGTTACGTTATGCTTACACGTAAAAAAATGTTCAACCAAATGTGGGAATTACAATATTTTTTCTCTAAAAATTGTTTTGGGGAAGCGAAAACTTAATTTGTCAGAAGAAAGTAGGGAGCGCTACCAGTGTTTTTTTTATTTTGAAATAATATGCAATATTAACAATATTAGGAGTCGGTAAAATGTTATTAGTAAAATATTACTTTCCAAATAAATATGTAATATTGATATTAATAATAAATATATGCATATTGATATGATTAATAAAATATTAATATTAATGTTATTAATGTTATTATTAATTATTATTAATAACGCGGCCCATAGACAATAAATAATATTGCACATTATTTACCTAGTAAGAAATTTCATTAATTTCACTTCACTTTCATATATCTGCATTCATTTAGAATGCCGCTTAATGTTAATAATAAAAAATGTAATTAAGCCTCCTGCGAAGTAAAATTTTCACAGTGTAAGCCAACGAGAGATTCTTTGCTCTCACTTGGTCGCACACTACTACAAAACTGAAAGAACTGTGTATGTATTTTTTTGGCCCACACTGCTTTAAAGTATAAGCAAACATAATAAAGCATTCTCTTACAAAAAAGTGCTCACTCCACAGCATTTGTTAGCCTCTCACCAGGGTATGAACTTTCTCAATATTTTTAAATGCTTTATATATTCGATACGATCAAATCGAGACAATCAAATCAATGCAAGAAACACAAAGCACACCGAGTAAAACAACTATGTTATAGAGAAATAACAACATTCGATGTTTTTTTCTTTGATCTGATACGAAGCAGAAAAAGCTTTAAAACACAAAACAATAACAACACACATTATTTGTGTGCAAGTTGTTGTTTTTTTCGTTAATTCTATATTCGTTTTATAAGTTAGACTTTTAATTTCATTGTCAAATAATTTAAAAAAATACGCATAAAATACACCAGTACTTATAGTCCGAGAACTGGCAGACATTTTTGAGTACGTGTTTGAGGCACTCTGAAAACTTGTATAATACTTCCTTTGTGATGTCTAAATACAAAAACCGAGACCTGGCTGAGGGGTAGTGGGTCTCAACCATACAATTTTTTTTTTAATAAGAAAAAAATGTCACGCAAAAAATATTTTTGAGGCATTTTAAAACTTTTATACTATAAAAATATAGTATTTGAAGAGTGCAAAAATAAACAAGCCAGATTATTTAGTCGGGTATAAAACTTTGCCAGGTGTTGGTAAAGTTGTATTAATAAGATATCGAAAAAATATATTTGAGGCACGTTGAAATTTTAACTGCATATTATTTTTTTTTTTTAGAAGAGGCAAGCAAATAAAAAAAATTTATTCGATCTAAATTAAGTTAATTAATGCATTAAATAAAGATGTTCCGGTACGAAAAATTTACCCAGGAAACTGAAATTTATAAAAAAATACAAAGCTTGGAGAACTTCAGCAATATTGCTGAACAAAGCAATATTTCAATAAATTACGAGAGTTTGAAGAAACACCAAAAAGAAATACCATGCTTTTTTCTAATTTCTAACACTTCATGACTTTTTTTCAAAGTATTTTCATTAAAAGCGATCACTTTAACGCTGTCTTTTTCACAAATAACACACACCAACTTTTCACTAGCCATTATAAACCGAACTTTTGTAATACACGTGTTAGACAAATATTATTATATGTTACTCCAAAGTTTCTACTGCCAACAGCTTGGGGACTGTAAGTCGCGTGGTCTTGCAAGAGCCAATCACACGGTAGTGTTCTTTGACGCAGACATCAGCCGATATACGCTCTCTATCACTTTTGAATTTAGCGCTATTCACTCTCACTTACAGGGTTGGACAAAAAAATAAGAACATGGTAGAGAGAAAGCTTTCCCAGTTATCGTAAAATTTTTAAAATTTTTTAAGTACAATATAACTAAGGTCAAAATCTATTACAACTTCTAGATGCGCTATTACAACTACACTTACTATTTTTTTTTTTTTTTAATAATTGATAATAGTAAAAAAAATCCATTCTTATATCTTTTCCCAACACTGCGTATCTAACATTCTCGATCACCTGGCAGATAGAATTTCCCACCGAAATGACCTGTCATTTTGAAAATATTTATTTTTAGTTTAAAATAATATGCAGTTAAAATTTCAACGTGCCTCAAATATATTTTTTCGATTTCTTTTTAATACAACTTTACCAACACCTGGCAAAGTTTTATACCCGACTAAATAATCTGGCTTGTTTATTTTTGCACTCTTCAAATACTATATTTTTAAAGTATAAAAGTATTTAAATGCCTCAAAAATATTTTTTGCGTGACATTTTTTTCTTATTAAAAAAAAAAAATTGTATGGTTGAGACCCACTACCCCTCAGCCAGGTCACGGTTTTTATATTTAGACATCACAAAGGAAGTATTATACAAGTTTTCAGAGTGCCTCAAACACGTACCCTAAAATGTCTACCAGCTCTCCTACTATTAGTGTCCAGCACCGAGAACATCAACACATTTCAACACATTTCAATTTTACTTTATATGCTCGCTTTGAAGAAGTTCTCGTTTGTCTTGTTTTCGATATGCTTTATGCTCATTTGTTATTGGTCTTGTTAGTGTTTAAATGCTGTTACAGATGAGAGTTGACTAGAGTGAGCATGCAAAAACAAACGAATGTCTTGCAAACACACCCGTGCAGCTCTTTAATATGTATATTCAAAAACAACGGAATTATTTTCATCGAACGTAAGAAATACGAATTTCTGATAGTTTTTTGTTATTCTATGGAAACGATGTTATTAGAAAAAGACGCTGTAATAAAATTTTGTGCAATTTTGAAGATATGTGAATGTTTTTGGTGTTAAAATAACCGAATTTTCTTTTAATTAATTAGACGAACAGTTTCACTAATAAAAGACCGCTAGTAGGATAATTTGCGTTTCTTGTAAAGGGGCGGAAGAGATGTGGTCAAAACTAAGTATGCCATAACCTAATCTAGGATTCAAATAATGTGTGTGCAGAATTTGAGTTAAATCCGTTCAGTAGTCGGAGTAGTCTGAGTATTTAGAGTAGTCTGATGTGGCAATTCCCATACAAAATTACCAATTTCGATTTTTTTGATTTTTCCGCTGTTCCTTCGAGTTTTTTGCAAATATATATCTATATCAGTGATGCTCAAACGCACACAACTAAACTTGATTGGATGTGTGTGTAACACTTAAAGCTTCTCACTGAAAGAAATCTAATGTTAAAGCAATTTGAAAGCTTTCCGAAAGCTTTATGTTCATAAATAGAATTAAATCGACGCAAATCGAAAAACTATGAAATTATTTGTAATAGATTATTTGCTTATAATATATTTCATATTATATTGTTTTTGGATTTTTTATTATTATATATGAATATATATCGTATGGGTATATTTTGAATACTTTGAATATGTGCAGTGCCCTTGTTTGCTTCTTATTCGTATTCGCTCAAAGTTTCAGTCCGACGAGTGATTGTTGACCTCGATAAAGCTAGGCTTTCAAAAATGTCTTTAAACTCTCTACCTTTTTCACCAAAACACTCAAAAACTTCTTTGGCTAAGTCTTTAAAGAATATTCCATCTTCGAATGGCCTGCACCTCTTCCCTAAAGCAAGACTTATAACATAAGAAGCTTTTAATTGGACAAAATTTATATCGGTTACCGACTGACTTATTACTGCGTTTTTCTTCTTATTGGTGTTAAATTCATTGAATTTTTCAAAAAACATACGTTTTAAGTCAATAAGTATTTCCTGTCTCTCCCCTCCCACTACATTATGGAATTCAGCATGTTGTGTAATGTAATGCCCCTTGATATTGGATATTTTCACCTGAGCCAACACCTTAAAGCATACTAAGCACTGAGCTTCGCTTAAACTATTTTTTATAAAAAAATAATCTTTTACCCACCTTTCTAAAAACATTTTTTCACAGTTCTAAAATCAATTTTTTTAAAATAATCTTAATGCAGAGCAAAGTAAACGAAAATCAACTGGTCTGAATGAAATCTAAAATCACAGTGAAGATTTGTTAGATAGACATGATTTATATATGAAGATATCATCACCCAAAATCCAAAAAGCCGCAGCAACATTTTTTTATATTTTCTTAGGAAAAGACGAAAACTTTATAAAAAGACACATATTTCAGATTGAACAACCACTCCTTCTTATGCATTTTGTTGATTAACAAGCTAATCAATAAATATTAGTATAGAATTCAGTAAGACAGGTTTCTTTAATTAAATTTATTTTGAAAAGTCAATAATTCGATTTTTTTTGTAGTTATGACTTTTTCAATTATAGGCGACAATATGATTCAGTTTATCAGAATTTGAATTGACTAATTATAGGTCTACAAATGCTGAAACAAGTATGTTGGTGAAGAGGCGATCTTATTCTTCGAATTGAAAAAATATTCAATTTTATTTTTAAGTCCTTTGCGGCAAGCAAGTAAACACTTTCATCTAAAAGAAAATTTGGAAAGAGTAAAAACCTTGTATTTAGGCAAACATTAAATTTATGAATTGCACTAACCTTATTTTTCATCCCAATTTTTTTTATTTTGCATTTACAAGTTCTTTTTTGCTGACAGCTATTTCTTAATTGAAAACAGCAAAAGTGTGCTGAATTATTTACATATATTAAATATACATACGTAAATAGCAACATTTTTCGGTATTAACTAAAAACAAAATAAATATAAAATTGCATACAATCATCGCTTACATTACAAAGTGTTGCGTTTCCGAAGAATCATAGTAAACTGAACTGTGCTTTGCTTCTTAATGTTTTCTTTTCGGTGTACAAAAATTGCGTAATTATAATCAAATTAAGCGAACAAAGTGACGTGACCCTTTCTGCTTGGAGTCTGCCTGCAGACTGAAAGCTTTTTAGCAGCGCAAAATTTTATATACCTATACGTTGCAGAAAAAGCTGTTAGCTCTCGAGCTAATTTTGATCGACACTGATCTATATATATATAATACTGATATATATAATAAAAAAATTTCGTGAACTTGTAGTGTATCTACATATTTCCCCTTTGCCACCTTCTTAGTTACACTCATTTAAGTTATTGCGCGTTTTGCTTGCGCTACATTAATCACTTTTGTTTATATTCGCTGTTGCTGCATTTGCTTCACTAATGCACATACAAAGCAGCGATCTCATGTTACAAATCCAATAGCATGCAAAGCAGTTGTGACACATATATTGTGACGCAATTATGCTTGGAAGCAAGAAATTCCATGAACCAAAAGAAATTGGCTCATCAATGACTATGACAGTATTTTTGAGTGAAACTAAGAATACAATTAAGAAACTATGTAATATTATAGGGCTAAGTAAAATATGAAATGTCATTTGCAATGTTAGAACTATGACAATTTTTTATTATAAAAGAACAAAACTTTCAATAAAGAAAATAGATTCGATCTGAGCTTGAAAACGAGCATAACAGTCTTTTCTCTTGCAATATACGTTCCAATTTATGACGACACTGCTTGGTTGAACGTATATGGTAATTAGGGAACACTAAACTTTAGAAAGGAGTTTTATCCTCCAGTTAAGATATTATACAAATTCATAACACATTTCATTACAAACTAGTCGCTTGGATAGCTTTATAGTGAAATGTGGTTATTCTAACCACGGTTTTGAAAATATGAAAATTTCCTCGATAGTTGGCACATCTACATGACATTTCCTTTGCTTTGATACCTCAACTATATTTTAATGTGCACGCGTTCTCCCTCAGCGACTCCCACAAGAAAAACCTTATCAAAATCTTATATATAAAAGAGGCTGACGTCCGTGTGTACGCGCATAACTCGAGAACGGGTCGTTCGATTTTTACAATTTTGAGCTTGATGGATTCGTATTGGCCCAAGGAAGGACACTATGTAGAAACTGTTTTGCCACACCCCCTTTTACCGCCCACAAATCAATAAAAATGCTATATTCTCGATGGTTTGGCCGTATTAAGCTACAATTTGGTGATTTATTTTGTATGCTCACTGTCGGCAACTGTACTAAAACTGGATAATGTCCATCTACTAGAAAACTGGGATGGGCTTTTAAAAGGGGGTGTGGATCCACCCATAAAATTAAAATTTGTAATACCGTATAGCTTTGGAAGTAAAAGTTACAGTAATTACATACAAACTAAAAATGGAGTTACTATTTGGTGATGTCCTGCTACTGGAAAACTGTAACGGGCAGTGAAAAATGACAGTGGTGTCAAATTATGGGTCTAAGAAAAGCTTTGAATATACTTATTATGTTCTCATATAGTTGCAGGGTGCAGCATCGCGCGCCGGGAAAAGCTAGTAATATATAGATCGCAAAATGAGTTTCCACGAGAAGATTGAATTTTAAATCGTTCGTGAGCGAGTTTTTCTGCACCCTGATAAAAACATGCTCACAAGCTGCTCAGTTCTTTTATTGCGTTGCAGTAAAACAAAAACCAAAGCAACCGAAAATAAAGGAGACAAAAGTATAGAAACGATCTTCATTATAGAATCATCAGAACTTTTGTTTTTTTTTTTCTACGTTCACAAATATCAACAACTGAATGTGAAACAAAAACAAGCCGTCCCACACTGTGTACAAACACATCCTGTGTTATCGTTCAATGCCTTTTGAATACCAATGATTATAAATGAAACTTTTGCTTTGGTGTCGTTTTCTATACTGACACGTTAGCAACAATTAAAAAAACTAGCGACACCCGGTGCGCATTGCTGCACCCATCGTTGAATAAATAAGGTTGTCTCGACGCTGATCATACTCTCTTCTTAGTACCCATAATTCTCAAAATCAATGAAAAGCAACAACAACAACTTCATCGGCTTAACATATTATCAATTTTCACTTTCAGATTTTGTATGAGCTGTCAACTTCGATTTGACATTTATGGGAACTTGCTCTCACCCATGCGACAACCTTATGTATTCAACCATGGCTGCACCCAATAATTGGCGTTGACCGCTGACGCCGTTCATTGTGTTCAGGGTATATTCTAAGAATTTTGTCGTTGTTTGCAAGCGCTTTATCAAGAAAAGGCAGAATAAAGAGAAATGTGAGCGGAAAATTACAATAAAAAAAACTTTTATGTATCTTAGTTGCGAGCGTTCAACGGAACGGCTTGCCTGAGCTTAACCTTTTTCTGACTTTAATTACGTTGTTTACAAACGCTCTATCTAGAAAAGACAGAAGAGAGCGAAATGTGAGCAGCGAAAAGTTTTGATCTGAGTTTGATAACGTTGTTCTCAGGTGTTCTATTAACCCTTTCGCTCACGAAAATCGTAGCGTTGAGCTAAAAATCTGAAAATTTGTATACATAGTAATCTGAGGTCCTTGAACATGAATCTGTAAAAAAGTCGGAGATTGTATATCTCACCGGGCCGGAAAACCATGTCCAATATATTGGAAATTGGTACTACAGGTACATACCACAAATTCCAGAAAATGACTAATTTATTTATAAAGTTTTTTTTTTTTAAATATTTTACTTTATTATTATAAGAACAAAAATTATTCAATTTATTAACATATAGGAAAAACTTTTATTTTAAAACACTTCCTTCCGGCCTTGAATTTGAGGTTCACGTGCTTTACTACAATACCTTACTAAAAAATTCATTTAGAAAATCAAAACGGTAAAAAATGTAAACATTTATATTTTTCTCAGAGAGCTAAATGAGCACTCCAACTAGTAGCAGCGCAGAGAAATTAAACAATATAATCTTCGTAAAACTATAGTTCTTTGAACATGCTGAATTCTCTTGTCCAATATATTGGACAATGCGACTGAAAGAGTTAAGAAAAGAAAAAGCAACATATATGTTATAACAACAACATTTATATGCAAACTTTTCAGCAAATTAAAAGTCCAGTTTGAACATCTAAAGGTCTAAACCATGAACCAACAAGACAAGATCAAGCAATCAGCAGTGCGAGAAAAAAGTATATTTTTCGTGCCACGTCATCGGTCACACAAAAAGCTATATTGCATACGTTTTTCATGCAAAACATGTGAAAACTTAAATAAAAGTGGAAAATAATAAAATTAACAAGTTTAATTTGCGAAAGAGTGTTTGAATACCTTGTTTGTTTATATTTTAATGCATTAACGAAATTAAAAGAATTTTTTTTTTTTGCTGTTGAAATTATTGCACGTCGGTACAGCACACTTCATTTTTATAAAAAACACAAAAAATTACTGAATTATAAACACTAATAATTCTTTAAAACTTCAAGAAATAATTTTTCACATATAATCGCTACACGTAAACAAAACAATTTGTGACCGATGACGTCAGACCTAAAAGCTTTGTTTTGTTTACAATATGGCGGCTCTTTTCTTTGCATGATCTTTATTTCTTGGTTCATGGGTCTAAACCAGGGCTGGGCATTCTAACACAGTCACATTTTATTTTGTCTTGTTAGTATTGGTGCTCTCTCGAATTGAGCACACTGAGCGAAATAGTTGTCACAATTATCTAGATTAGTAAGTTTTTCTTTTATATTTTATGTTTTTATTTTTAGTCATCGTATTGTTCATTACTTCTTCTATGAAATTAATTAATACAAGTAATATGAATGAATAATGTAAAGAATCTTGATAGATAATATGAATGAATTATATGAAACCTTAATATATACGAATAATTATTTTAATATTATAAACTCTTAATATATATGAACAATTAAAACTAATAACAAAAGATATGTAAGTAAATAATAAGGAATTAAATAAAATAAGTAAGCAAGTAATCAAAAAATTAAGTCCTAAAAAATTAATAAGGAATGTGAATGAACAATACCTTAATACATACGAATATAAAATTCTACAAACTAAAAAAATATGTGCATAAGTATTACGAATCTACAATAAGTTGATTTTTCACGAGTGTACATATAATTCGCAGCGCAAAACGACATAGGTCTTCACAGCATCACCGTCAGCGAACGACTGAATTATATTCTCTTCTGTTGTGAGCTTTATGTACATGTGAAAAGTTACGCTCACAGAGAGCTCAGTGAGCTATGGAGCGCCCTGCGCTGGTCTAAACCAGTGATCATCAAAGCCTATGCCCGCGGGCATTTGAGCTTTTGTGCTTAAAAGCTTTCTGTATACATATTAACTCACGGACGAGCACTGAATTGCGTCAGTATCTATTGGATTTTCATGCAGAACAGACCTGCGGCACATGCATGCTTGTTTGATTGTTTTTATTGCTGCGCATACGCAACTTATGCTACACTCATAAAAATATCAGTTTTTGCTATTTCCATGCAAAATGTCTATACTTGAATGGGAATTGCAATTATTTTTTGCAGAAAATGTTTTTTCTAAACCTCAATGTATGGTGTGCTACCGGACTGTTTCTGCTCGTAAAAAATATAACATTGAACGGCATTATAATGCTTGTCATAGTTTAACATACAAAAGTATGTTCAAAAAAATTCTTCCAAAATTATAAAAAAAAAAAAAAAAAAAAAACAATCACAAATAGCTAAGACTAAGTATTCCAAATATTCGATTCAGTGCCCGGTGGTGGTCAACGCAGAAAAGGACGCCCATATCTTCGTTGGAAGGATCAGGTGTTGGCCTGACCACGCTTGGTGTTTCCAACTGTCGCCAACAAGCGCAAAACAGAAATGGCTGGCGCAATTTCTTATACGAGGCCAAAACCGACTTACGGTTGTAAGCGCCAGATAAGAAAGGAAGTAAGTATTCCAAATAATAAATAATGTTATTAAATTGAAGTGGCGTCCGTGGCGTAGTTGGTTAAAGTGCGTGGCCGCTATGTCAAAGAACCTTGGAGACCCAGGTTCGAACCCCAGCCAGCGACAGAAAATTATTTGAATTAAAATAATTTTTCTGTACGGCCGCCACCTCTCTGCAGACAATGGCAAACCTCAGAGAGTAATCAAAATGCCATGTAAAGCTTCTTGAGAATAAGAACATTCCGTTCATCGCCGTTCGGAGTCGGCGTTAAGCATGTAGGTCCATTTCTCGGTCAATTGTGTACAAACTTAATAACACGCACAACACAATTGATCATAAGAAGCTAGGTCAAAGTCCTTTCAAGGGCTGAAATGGCCAGTTATTTATTTTTTTATTTTTTATTAAATTGAAGAATAATAGAAGTAAACAAATATTTTTTCAAACAATGAATTCAAATTAAAGAAAAAACGAAAAAAAACCTAAAGAATTAAAAAAAAAACAAAAAAAGCAAAAAAAAAAAAAAGACACAGTCTCGTATAGTAAGTATTGACACTTTAAATAAAAATTAAATTTTAAAAATTGAAACTAAATTATGAAATTAACCTTTACTATTTTAAAGTTTTCTCCTTTTTTGTAACAGTGCATAAAATAGTGAATGTTAATATTTTTTCGATATGAATTATGTTATTATTATTATATTTATTATATTATTATTATGTTATATTATGAAATTTTTTATGCCCCTATCACCGTCTGCGAATCGAATGCTTCACTCGAGTCGAGTCAACTGGCGAATTTTTCTTTTTGTGGTATCACTGTTTGCGAGCCTACTTATTCGCCTCGGATTCAGTGCAGCCAAAGCAGAAAACACACAATTTAGTAGAGAAACGTCGAACCTAATAAATAAATAAAAATTATTACCAGCTTTGAGTTATATTTTTATAGAAATTGAGGAAACGGAAATTTTACGTCGCAGAATAAGAAACAAATCTAACCACTAGGAGTTCTACCTGTGATCATTTTCATCTTCCCGGTTTATCTTCAGTGAAACAATAAATATTTGTTTTAGATTTCAGTATTACTTTAGACTACACTAAGGAGGCCGAGTGAGTTCAGTTGAGCAGCAAAATCTTGCTACGACTCCTTATAGCTTACTTTTATGGCACCGAATTTTTAGAGGCCAGTGGCAACATTACGATTTTGTTCCTTCAGCTGCACAATTTTTTGGATTGCTGGCTGTTGATTTTTTCATACTATAAATCAGTGATCATCAAAGCCTATGCCCGCGGGCATTTGAGCTTTTGTGCTTAAAAGCTTTCAGTTCGTTCGTTGCTTTCTTTTCATACTGACGTGTTTAAGTCTAAAAAGTTTCAAAGTTTTTAAGTTCTTTAAAGTCAATTAATAATTAAATTGAAAACAACATTTGGCTGATCATCTTTGCTGGGTCATCTTGCAGCGTGCCAGCATTCTTATTAATCCTTTTTATTAAAAATTTTATTTTTGTGTCAATTTTAATATACACATTATTTTATTCTTTGTGCGAGAGCGAATTATCATATTCTTCTTGCACATATATTTCGAAGCTTTAATTACATCTTATTCTCTTTTAACTACAAACAGGTTTTCTGTGTGCAAGCGAGTGAGAGCGATTGTTTGTTTTTTACACTTGCTCATCTGTTTTTGGCCTGTTTTGTTTTGTTTATAATAAACATAACCAGGGCTGCACTTAATAACTTTGCAGTGCTTATTAAACTGTTTATTGGAAAACCGGGTATCTTCTTTTTTGTGGTTATTTTTGCATTTTATTAATACTTCAAATTCAAAATGTTCTGCAGTTTCCGTAATTGTGCTATAAAAGACGAATCCGACCGCGTAGTAAATTGCTGGTTGTGCGATTCATTTTTTCACTTCAAGTGCGCAGCGTTGAATGCAAGAATTTATGACGCAATCAACGAAGGCAAAGGACTTCGTTGGTCATGTGTTGATTACAGATCTACGGATGTTGATATCCTTAAGCTTATTAGACAATCTAGAAGAGGATTCTTTGAAGTGTCTAAAGATTTAGAGGCGGCTCAGGCCAGATTGGCTGAATTTGAAAGTTTGTTCAAAAAGTTTAAGGTCTTGGATGAATCTTCTGCGTCTCCAAAACGAAAGCGAAGTAACAAAAATCTTCGAAGCTCAGCAAAATCTACTGCAATAGCCTCGCCTTTGTCATCAAATATTGATCTTATTTCACCTGCCTCAGTTTTACCACCTGAAGGACCACTGAAAAAGTCTGTTACGGATCAGTTGACGCCTACTAATGCTGCAGTTTCAGTTGATTTAACTTTAACTGTACCTTCTTCAGCTGTTCCCGCAAATGATAATTCTCCTCCTGTGGCAAAAAAAACATATGCTCAGACTTGTGCTTCTATTGTTTCTCCTAGCATTGCTACGAGTACTAATATTATTTCTTCCTCTCCTAGTTCGGTTTCTACTGGAGCTATACCGAAGCAAATATCGAATAGCAGCAATAAACTACCTGTTCATAAGGAACTGGTAGTTATTCCGCCAGCAAAATCTATATTTGTTTCTCGCTTTGCAGTTGATACATCTGAAGGTGATATCTTATATTATTTAAACTCTAAGTTAAACCTTCTTAATAAGATTTCGGTTCACAAACTGAGATTTTCTTATCAGCGCACTATTTCATCTTTTAAAATTACTTTGCCTAGTGATCTCTTCAATAATGTTCTGGATCAAGGTTTTTGGCCGGAAAATACTTTGGTGCACGAATTTATTCAAAAATTACCGCCTCAAACTTCACTGGCTATCTTACCTGTTCACAGCGTGAACCCAAAAAACTAGATTGTTGCCTTCAGTTCCTAGCCTTATATCAGAACGTTCGTGGTTTAAATACTAAACTTATAGACTTACACATTTTAAGCCATAATCTTCATTTTGACATTATTGCTCTCAGTGAGACTTGGCTTAAACCTAGTACTTTAAATACTGAAATTCTGTCTAACAATTTTAATATATACCGCAAAGATAGAAACTCTATTGCTGGTAATTTCTGCAATGGTGGTGGCGTGTTAATTGCCGTTAAATCTTCTCACTTTTCACAAGAAATATTAATATCTGAGTCTTTAGATATTGAATTTTGCTGTGTTCTTGTAAAGTTTGGTACTTTGAGAATTTATGTCACATGTTCATATATACCTCCACTTTCTAGTGTTGAACAGGGAATGGAATAAAACCTTAACGATCGGTTCGTTTTTGATCTGTTCTGCATTTTTTAGCAAGCGCTACCTTTATTCCTCCTCATTCGTATATCGCTTTTCGACTCAATCACAAGCGCTACTCTTAACACGCAGAAGAGAGAGAGTGGAACAGAATGGAAAAGTTGTGTTGAAAAAGCCCAAAACATTATTTGCTCTGTTGTGGTTTTTCCTCGCCATCGTAAACAAGAACTAAAACCGTACCAAATGTTTCGTTCGTTTCTGCGTTTCTTTGTGCAATCATTTTGAAAGCATCCAAATAATTCAAAGAGCTTGTGTGGGAAACGCTAATCGTATTAGATTAGGACTTTTTAGGATTCTGTGGACTACTTGGACAAAAATTGATGATTTTTTATTTGAAAAATTGAAGATGGCGGATAGGGCTGCCACCTAATTTTTGTAATTGTACCAATTCGGTGCTGGGGCGAACACTAGGTAAAAATGGGCTGATAGGCTGATGTTGAAAATTTCATAATTTTTAAATTCTGACAACGGATTCGGATTCAGCGGCCCATTTTTACCTAGTGTTCCCCCCAGCATCGAATTCGTAAAAATAAAAAAAAATTAGGTGGCAACCCTATCAGCCATCTCGAATTTTAAAATTCTGACATCAGATTCGAAATCACCGACCCCCTAAAACTGTAGGATCGTGTTTAAAACTTTTAAAAAAGCATATTTTTAGGTGGCAACCCTGTAGGGTTAAAAATTTACAATTCTTAAATTCTGACAACGGATTCGGATTCAGTTACCCATTTTTACCTAGTGTTCGCCACAGCACCGAATTCGTAAAAATAAAAAAAATAGGTGGCAGCCCTAGCAGCCATCTTAAATTTTAAAATTCTGACATCGGATTCGAAATCAGCTACCCACAAATTTTCTTTGGAAGACGCTGGCGCCAATAACAGTAGCAATAACAAAATCAATAACATTTTTAAACGAACAACTGCAGAACCGAACTGGAATTTTGTACGGTTTCAGTTAGCGATGGCGAGTAAAAACCTCAACACAGCAAATTTTGGTTTATGCTCGAAAAACAATCCGCTACCATTCTGTTCCGATCTCTCATTTCTGCACTATGGTGCTAGTGCTTTTGTTTGAACCGAAGAGCAACAAGCGGAATGCAGAGAGAAAAAGTTTTTGATCGGTTTTTTTCCATTCTCTGGTGTTGAAGTGTATGGGAAACATTTGGCGTCGATTTATAAAATTTGCTCTCAACTTCAGCCTTATGATCACATTCTAATAACGGGTGATTTCAACCTTCCTAATGTTTCCTGGAACTGCTGTAGTGAAAATTCTGCTAGTACTTGCCATCTTCAGAGTGTTCATCTGATAACTCATTTTTAAATGAGCTTTCGAGCCAAGGACTTTTTCAAATAAACTGCCACTATAATAGAAACAACCGCTTGTTAGACCTTATTTATTTTGATGATAGTAATATTGTTTCAGTTAATAGGTCAGATCCACTTGTGTATCCTGAAGACGCACGCCATCCAACTATCGAAATCACACTGAATTTTCCTAAACAATCTATATCAAACCGTATTCAAAATCCTGCCTTAGAGTTTAACTATAAAAGAACGAATTATGTAGTTTTGAGAAATAATTTGTCAATTATCAACTGGTCATCTGTACTTAATATTAATAACACAAGAATATTGCCACAAACGCTTGACTCTGCTGTATTTGCCTTTAACAGTACTCTTAATAATTGTTTTTTAACTTCAGTGCCACAGAGAAAATCCTCTTTAATATCTCGTCCCGTTTGGTATACCAAAGAACTGAGAAAGCTGAGAAACTTAAAATCGAAATATTATAAAAAGTATCAAAAAACTCATAACATTTGTGATTTTGCTTCTTATACCTCAACTAAATATAACTACCGGCAATTATGCAGACAATCCTATAATATATATTTAACAAAAGTTAAATTAAACATAAAATCTGATGCAAAATCTTTTTGGAACTTTGTTAATACTAAACGTAAGATAAATTCATATCCATCTTTTATGAAATATAAAACATTTGAATCAGATGTTGATTCTACTATCTGTAGTCTTTTTGCAGATTTCTTTAAGACCACTTATTCATCTGCTTCTTACGATAATTTTGGTTACCCTTATAATGTGCAGCCTGGTGACATTTGCTCCCCAATAATTAATGTTGATACAGTTTTAACCTACTTAAAAAACCTCAAAACATCTTATAAAAGCGGTCCTGATAACATACCTTCATGTGTTTTAAAATATTGCAGTGAAGAACTTGTAATTCCCATTACTTTGCTTTTTACAGCGTCTTTGCAATCCTGCTATTTTCCACTGGCTTGGAAATCATCTTTTATTATTCCGCTGCATAAATCCGGCAATATATCTTTAATAGATAACTATCGCGGAATTGCAAAGCTTAGCGCTCTACCTAAACTTTTTGAGGCTATTGTAACCTCACAATTATCACATAGCGTGAAATCTTTAATGTCCCCATTCCAACATGG
Organism: Pherbina coryleti; assembly: GCA_943735915.1. Lineage (NCBI taxonomy): Eukaryota > Metazoa > Arthropoda > Insecta > Diptera > Sciomyzidae > Pherbina > Pherbina coryleti. Next base: position 53,061,008 of record OX030952.1, on the reverse strand, counting down.
ATTCTTATCTAGGAAATCTACTGTTACTAACCTTCTAGAATTCACATCAAAGACTATTGAGAATTTTGGAAAAGGTCTACAAACAGATGTTATCTATACTGACTTCAGTAAAGCTTTTGATGTTGTAAATCATAAGCTCTTAATTTTAAAACTAACCCTTCTCGGTTTTCCAACACCATTAGTGCTTTGGATTGAATCTTATTTAGTAAATAGAACACAAATTGTTATCTTTAACCTTGTTGAGTCAGAGGAGTTCCCTGTTACTTCCGGTGTACCTCAAGGAAGCCACCTTGGGCCTCTGTTGTTTCTTCTTTTTATTAATGATTTACCATCTGTTGTAATTCATAGTAATATTTAACTATACGCTGATGATGTTAAACTTTTCCTGTCATATAAAAATGAGCAAGACTCGTTTTTCTTACAAACCGACCTTGACCATCTTTGTGACTGGTGTGAAATCAATTGCATGAAGCTTAACTTGAAAAAGTGCAAACACATGACTTTTTCTCGTAGACAACCTTCTCGAAGTTATTACAAAATAAGTGACTATACACTTGAGTCCTTAGAAGTTTTCGACGATCTTGGAGTAACTATGTACCCAAAACTTCGCTTTCACATTCATATTAATAAAGCTATAAGCAGAGCAAACAGTACTTTAGGGTTTATTAAACGATGGTCAAAAGAGTTTAATGATCCTTTCATTACTAAAACATTATTCACTTCGCTTGTAAGGCCCATACTTGAGTATGCGTCAATTGTCTGGTGTCCTAGATATGGGTGTTATGTGGACGATATAGAATCAGTTCAGAAACAATTTCTTTTCTTTTGTTTACGCAATATATATTGTCATACTAACATTCACTTACCACCCTATGAATATCGATTAAAGCTTGTTAACCTACCTTCTCTAAGAAATCGTAGAATCATGCTTAATGTTTGCTGGATTTATCAACTTATACATGGATTTGTTGACAGTCCATACTTACTGAGTAAAATTTACTTTAATCTTCCTCTTCGACCAAGAAGATCTTTTGAGCTACTTTTTATGAACTTTTGTAGAACTAACTACTTGCAAAATGAACCACTAAGAAGCGCTTGCGGAGACTTCAATTCCGTTTCAGATGTTATATCTTTTAATGAAACCCTATACTCAATTAAACTTAAAATAATAGATTATCTGCAGCACCGCCACTGATTCTCAAAATACTCTTCCTAGGATACGGAATTTTTACTGTTGGATGGTAATCAATCTACGCATTTACATCTGAATGGACCTGAACTTGCCGGACTTATTCCTATATAGAATTTGAGAACGATCTGCATAGTATATATATTAATATAAGTGGCTTATTAGACCAAGTTTGTCTATGTGCCTGCGTTCGTTACCTTTGTCTTAGCTTGCTAGGAACTTGGTGTGATAAATAAAAGATGAATCAAGACATCATCGGCTTTAAAATCACAGAATGAATAATATTGTATATATACTATCAGTATGGCGTACCGGGCCTTGTTTGCCTTGATACCTAGCATTTTTCTAGATCTCACACTCTGATACTATGTACCACATTTCCGCTTCGAGGTGTTATATGTATATTAATATGAGTGGCCAATGAGACCCAGTTTGTCTTAGTGCCTGCGTTCGCAACCATTTTCTTTTCGTACAAGGAAATTGGTGTGGTAAATACGACCCAATTCGTCGGATTACCAACTTGTTAAGCCAAAACTTCATTGGCTTCAAGACAGAACGATATATATTTTATACATATTCTAATTCTCGATACCACCGCCTTGGACCCTCTGGATGATTTATTATTAATTTATTTATTTTTTGTTTTATAATACCTTTATTCATATTATCTATTAGTCTGTACATTTTTAAACGCTCATACTTTAATTTACATTACATTACAATTGAACTTATTTTACACTGGTTTTGTTTTTGCATTTGAAATGAACTGAGCTCTTTATATTAGTATTATTGTTAGCATTATTAGTATTAGTAAAATTGTATTCTGAATTTAAATTTTAAAAATTGCTATAAAGCCTAAAAGGCTTAGCAAACAAATAAATATAAATAAATATAAATATAAATAAATATAAATATAAATATAAATACATATTAACTCACGGACGAGCACTGAACTGCGTCAGTATCTATTGAAATTTCATGCAGGACAGACCTGCGGCACATGCATGCTTGTTAGATTGTTTTTTTGCTGCGCATACGCAACTTATGCTACACTCATAAATATATCCGTTTTTGCTATCTCTATGCAAAATGTCTCTACTTGAATGGGAGTTGCAATTCTTTTTTGCAGAAAATATTTTTTCTGAAACCCCAATGTATGGTGTGCTACCGAACTGTTTCTGCTCGTAAAAAATATAACATTGAACGGCACTATAATGCCTGTCATAGTTTAACATACAAAAGTTTGAGTGAAACTGAGCGTAAAGAACTAGCGATTCGTTTAAAAAAAGCATTTATTGAAAAAAATAGCATTTTTTTTAATGCTTTTGTATAAATTTTATTCGTTTCGTTTACTTTTTTTATAGATAAAAATAGTCCGTTAACAAACCATAATTTGTATGCGGATAATTAAATTATAAGGATCTCGGATAATACTCCATTGTGTGAATTTTTATTTAATTGTTCTTTATAATCCACGCTAAGAAACAAATATAACGACTCATAGCCGCCAAAATATCTTAAGCGACATAATATCCGATTTATGTTTTTTGATGAAAATCGATAATTTGCGATGGTTTACATCGTCTGTCAAAATTTCATAGGTGTACGAAATTAGATTATGAATTTAAACCAAAAGCAATTTTAGCTTAAGTACACACTACATGTTTGTTTACATTTTTCATGACAGCAAAGTGTCGCTTAAGATGAAATTCTCTAAAAGAAATTAATCAATATAAGAGATAAAATTATTAAAATAAAATTAATAGCAAAGAGATAAGAGATAAAAGATAAAATTAATAGCAAAGATAATTAAAAAAAAACCTTCTCCTGTAAAATTTTCTTTTTGGCGCTTAAGATATTTTGGCGGTTATGAGTCGATAATATTAAAAACAAATTCTTAAAAAATTATAAAGAAAAAAAAAAACAGTCCCAAATAGCTAAAACCAAGTATTCCAAATAATAAATGATGTTATTAAATTTAAATAACATCACGTGGCGTCCGTGGTATAGTTGGTTAAAGTGCGTGGCCGCTATGTCAAAGAACTTTGGAAACCCAGGTTCGAACCCCAGCAGCGACAGAAAATTATTTGAATGAAAATAATTTTTCTGTACGGTCGCCACCTCTCTGCAGACAATGGCAAACCTCAGAGAGTAATCAAAATGCCATGTAAAGCTTCTTGAGAACGAGAACTTTCCGTTCATCGCCGTTCGGAGTCGGCGTTAAGCATGTAGGTCCGGTTCTCGGTCAATTGTGTACAAACTTAATAACACGCACAACACAATTGATCATAAGAAGCTAGGTCAAAGTCCTTTCAAGGGCTGAAATGGCCAGTTATTTATTTTTTTTTATTTATTAAATTTAAAAATAAAAGCGCCTATAAAATAAACAAATATTTTTTTTTAAACAATGAATCCAAATTAAATCAAAAACGAAAAAAAACCTAAAGAATTAAAAAAACAAAAAAGCAAAAAAAAAAAAAACACAGTTTCGTATAGTAAGTATTGACACTTAAAAATTGACAAATAAAAATTGAATTTTAAAAATTGAAATTAAATTATGAAATTAACCTATTTTAAAGTTTTCTCCTTTTTTGTAACAGTGCATAAAATAGTGAATGTTAATATGTTTCTTCGATATGAATTATCTTATTATGAACAATAGTAAGCATACGTAAATTGCAAAATTTTTTAAAAACATTTCCCCCTTACGCGTCTCCCATAGATTTGTAATAAACCAGATGAAAATTTTTTCTGGCGCTACTGAACAATCAAACAAGCGAACCATCGTTGTATGATAGCTGGACTGAGACTCAAGTAGTATTTTTTTTCAGTGCAAAGCTTTCAATGAGCTTTTATACATAAACAAACTATGCTTGTTAAGAGTTTGATGACCACTGGTCTAAAGCAGTGTTGCCAGATTGAGGTAAATTTCCCTAATTGAGGTAATTTTTTACTCATTTTTTGAGCAGAGGTAAAAAAGGTAATTTTTGACCAAAAGTGGTACATTTTTGTCAATGCAACTGTCAATGCTACCTTGTATTATTATACCATGCCTACATACCAAGTTTCACTATCAAAACATGAACAATTCTAATGATTTCTGAAAAGTGGGCGTTTCTATGGACTTTTTAGACTTTTTATTTCTTTAGGTTGTAAATGAATTTTTACAGCAAAAAAATAATATATATATTTAAAGTTCTGAAGGATCTTCGCCCCATAAGCGAAATATAAATAATTAAAAGAAAACATTGAATGGAGAAAAACAAACACCTATCCTACAACATTTTAAATTAAAAATCTTTACTCTTATGATTCAAAAATAAGCAATGTACAAATGGAAAGATAATAGCCAAAGATATGGATGCTTACCCATAGGATCTTTAATAACTTTATAATAATCCGGCGCTTCATCGGGATCAACTGGTTCCATAAAAGGCCAAGCGCTTTTGTGAGCCTTAAATTAATTGTGTATTAGAAATAGAACAAAAAGGAACATGTTTTTCAAACCTGTATTTGCTTAATAAGCTTTTTTAATTCAATATTATCATTTTCCGTTATACTCTTCAAATTTACTGTATTTGCAGATTGGTTTTTTTGGCAATCTGGGCAAACATATTCGTCGATAAATTCTGCTTCACTTTGAACTATACCAACACAGCGGCCATGGAACCAGTCCTGGCATTTATCACAACATATATAGAACTGTGATTCATCGTATGGCTGTCTACAAGAACAATACAATTCTTGAGTTTCTCTTGCTCGTCTGCAATCAACACAAATAAACTCGGATAACTTTTTTGAATCTTCTTCTGTGATATTAACGCAATCTCCGTGGAACCAATTACTACATAAATCACAACCAACATAAAATCTGAAAAAAAATAATGGAGAAGTAAGTTAGGTATAAAAAAAAAAATTATATTTATTGTTTGTTCCGAGAAGGAAATAAGCCAGGCGAAATTTTGTATTGAATTTGCGTTCGAAAAAGTCGAAATGAAATTCAGAAAAAAAAAGATTTCTAGATTAGGGAAGATTTATTCCGACCAGTTTGGATACACAATTAAAAGTAAAATGAGAAAAATAGATCAAATTATAGCGAGAAAGATAATTAAAAAATGAAAGGTAATCTACATAAGATTATCGTAGTCTTTTCATTCCGAAAAATCATCGGACGAAACATTTTTTCACAAATGAGGGTAAATCAGCGTGTTACGATCAACTGTATTCGCTATAAAGCCATGATTAATGACCAGGGTATGCAACTATTCCACATTTTAAAAAAACCGGCTTCGAATAGCACAATTTTTACAAAACCGGTTTTCGAATTATTCGACCAGAAAAAACCGAGAAAACCAGTTTTTTTTTCAAATTAAATAAATTTTTTAATTTTTTTACCTACATATGTATGTATATCTATGTATGTAGTTTTTATTTTTACAAAAATAGCAACTATTTTTAATAAAGTAAAGAAAGGTACTTATGGAGTTCTACCCACTGAACCATAAGCGAAGGTTTTGCGTAAGGTGAGAGTTTTGCGAAAGTGTTTGGGCAGAATTTTTTTTTTTTATTTTTGATTTTTTATTTTGTTGCTTAAAAGTGTTGCTTAGAAGATTAAATTCGTGAAAATTTTTCCCATAAATAAAACTAAACTTCTTTTTCGAAATTCATAAAAAACTTGTTAAGAGTCGAAAAATACTAATTTTTTTGTCATTTTAGTAGGTAAAAATGCCTCGAAAATGAACCATTTTTGTTCTTCACCATTTGAAATGAGTTCAGAAATGAATAATAAATGTTTCTTTTTTTGCATTCTTAAATGAGTTCTATCATAATAATTTCTTTTTATACAAATCATCGATATGTAATTATAAATAATATTAAGCAATAATAAAATTTATAATTCCGAAATGTTAATTTTTTTAACTCATTTCTGAACAAAAAAGGTTTGTTTTCTAAAAACAGTTCATTACGGATTCATTGATTCAAAAAGGGTTCATTTCCGAGTGCCGAAAAATAACGTTTCTATGGTTCTTATTTTAAGTAATTTCCAAAAAAAAAAAGGTAAAATTTATGGTTATTTTTTAACACATTTCCGAACCAAAAAGGGTTAATTTTTGAGAGGCATTTTAGTCCGAAGAATGATACAACAAAGGTTCGTTTATGAGTGCCTAAATTTAACGTTTCTACCCGAAATGGCTCATAAATGAATTCGAAAACGTTAGTTTTGATTCACTGGGTAGAATTATGTTTCGAGTTTTTCTTTCAGTCTTTTTAACACATGTTTAATGTCTTTTAATGATCGTCTCTATATTTGTTCTTAATGCTTTCAGATTTTTTTTTTGGCATTTTGTGCAAGAAGCCTTGTTGAATTTCCCCTTTTTTTAAATATTTCCAGACTTCGGAGTTCATGTCAAGGTGCTGATAATTTTATATGCATTATAAACTTTATAAATATGTATATTTTTTTAAAAAAGAATGCATTATAAACTAAAAATCATGTTTAACTTAAATCCAGCCGCTTGTAAATGCTGTTTTAACAAAAGAAAGCAAAAAGAAATAACCAAAGCATATGTTTAAACGAGCTCAAATAAAACAAAATTAAAAAGAAGCCAGAGATAAGAAATTTTAGAAACGTTAGTGAAATGTAGAAACGTAAGTAGAAAAAAAGGATCGCTCAAATGAAATAAAGGAAGTGGTTTGAAGAAATTTTCAATTTTAAATTGAAGATTTATATATTTCTTAACTATTCGAACAGTGGAATAATTCGAGCAAAAAAAACGTTTTTCGAATTATTCAAAAATTGCGATTTTAAAAAAAACCGGGTCGAATAATAAAAAAAAACCGAAACGCCGAATAATTCGAACCGGTTTTGCATACCCTATTAATGACTTTTGCGTTCCCCATTGAATGGCAAGAATGTGGAAGAGAGATATGGCTCCAACAGGATGGAATAACGTGCCATACAGCAAACGAGACAATCAACTTATTGAAGAAAACATTCAATGAACGCATAATTTCACTTAATGGACCCTATAATAAATTTACACCCAAGATCTTGTAATTTGAAGACGCTTGATTATTTTCTTTTTTTTTAATTTTTTTTTTTTTATGATTATTTTCTTTGGGAATACATTAAGTCGCTAGTCTTTGCTGAAAAACCTCATGAATCCACGCGTTAATTGAAAAATTGCATTCTTTCGATTGAATTTTAAATGTAGTTCTTGAAGCGTTGGGTAGTTAATGTTTAACACGTAAAATAAGTTCTCCAAAGGAGAAAACATTTTATTAATTATTTACGCTGACATCGACATAGTTAAGCGCAATAAAATCGAGCGGCTCCGCTGGCAGGTCATGTTGAGCGAATGGAAAACGACGCTCCAGCGAAAAAAATATTCGATTCGGTGCCCGGTGGTGATCAACACAGAAGAGGACGCCCACATCTTCGTTGGAAGGATCAGGTGTTGGATAACCTGACCACGCTTGGTGTTTCCAATTGGCGCGAGCAAGCGTAAAACAGAAACGGCTTGTGCAATTTCTTATACGAGGCCAAAACCGACCAACGGTGGTTGTAAGCGCCAGATAAATAAGTAAGTATAAATATGACATAAAAACTTATGAAGTCAATTAATTAATTCACAATTCTAAATTCACATTTATTAAAAAGTTATATATTTTCAGTTTAAGCAATATAACATTTTGAAGACGGCGGTGTACGACGCAGCGTACATAAAAATAAGGGACGGATGTTTGAAATTACTAGTTTGTTACGAATAAATCAATAACTTTATCCTAAAATTTTAAGAAGAAATTCATAAAAATTCAAAGAAATTAATTGATGTTCTTCGATTTTGTACAACAAAAAAACTTGTTTAGCTTGTTTATTTGTTTTCAGACATTTTGTTTTTAAATCGTTGTCATATATTTTTTCCTCATATATTCCCCATTCCGATATATTTGACCATGGCTTGGAGGAAATTCTTAACTACTTATCTTAACTACTTATCTTAAATCAACCTTTTTTGATTTTTTTTTTTTGTCTTTTTTTCCAGATCGGAGATATTTTTGGTTATTTTTCCACCTTGAATATGGCGCTCTTAGGTGACTAAACCCAAGCAGTAAAAGAATAAATATTTTTTTTCGTGTAAGATTGCTATGTCAAAAAATAATTCATTCTTAGAATATAATAATATAATTCATTCTAGAAATTAAGAAATCATCCGCTCGCGGGACTTCACAAGTATCGTACGCGCTCGCGAAGCGTACTCTATTAAAAATTTTATCTCTCTCGTCTCGTGCGTACCTGTTGAGGAGACTTCGAGAAATGAGATCTCATTCCGTGTACCTGCCAAACCCTACGAGCTCATGGACGATAACGCCGCAGATAAAAGCTTTGATGCTCAAATATAAAAACAGGATAGTTTAGAGGATAACTTAACTCTTAGGTGAGTTATTAGAAGTTTGATGGATTCAATTTACTCTTGAAAAATATAGATTATTCTGGGGCCAAAAGGTTCTGGAGTAATGTATCGATAAACTTGCATAATTGGAACTTCTTAAGGCAATTTGTCAAATATCAACGATTTTTGTCCAATAAGTCCTCAAAAGCCAAAATTAATTTTTATTTTTAACTTTTCCAAGCGATTTTCAATAAAAATAAAAAGAAAACAAGCGAAAAATCGATTTTGATATTGTCGGATTTCGACCACAGGCATTACTCGTTAAATATATTACTCATGCTCATGCAAATATTTTTCGGAAAGTTAAATCAGTTGAGTACTGGTTGCGTGGCATAATTTTGGAGAGGTCCTTAATTTAGTTATTGTTTCTTCTTTGATGTAAATGTTGTTTGTTGTAGCTGTAGCTGTAGCAGAGAGATAGTTAAAATTACACTCAGTTGTCACTTACATTCTCTTCACATAAATCTAACTCTGTTGAGAAGTGACACACGATGAGTATGAGTTTAACGCACATCCTTTTCTATATGATGGGTATTTCTACGAACATAGATGAATATAATGGCATTGTAAATTAAATTGAAAAATCGGTTTGCAACAAGGTATAATGTATTGTTACTTTCCTTTATGTCAACACCTAGCTTGACGAGTTAATTCTACATTGCTCGGTCAAGGTACCGAAGACCTTTTGAGGGTTTAAAGGCACCAAACTAGCTCTATGTTGTGATGACATGTCGCAACCTTGCTAGGAGTGGAGGTCTATCTAACAACTCTACCGTACTTAGGTGGAAACCACCCGTTTGGAAAATATAACTTCACATTTATCTGGATAGCTCTACTCGCGATTCGGGTATTAAAACACGATCACCACGATGCTCCCCGAAGCCATCTCAATCAGTCAGTCTGACTTAAGTCAGAGGCCGCTAAGAGCTTGATGGTCGAACTTCGTAGCAACCACTTGAGCCTCATCGCAGATCCGGACTGGTGGCTAGTTAAAAATGTTCTTAAAGAACAACTCTTCACAAAAGTAATTTATCTGTTATAGAGTCTAGTAAACACCTGACATGCGAATTCATCCAACCAAAAAACTTAATAAATGCAAGCACTAGAGATGATTAATCTGAACAACACATCTTTATGGATCAGAGTTATAACCTTGGTATTTTTGGTCTGATCGTGAAGCACAGTATATTTTTGGGAATTAATTTTATTCACTAGAAAACAGCTTCACAGGTTGAAAGTTTCAGTACAACTACTGTATTGGAGGACGATCCTCACAAGGCAACGCGTGAGGGTCAGGGGGGGGGGGCGATCTTCACATGGCAACGTGTCTGACTGCTTCAACCAGGTGAGGCCAGCATTATCCATGTCGAAATCGTCTCAAGACGATTCAAACCTCTACGTATTGTCCTCTAAGAACGGCAAATTGGCAACCGTTAGTTAGGGACAGTTAGAAGGGGATGCTCACGGCAAGCAACAAGTGATATCTACTACAGCGGCCATGCAGAGAAGCACGCGTATGGATGCAGATTCGTGATTGGTAAGAGACTACGGTATCATGTCCTGCGATTCACACCTGTGAACGAGCGACTTGTCATAATCCGTTTCAAGGCAAAATTCTACATTATAACCCTGATTATGCGCACGCTCCGACAGAAGACAAGGACGATGAGACCAAAGACAGCTTCTACGAGCGCCTTAAAAAGACCTTTGAGCGCAGACCCCGCCACGACAAAAAATCGTGCTTGGTGACTTCAACTAAACATCTGCATGAATTCATTCATGCAATGAATGCACAACACAATTCATGGGTATTTCTTGTTTCTGTGCTAACCCATCGTCATTGAGTGAATGATTTTGAATACAGTCACAAAAGTTGTTTGAATTTGTGTTGTGCCTCGTTTGCCGAAAGACTGCATTAATTCGTCTCATGCAACGAGGTCGCTTCACCTCACTTTATACACCCACGCTGAGAGCAGCGAAAGCAAGAGCCACCAAGCAACAGTCGCAATGAATTACGATGAGCATTCAATTGTTCTCTTATTCAAGCAGAAATTCTGTAAACAAGAAGAAGAATGCATTCGAATTTTTCAAATAATTCGAGTAACTCGAGTTGATCGAAGCAATTTACATGTTCCTGCTTGGCGTGCTCTGTATTCGATTGAAGATTTACAATGTTTTTACGGGAAAACGGTAAAAGATAATAGTACATTTTTTTGGGGTGAATAAATAGATTAAAAAATTATTTACAAAAAAATTTTTTATTAATTTTTAAAATTTTTAAATTTAAATTTTTAGGTATGAAACTTTAATTTTAAATTATTTTTGGCGAAAAACGTTATTTGAGGTTGACGATATCAGAAAGAGATGGCTACCATAATAACTAAAGTTTGGCAGCACCTAGAAGAAAAAACTATTAAGAAATGATCTTCGACTGGGCCGAAGTTAAAATACCCCCACGGCCAAAGTCTATTCAAAGTCTTTAGAAGTCAATAAAAATGCTTATTTGCTAAAACATTTTCTTCATTTTTGTGATCACAGGCAGACGGACAGACAGACAGACGGACAAGCAGACAGACGGACATAGCTAAATCGACTCGGGTGGTGATGCTGATCAAGAATATTTATACTTTTCTATACCTACCACGAATTACCAAAATTAATGTACCCCTTAGACGTTTTGAAAACGTGAGGGAATAAAAATTATAAATAACTAGCTTTTTAGATAAGTACCGGAAAATGTTGCAATGCCTTCAGAGTAATTATTCTAAACCATCAAACAAACGTTCATAAATTACGTGACCGATTTTCAATTTTTTTTACCCCCCTCCGGTACTCTTTGTAGTGCATTTCAAAAACACTCCCCTCCACCCCCATAAAGTAACGTAGTATATGAAATAAAAAAATTAATTGATTAAAAAATATTCGAAAAAAGAAAAAATAACTGTCGAAAAGCAAGCAAAGAAAAATTATGCACTTACTACACTTGCCAATAGTTTACAGTCTATTTAGACGGTTTAAACGGCAATTTAGACGGTAGACATTTTAAAACCTCTTTTTCTACTAAATTGGTAACGTAATTTATGAATGAGTTCAATCGGCTCAGTAGTTTTGGAGTCTATAGCAGCGTTCTCTATTGTAAATTTTTTGCATTTTTCATTTCCCAGTAGCAGGATATTACCAAGTAGTAACTTCATTCTTACTTCTATGTTCTTTGTCTTTTACTTTCATAGCTTTTCTGTGTCAAAAATTTGGCTTGTATGGGTGGAGACACACCCCCTTGTCCAATGCATGCAACCTTTTCTAGTAGAAAAACATCACCAAATGATATCTACATTCTGAGTTTCAATGTTCTGTAACTTTTACTCCTATAGCCATTCTGTATCGTAAATTTGGCTGTCTGTATTTGGGGTGGAGCCACGCCCCGTTTTCGAATGCCCGTGCCAGTTTTTCAGTAGAAAGACCTTCATTGTTATACGTAATTTAGCTCCAAAGCAATTCGATATCATAAATTTGGCCTGTGTGGCCAAATTCCCCCTTGTCTAATGTTCGCTCAAATATGCAGTAACTGCCTCTTGGGCCCATAGCATCTACATATCAAGTTTCACTATCAAAACATGTACAACTCAGGAATAATAATGATTTCCCTTGCAAATATTTTCCCATATACACCATATGTGCGCACCTGTATTTGTTCACACCTGTATTGTTGATAAGTTCACTAAAATGCCTATAATTCATGAACCAATACACATACAAAGACCATTTATACAAAAAAGCCTTCGTATTGACGTCACCTTTCATGGGAAAACCCAGAAACAAAATCGGTTCACGCATTACAGACAACATCAATTTCATACACAATGCAACTTATTTTTATAAATATAGATAGATATGAGTATAGTTATCGTGTGAACTAAAATTTTTAAGTTTGGCAAAAACAAAAAAAAAAAATTATGATGATTTATGAAGAAAAAATGAAAATGTTTGCAATATTTTAGTTCACAGGGAAACTACACATGTAGAAAGTATTCGGTTAGAATTTGGAAATAATCAGACAAGGTAATTTTGAGTAACGATGGTAAACAGGTATAAAAATATAAAAAAGCGACACATCAACTTTTATACACAAAAATGTTAAAAATTTATAAAAAAGTTTTATGTAAATAATTTTTTAATGTATTTGTTCACCCCAAAAAATATTTACATTATCTCTTACCATTTTCCTGTAAAAAATGTTAAACTTTCACTCGAATACCGAGTGCGCTAAGTAGGAACATGCCTTAATTTATTTTTAATTTTTCACTAGCGTTATGAATGAACTTAATATAAAATTTATTTTATAATTCTCCTAGTTTACCATTATTATAAATGTGTATACTTATCATTTTTGTTCGAAAAAATCATTAAAACCATTTAAAACAGTTCAACAAATTTAATGGTCTCTGCTGTACAAATTTCGATCAAACAACTCGAGTCATTCGAATGTGCCTTTATAACTCATTGTAAACGATCAACAAAACTAAACCTTGCTGAAACTCGGACACGAACATGTCTCACTCGTTCCATCGTTTCTCAGTACAATAATGATTCAAACCACAAAGACCCGCACAATGAGTTTACCGAGTTGTGCTTAATGTTGTACGTGGATTGTGCGAATTCTGCGAGATCAACGAAATTGCTGCTCTCATGCTCTACGGAATTCATGTCTCTTTTTCAATTATTCTTTGCTTCTCATCGCAACAGAATTGAATGAGTTTAAGTTGTCAATTTTGGTGAATGTCTCATGGGTAGCTTTTTTTGCATTCATGCAGATGTTTAACTTCAACAAGGTGGAAAAAGAAAATATCTTTGGTCCAACAGTCGGAAAGTTCAGCCTCCACGACAATATCTCCGATAACGGAATGAGGCTTATTGACCTTGCCGCAGCGCGAAACATGGTTGTTGGTAGCACTAGATTCAAGGCATTCTTGTACGCACGATCCCTGGTGCCAATATAGACTCGGATCATTATCTTGTCGCAGTCAAGATCCGTACACGTCTGTGCGCAACCAAGAATACGTGCAATCCAGCACAGAGAAAGCTAGACGTCGAAAAGCTGCAATCAAAACGAACAGCCGAAGACTTCGCTACTTGACTCTTACTCCTGCTTCAAGAAAGCACTGCTCACATCGTCGATATATGCGCGCAGTTGAATCACATTTCCCACTCTATGCGTACGGCTACCGAAGAGGTGATTGGCTATCACCGCCCTCGCCGAAACCACCGGCACGACCAGGAATATCGCGACGCCACTGCAGAAAAAGACTACCTACAGTCACCCTGCAGTCGGTTCCTAAGGAACGTTACAAAGAGAAGAGGAGGGAAGAGAGGCGCATTTTCAGGCGAAAGAAAAGAGAAGCGGAAGAGCGGGAGTGCGAAAAATTTTGATGCATGATGACAGATATGAGATCCCAAAATTTTTCGAAAAAAAAAGACACCTGGTCGGTGGTTTAAAGACCGTGGTCTCTTCCTACAACGATGAAAATGGGAATCTAGTGACAGATATCACGAGAACACTGATGATGCGGGGGGAACACTTCTCTAGGCTTCTGAATGGCGACGACGACAACAACTCCGCCAACAGAGATGATATCACGCAAACCCCAATTATGGCCGACAGCGTTGAAGTTCCGTTGCTCGACCATAGCGAACTCTTGAAAGCTATAGCTCGGCTTAAAAACAACAAGGCCGCAGGAGCCGATGGCCCACCTGCTCAGCTCTTCAAGAATGGAGGCGAAGCTCTATTTTCATGAGCTATATATAGAATATAAATGTATTCATGCGCTCCTATGCAAAATACGGTCGGAGAAATGCATTCCAAACGATTGGAACCTCATTGTGCTCTGCCCAATCCACAAGAAAGGCGATCCCACAATTTGCGCCAACTACCGTGGGATAAGCCTTCTTAATATCGCATATAAGGTCCTGTCGAGCGTATTATGCGAAAGACTGAAGCCCATCGTAAATCAGTTGATTGGACCTTGTCAGTGTGGCTTCAGACCTGGCAAATCCACCATAGACCAGATATTTAAGCTACGACAAATCTTGAAGAAGACCCTGGAGAAACAAATCGACACACACCATCTTTTTGTCGATTACAAAGCCGCCTTCGACAGTCCAATAAAAAATCATCTATATTCCACCATGTCTAAATTTGGTATTTCTGCAAAGCTCATCCGTCTTTGCAGAATGATACTGAGCAACACCAGCACAGGTAAAATCGGGAAGGATCTCACTCCTCCATTCGATACCAAACGAGGTTTCAGACAAGGTGATTCCTTATCGTGAGACTTTTTCAACATAATGATGATGAAGATTGTGGCAACGCTAAACTACTTGTGGCAATACTAAACTAAACAACTACAACTATGGCAACACTACAAATGAAGAAAACTGACAGATGGATATACGCGCGAAAAGAAGAAAAAGTTGGCTTGGGTTTTCTCGTAAAAATCGAAATTATATTTTACTATGTTCAGATTGGTTTTTTATAAATAAAGCGATATTCCATGCAATAGCAGTTATTAAATTGGCGACGAGTGGTGCTGCAGCTGCAGGAACAGTGGAAATCACATGAAATTGTGTATCTGGACGAGTGATTTTAATAGCTGATAAGTCATTAAATTGAGCCATCTAGATTGATAAGCACATTACATTGTGACATACGGTATATTCTCAGGTCATTCAATTGTACCAGAAAAAGTTTAACAATAATCAATCAATTATAGGTGAATCGCATTAAATTGTGAACAGGAATTTACATTAAAGCTTAAAGGCTAAACTTAAAGAAAAAGGGGAGATGTCCGAGATAAAACCGTTTCTCTGTGATGTCATAGATAAATCCTTGCTGCGAATTGAATGGGAAAAATGGTTTTTGGTACGACGAAAGCAGAAATAGAGGAGATATCTATTAAAGACAAAATTATTGATTCGTGGGCTCCTATTGACTTTGTTGCATTTAATATTCCTGGCGTGTTGATCGAATATGATGCGTTATTAAACAATGATGTGTTTTCAATATTAGTAACGAAGTTGGATGAGTATTTTTCGCCTAAACGTAATTCGACGTTTGAAAGACATCTTTTCAGAAGCGTAGTCCCGTCCGATGGTGAGTCTTTTAATAAATTTTTGTTACGGTTGAGACAGCAAGTCGCAAAAGGTCTTTTGGCTTAAAAAAAAAGGTTATTGGAAAAAGAACAGGACTTTAACGATATCATCGAGGCATGCCAAGTATACGAACAAATCAATAAGCAGTCTCAGATTATGCTGGTTAAAACTGAAGTTGAAATGGTAAACAAAATTTCTTCTAAAAAACGTTTTGATCAAAATTTTGAGGCAGAATGTGGCAGATGTGGACGAAAAGGCCACGCCGGCAACTCCTCAAGTTGCCCAGCACGAAACGCAAAATGCAACAAATGTAATCTTATTGGCCATTTTGCCCTCAAATGTAAAACCAAAAATTTTAAACGCAAATTTGATGAAAACGTAAAAAGTAATGTTAAGCGACTCCGTACTATGCCATCTAAACTATGGCGCATTCAAGAGAATGAACCTAGTAATTCTGATGCAATGCGCAAATTTGACTGCTTTAAGATTGATGATAATACTGAAGAGGATGAAATCATAGAGTGTCAAGTAGGTGGTCAAGAGCTATTGATGGTTATTGATTCCGGCTCACGATTTAATCTCTTAAGTGAGAATGATTGGTGAACTATTTCAGTTGATCTCGTCTATTAGTCGGTGTCGGTAGCGTTTTGATTTTTTTTGCTTAATAATAAAAGTGCGTGCTATTTGTTTTTGTAAAAAAGTTAATATATTTTCTGTGTTTTAAATATTGGTTTGTTACACAATATATTTATTACTCACTAACTCTTTAAATATATTGTGTAAACATTAAAATTTCAATTTTAGTATTTATATTCATGTTTAATTGTTCGTTGTTTTTATAAAAAGTTGTTTTTGTTTTTAACGTTGAAGTGCTTTGCTTGCATGCTAGCTTGCTTGTTGTGTTTCTTTTTTCTCCATTCTTCTTTGTGTGGAGTTTTGTTTTTTTTTTAAGCTTAGTGAGTGTTGTTATTGTTTTTTAACTGTAGCGCTCACTGCTTGGTTATAGTGTTAAATTAAACCCTAAAAGCACATCTTTTGTATATATATTCAATTGCTCAATTCTGTAAAGAATAAACATGGATTATTTTTCTGTAGAAAATATTGCTGCTTGTTCCCTTAACGAGCTATGCAGAAGCCAGAATATTCTGAACCCTATGTTCAACTGTTCTGGCCCATGTGAGCAAATGTTTCATGCGAGATGTGCGGGTATTTCCAAATCGTGCTTAGACGATTTAATGTCTGTCCGATCAGGTCTTCGTTGGTACTGTGCTTTGTGCAGGGCCCTTTCCCCAGATGAGCTTTATTATAAAATTAAGCTTTTTGGTGAAAGTCTCAACTTGCTTAATAACAATTTTAGGGAAATTGTTACATTTTTTAGCGAAGTTAGTGCCGCACCCAGTATCAGCGTCTACGATGAATGTTCTTCACCGGAAAACATCTCGCCTTCTTTGTCTCAGACAATCTCTTCCGGGAAGCAAACAAACATTCAGTCTAAAGAAGACCGGAATATATCAAAAAAGAAGAGGAAGAATAAAAATAAAAATAATAAGCGTCGTAAGACGTCCTCAAACCCTCCTCTGGCTAAGCAGCCCTCAGCTATGCCTTCAGTAAACAATAGTTTAAATATGTCTTCACCTCCATCTTATACTCCTCCATTGGCTAATAGTCCTAATTTGATTTCAACTGAGCCCAATAACACAATAATTAATTTAAGGGCAGTGTCGAGGCGTAAGCTCTTATTCATTTCACGTCTTCAGCCCGACACAACAACTGAAAATGTATTGACGTTTGTCAAGCAAAATATATTATTTAGGCAAAATGCATTCTGTTCATGCAAAAAATTGGTAACAAGCCTTCCCACGCCTCCTTTATTCTAACGGTTGCAGCTGAAGAGTTTGCATCTGTTCTTAACTCTAAAATGTGGGCCGATAACATTCTCGTTTCTGAATTTACGCCTAAAAATAAGTTTAGAAGGACGAATAAAATCGCCCATCAGACACAAAAAAACTAAATAGATTATCCCTTTACTATCAAAATGTAAGGGGATTACGTTCTAAAACACGCGACATATTTTTGGCGTCTCAGAATTTCTCTAAGGCTGAACGGAAGCATTATTGACTTGGAATTGTTTGACAATAGTTTCCAAGTTTTTAGAAGGGATAGACACACTGACAATATTTCTGCTGTTGGTGGTGATGTCCTTTTAGCTGTAAGGAATTCCTTTCTCAGTTCCTTAATTGATATTCCCTGCTCTTCTAATATTGAACTTTTATGCGTTAAGGTGTTACATTGTAATTCCAATGTATATGTTATTAATGCATATGTTCCCCCAAAGAGCAGTGCTGAAGTCTATGCAAGCCTTGCGGATTGCATAGAATATATAGTAAATCTACTTGACGTTAATGACGATATTTTAATGTTGGGTGATTTTAATCTGCCTGACTTAAAATGGCATTCTTCCGACGATGATACATATTATTGTGCATCATTCGAAGACCCGCCAAGAACATATATTTGTTGACAATATATGTTCTGACTTACAACAAGCTAGTTGTATTTATAATAGTCTTGAAAGACTTCTTGACCTGGTCTTAACTACAGACAGTAACAATGTCATTGTTAAGAGGGCTTTCCATGCTCTGACTATTGTAGATGAATACCATCCACCATTGAGCATTTGGTATAAATCGGACAGAGAGAGCATGGTAAATTCGAGTTCAATCGATAAGGTTTATGAGTTCAGCTTTAAAAAGCTGACTTTTTGAAGCTGAATTATTTACATGATTACAATATGAATTATATTTTAGAATACATTAATGGACATAACCTTGAGTAATCCATTAATTTTTTTTATTGTGAACTCTTTGCTATAATTTCTCAGTCTGTGCCGTATAGCCTAAAATTTGCGAAAAACTCAGCATATCCCTGGTACACTAGGGAATTAAAAACGCTTCGCAACTATAGGAACAGAGCCTGGAAGAAATATGTCTGTAGCTTGGATTTAAATGACCTGGAAACCTACAAACGTTTGTTTCTGGAATTTGAAAATCAATCAACAACATTATATCACGAGTATTTAGATAATATTAAGCTGAGAATATTGTCTGATCCAAAGAGATTCTGGGGATTCATTAATACTAAGAAGAAATCTGACGGGTTTCCTGTATCTTTTAAGACCCAAAATGGATTTACAGACGATCCCGTCATAATAATAAGTGGCCTATTTGCCAATCTTTTTAAGAAATCATTTTGTTCAGATTCTTTTCATCCAGATATGGAGTATTTTGAATATATGAATTCTACACCCAGAGTTTCTTTGAACTCTTTATCCTTTACCTCAGAGGATATTTTAAAATATATTGATTCGATCGATGAAGATTTTAGCGCTGGACCCGATGGGATTCCTGCCGCAGTGTTAACTCAATGCAGTTCAATTTTGTGTCAACCACTTTCTCTGTTATTTAATAAATCTATAAACGAAAGTTATTTTTCACTGTTTTGGAAAAAATCATTTATCAGTCCTATTTATAAGAAAGGTTGCAGGAATGATGTCAATAACTACAGGCCCATTGCTAAACTGTCATCGATTCCGAAACTTTTTGAGCGAATCGCGTATGATCGGGTAAAAACTCACTGCCGTGAAGTCATAACAACTCGTCAGCATTGTTTTGTTAATGGCAGATCTACGGTATCTAATCTACTCGATTTAACAACATATTGCTTAAACACCATTGAATCTGCTTGCCAGGTCGACTGCATCTACACTGATTTTAGCAAGGCATTTGATAAGTTACCACACAATTTAATTCTATTTAAACTGAAGTCCATTGGATTTCCACAATATTTTGTAAACTGGATTAAATCGTATTTGACAGAGCGATCTTATCAAATACGATTCCGAGGGGTTTTGTCTACTGAGTTTATTGCGTTATCAGGTGTTCCTCAAGGAAGTCACCTTGGTCCACTTCTGTTTATTTTAGCCATTAATAATGTGACCCATATCATTGAAAACTCTCATCTGCTTATTTATGCGGATGATATGAAGAAATACAGAAAAATAAATTCTCAAGACAATTCAGCCCTACTCCCGTCCGATCTGAAATCTTTTGAAGTTTGGTGTTCTAAAAATAATATGTTTTTTAATCCAGATAAATGCCAAACTATGACCTTTTCGCGAAAAAGGAATAATTTAGTTTTTGATTATAAAATAAAAGATACTTGCCTTTATTCTTGTTGTCACTTTTTCTCATGTGAGGTGACGCGTGTCACTGTGACTTCAATTCGTATTCTTGTTGTCACATTGAACACATTTTGGGCAAGTTAAAGTGACAATTTACTCGCATTCTTTTTTTAAGTGAGAAAGATGAGTGAACAAAAAAGGTAAATAAAAATATATAATTAAGGTTTTTTTAGTTACAAATATTATTTTTAGTAAATAAAAATATATAATTAAGGGTTTTTTAGTAAGAAATGTTAGAAATTTAGTGTGAAGATAACGTCCCAAAAACAGTTTGAGGAGATGGTGGGTTTTATGACCAAAAACCCATCCCTCGCTAAGGGGATGAAGTTTACAGACAAGGGGACTGCTGATGGAAAGTGGCAAACGCTGGTAACCAAGTTGAATAGTTTTGGTCCACCAATTAGAACTACTGCAGCGTGGCAAAAAGTAAGAATTCTAGTCATGAAAATCTAGTTGTTATGCTAACAACCAAGTCTGAATATTTAACTCACACTCCATAAGGTAACTTCATCGGGTATGAGGCATCCCTTAAATTTCTTCTTTTAATTTTTAAATTTTCGCCATCACCCGAGCTGTCACTGTCTGAAAACCAAAACTCAAAGGAACTCATATTTTAATTAATTTAACTATTCAGTTTGCTGAAACAAATAAAACTTTGCAATGAGCAGAAATAGGAGGGTGTGTTCAATGCGTTATTTTATTTCATTTTCATTTGTTCCACAAACTTACGTCACATGACAACAAGAATACCAGATTTCTAGTGACGTGACAAAAGTGTGAGAACTCTCACATAGGTGAGGTGACAACAAGAATCAAGGCAAATGTTTAATAGAGTTATTCGTGATAAGATACCAGGAATTCAAGAAATCACAGAAGACATGATTGACTCATCTGCAAGGGACTTTGACTGTATAAACAAACAAAAAGGAAAGGAAAGAGAGTATAAAAGGCGAAGAGCAAAGGAATCGGAAATAGTTGTGGGAGATAAAGTCCTGCTAAAGAACGTTGTGTTTCCACATAAGCTTACAATAAACTTCGATGTAACCGAATATAAAGTAGTGCATATAAATGGAAACGAAGTAGAAGTTGTTGGCAATGGTAAAACATTTAAGAGACACATCAGCCATATTAAAAAGATACCATCACCGCCAGCACCACTGTCACCACAGTCACCACCGTCACCGTCACCACCACCACCACCACCACCACCACCACCATCACCATCTAATACTTCGCCGACTAACCAGAAACACGATCCACTTAAAGATGCAGCACAACTTGGAGACCCTATGATGATATTAAAGCTGAAAAAGGTGGAAGGGATGTGGCAACGCTAAACTACTTGTGGCAATACTAAACTAAACAACTACAACTATGGCAACACTACAAATGAAGAAAACTGACAGATGGATATACGCGCGAAAAGAAGAAAAAGTTGGCTTGGGTTTTCACGTAAAAATCGAAATTATTTATATTTTACTTTGTTCAGATTGGTTTTTTCTAAATAAAGCGATATTCCATTCAAAAGCAGTTATTACAAAGATCATCTGAGCTGCTGATTTGAGACGCAGTGGCACGATATTCTACAAAAGTATTATGCTGCTGGCGTATGCTGATGATATCGATATTATTGGCCATAATACGCGCGAAGTCAGTGCAGCATTCTCCAGATTAGCGAAAGAGTCGAGTCGAATGGGTCTTAAAGTGAACGCAGATAACACGAAATACATAGTGTCAACATATAAACAGTCCCAGCGTCTTGGAAACCACGTCACTGTTGACAACTTCTCCTTAGAGGTTGTTAAGGACTTCGTCTACCTGGGATTCAGTATAAAATCTTGCAACGATGTCAGTAATGAGATAAAACGAAGGACAAATCTTGCCAACAGGTGTTACTTTGGGCTGAGTAGGCAATTGAGAAATTGAGAAGCAGAGCCCTCTCTCGACGAACAAAACTCACGCTCTATAAGTCACTAATCATGCCCGTCCTATTATATGCAGCACAAACCTGGACGTTGAGAGTTCTGATGAAAAGACTTTTGGAGTCTTCAAGAGAAAGATCTTTCGTAAGATCTTCGGTCCAATCTGCGTCAATGGTACCACGAGCTGTATGAGCTGTACGCTGACATCGACATAGTTAAGCGCAATAAAATCGAGCGGCTCCGCTGGCTAGGTCATGTTAAGCAAATGGAAAACGACGCTCCAGCGAAAAAAATATTCGATTCGGTGCACTTGGTGGTCAACACAGAAGAGGACGTTCGCATCTTCGTTGGAAGGATCAAGTGTTGCATAACCTGACTGAGCTTGGTGTTTCCAACTGGTGCCAGTAAGCTCAAAACAGAAATGGCTGGCGCAATTTCTTATACGAGGCCAAAACCGACCAACGCTAGGTTGTAAGCGCTAGATAAGTAAGTAAGTATCGATTCCATAATTTACTACCAAACTTATTCTTTAATTTTGAACCATGACGATTTCAACCAACCCGATACCGATCCCTTAATTTCAAATCGATACTGATTTTCATTTCTTGGATATCATACCGATACCAGCCAATTAAACGATCGATAGGTCTCAAATAATTAAGCAATCAATAATTAATAATAATAATGCATACGTATTAATATATCATTATATGATTATCTTATAATGCTACATTAAATAATTAAAACAGTACTAAAAACAATCATACTTGGTATCATCATATGGAGTTCTGCATGTACAATATAGTTTTTCTCTCTTCTTGATTGTTTTCTTTACTTTACATATTTGTGGTTTAGTTGATGAGTCAACGACGTCGCTTTTATTTTTATTTGATCTGTGAAAATGGATTAAAATTATTATTTTAATTATTTGAAATGATTACGTATGTATACTTTTTATTATTAATTGCAGCGGTATTAGTGCCATTCATGTCACATTTACTTTCTATAGTAGTAACATCAGCAGTCATTTCCAGTATTATTTCTGCCTGTAAATTTCGCTCTAAGATAGAACGTTTTTTGAGTATATTTTTTTTTAGAATATCTTTATGTTTTTGTAGATTCGTAAGCTGCAAGAAAAAAAAAAGTTTTATAAGTATAACTTCAAATAGCTCATATAATTTTATGAAATGTTTTAAACGAGTACTCAATCACATGAATTTTGGAACATTATTCCAAAACAAAAGTTCAGAGAAAGTTTCTTGTATTTCTTGCCATATTGCTTAACTAGACGAAAATAAAATCAAAAATGAAAGATTGAGCTCGATTTACAAATTCAGGACATTAGTTTTTTCAAACGCAAAAAAAAAACTTACTTTTATCTGAAAGCCTTTTCTTTCCACAGAAAGGTGAGGATCACTTCTGGGAGCTATATATTTTGTATTCTCATATACATGTCTATTTAGAATCGCTGTGTTGGGTTGAGACATTTTCTTGTTTGAAGAATTTTCATCAGTGAATTTTAAGTTTAGCTTTCGGCGTGGGTTTTTTTGCAATAATTCGCTCTTTGTTCGGTTTGTGGAAGACGAATTTGATGTTTTACTTTCTTCATTAAAAACGTTTGTTTCTTTATGTTTCTTCTTATCTTCAATAATTTTTTTGAAAATTTGACCTTTTTAATGTGAGAAAATTATCAAAACTTATTAAGATGAAATTTATTCATTGAAAGTTACTATGTTTAACTGTTCCGGTGTTTTGGGTGCATGTTTCCAAAGTATCTGATGTAATATCTGTTTGCATGATAAACTGGTTAGTTTTTTGAGAATGAGTTTCTTGGGTTTCCGATCTTATTTCCTTTGGTATTGCAGTGTTCCAATTATCTGAGGACAATTTAATTGAATGTGTTGCCTAAAAATTAATTTGTTACATAAATACTTAAAAAATTATTGAAATTATTTATTGAATTAATAATAAACTTTCATATTAAGTTAAAAAACATTTTTAAATAAAAAGAGTTTTAAGTTATTTTCAATAAGTTTTGCATTTTTCATTATTACTTATATTTATTTTCAGCACCTTCATCTAAAAAATATATACTTTCATTTTATCTCTTTAGTGATTATGGTCAATAACGATTTAAAGGAAAAGTCAATTCCAACAACTTTTATGATTTAGAGTGCAATGCATATAAAAAACCCCGATTTTAAAAAACAACGAATGCCCAGCAACGTGTAACACAAAAACAAAAACAAAAAAAAAAACTTCAGCAAAGGTTCCATACAAAAATTTGGTCTTTTGTGAAATTACGCCATTTGGAAATCATTTCTTTACATATATGCAGGGTTCGTATTTTTTAAGTTTTAAGCAATTTGAGAGTACTCACTTTGCTCTTTTTAAGCGCGAAGAGTAAGCGCATACAAACATGTCTTGAAAAGGCGCTATATCCGAGTATTTTCGAGTATATTTTGAGTGTACTCTGAGTACTGAGTACACAGTTGGTAACAGTTGAGTACACAGTAGGTAACTCTGGCAAAGTTTGAGTGGTTAATAATTTGCTAATTTTTAGAAACTCATAAAATTAATATAATAATAATAAAAAAACATTAAAATCTCGCAAAAGAACACACGAAATAAAGAAGTTCAATTTAACAATAAAATCTTGTGCCAACCTGTTAGTATTTTAATAAAATTTGCGTAAACAAAAAACCGCAAAATATTGCACCTGAAAGCTACATCTACAACAAAACAAAATGGTTCCGCCAGCGACTCGCGCAAAAAATGCTATTGGAATTGTTGGTTTTTCTCCGCGTACTTCAACACTTGACCAACAATTGGATAAAAAGTTGGGTGATTTGACTAAACAACTAACGGATCAAATTACTAATTGTGTTACTAATGCTGTCGTCGGTCAAATCAATAGTATTATTGCTGCTGAAGTCAATAAGTCTGTGGAGCAGATAAAGTCGTATTTTAACGGGCAGGTAGTAAAAATGCAGCAGGAAATTGTTGACCTAAAAAAATTGCACACTGTCAGCACTAATAAGCTCAACAAGGAGATTTCATCGCTGAAGAATAAGTTCTTGAAGCAAGAGAATGCTGCTGTAGCTGCTGAGATTCGTGTGCATGGTGTTCCATGTACATGAAATGAAAACCTTAGAGGCTTGATTAACACCCTTTGTAAGTCTCTCAAAATTCCTGTTCCTGACATTACTGACGCTAAAAGGCTTAGAGGAAACTCCAATTACACGACCAACACAGATGCACCCATCATTTTTAAACTCAGCCACTCCACAAAACAAAAACAAGTTTTTGTATGATGTCGCTGAGTATAAACGCCAAACCAAGGAGCCTCTACGCCTTAATCTTATGGGTTTTTCAACGGACAAAGCAATTTACATAAATGAGCAATTGACAAAAACAAATCACAATATACTGAAGTCAGCTGTTCGATTAAAAAATCAAAAGCAGTTATGGTCTGTCCACACCAGGCGAGGGATGATTTTTGTTAAAAAGCATAGAGATGATAAGGCTACATGCATTCTCGGTATTGAGCAACTAACTGAGATGCTCACTCATAATGAACTCACGCATAATGACTCCTACGCTGATCAGTCTGGGTTTCGAGGTTTTGAGCAACAGGGTGACTCGTAATTTTTCTTTTCTTATTTGTAAGTTTAAATTATTGTATCGTTTTAATGTTTTAATTGTAACAATTACGTTAAGATTAAGTTATGTATTCTTAAAAAGTGTACAATTTTTATATGTACTAGGTACGTTGTGGTTAGTCTGAAAGTGGATCTGGTTGTTGTGCGTTACTTTTTGTTACTTTTTTTTTACTTTTTCATTAAACAAATTATACATATATGAGTTTAGTGAATAATGGCAATAGTGGTTCCATAGACTGTACGCGTTGTTTAATACAGATAATTTCGAAGCAAAGGAATGGTTTGCGAATCTGTCATTTAAATGCGCAGAGTCTGAAAAATAAGATTGACGAATTTAGATATATTTTTAATAAGTCTTTGGTTGATGTTATATGTGTGTCTGAAACTTGGCTTTTCCCTGATTTAAATAACGATATGTTTTCTGTGAATGGTTTTAAATTGTTTAAAAGTGACAGAACTAAGCATGGAGGTGGAGTAGCAATTTATGTTCGTAAATGTTTTAAGTGTAAAATTGTGTGCAAGTCAAATGACAATGATACTATTGAATTTTTACTAATCCGGTTAGAAAATGGTAATGCAAACATGCTAGTTGGATGTGTATACCGTCCATATAAAAATATAAGCCTAGAGCCCTTTTACAATAAGTTCAAAAATATATCTCCTATGTTTTCTGACATCATTATATCAGGAGATTTCAACAGTAACATTTTAACTGAAAAAACACTTGTTAATGACATGCTATCTTTCGGAGTGCACATTGTAAATGACCAAAATCCTACGCATTTTAGCAATACTTCTAGTACACTACTTGACCTGTTTTTTGTTGCTTTAAAGCATAAAGTTTTATTATTTGAACAAATACAGTGGCGAGCAAAACCGGTCGGATGTTTGTCAAACTTCGATGTATATTGCTGTAAAAAATTAAATATTGTTTCGATTTGCTTGAAATTTTATAATTTGATTCTTTATTTATTTCACTTAACGTAAACTAAAATAACAAATTTGAAAAAATAACATAAGCCAATTATGTCAAAGGAAAAAACAAAGAAAGTGGATGTGTCCAGTTTTGCACGGCAACGTCAGTACGCAGCAATCATTGATTTTTTGAAAATTTTAATATTTGGACCACAGGCCTTTTCTTCTTAAAACACTATTTATTCGTTTAGGCATACTTTCCACTAGTTTTTCTATTGTGCTGTGTGGTATATTGCTCCAGGAAACCTTGACGCGCTCCCATAGCTCGTTCACGTTTTTTGGAGTAAGATCATGCTGAGACAGAGTTCTCTTCACAATGGCCCAAAAATTCTCAATTGGATTCAGATCTGGGCTTTGCGCAGGCTATTTCAATGTATCGAATTGTTGATTTTCGAGCCACTCCTTTACTATATTAGCCGTATGTTTGGGATCTCCATCCTGCTGAAATATGATTTCCTCCATAGGGTACGCGCATTGATCAACAAACTCACGCAAATATGTTTGCAGAATATTAAGGTAGTCTTCCTTCCTCATTATTCCATCTATTTTATGGATTGGACCGACGTGCCACCAAGTGAAACCTGCCCAAATCATTATACCACCACCGCCGTGTTTCATGGTTTGCTTAACTTGGTGTTGCTGGAGCTGCTCGTTTGGTCGGTGCCAATAATAAGACTTACCATTGGAGAGATAACGATTGATCTTCGTTTCGTCAGACCATATAACTCGTTTCCAATCTTTAATAGACCAATTTTTATGATTTCGACAAAACTGTAATCGAGCTGCTATATTTTTTTTGGACAGCGCAGGTTTTTTCTGCTTAACAGACGCGACTAATCCAATTTTTTTCAATGCTCTTCTGGCTGTCCATTCGCTGGCTGGTTTGTTAATGGCCTGTGTAGCTTCCTTTGGTGTTAATTTAGAGCTTTTACGATTGAATCGTTCAATATGACGAGCATCAGTATCATTCAGTATCCTAGGTCGTCCTCCAGAATTGCCCGAAGACTCCAAACTATTTCTTTTTTGTACTGCAATGACCGTTGATTTGCTTACACCAGTCAATTCTGCTATGTTTCTTGTGCTGTTTTTATTTTGCAATAATAACACAATACGGTTTTCCAAATTTGTTGAAATTTTCTTCATTTTCGCGTTTTAAATGTTTCGATAGAATTCTGGAATTGAAGTGACAACTTGGGAACTAAACTCTTTGGTGCAATACTTTAAAATGACAAAATTAACTACGCTGATAAAAAAGCACATCGCTTTCTTCTGAAAAGTAACTGTAAATCAATGATTACTGCGTACTGAGGCTGGCGTGCAAAACTGGACGCATTGACTTTCTTTGTTTTTCCTTAGAAATGATTGGCTTATGTTATTTTTTCAAATTTGTTGTTTTAGTTTACGTTAAGAGAAATAAATAAGGAATCAAAATATAAAATTTCAAGCGAATCGAAGCAATATTTAATTTTTTACAGCAATATACAGTATCGGACAAAACATTTGCAACTGTGAAACATTTCTTAAAAAATCATAAAAAATCCAAATATTTTTTAAAAATAATGTTTATTTGATTTAAAAAGTAACAAACATGTTTTAATACTTTGTTAAACTGAGGTAATTAACATGAAATGTTCTTCTTTAAAAAAATAAAAACTTTACTTCACATCAAATCTATAGATGGACTAGACAAAACATTTGCAACTAATTAACATTTGAGCAAAAATATTAATTTCAATTAATATTTAGTAGCGAATCCATTATTTGCTATAACTTCCCTGCAGCGACGTGGCATTGAGCTTATTAAGTTGTGAATAATATCGATCGGAATTTCATTCCAGGCCGTTTGAATCCGTTGAAAAAAATCTATCGAATTTTTCACATTTTCATGGTTAATTCTGCGTTTTACTATCTCCCAAAGGTTCTCAATGGGGTTAAGGTCTGGGGATTGCGCGGGCCACTCCAAAACATTAATCTTATTGTCGCTAAACCAAGTTTTTATAAGCTAAGACGTGTGTTTGGGATCATTGTCTTGCTGGAACGTCCAGCGCAATGGCATTTCCCATTCAGCAAATGGCATCATCACGGTCTCTAATATACTTTTGTATACATGCTGATCCATAATGCCGTCAATGCGGTAAATAGGGCCTACTCCTGCATCCGAAAAACATCCCCAGACCATAACATGCCCACCACCATGCTTGACAGTTTTGACGCAGTACGATGCTTGAAGTCGTTTTCCTCTGGGTCGCCTAACCCTGGTCATACCATCACTGCCAATCAAATTGAATTTCGATTCATCCGAAAAGAGGACCGATTTCCATTGTTCAACTGACCAATTAAGGTGTCTTTTTGCAAATAGAACACGTTTGCTTTGGTTCCGCTTTGAAATCAAAGGTTTTTTGGCTGGGCGACAAGAAGGTAAGCCAGCATCAACCAAGCGACGACACACAGTTCTTGAAGAAATTTGCAACTGGTACTCTTCGACAAGTTGTGGAGCAGATGCAAAAGGTTTTTTCTTCACATGTCTCACTAGCAAGTTGTCAACTCTTCGTGTCGTTTTACGTGGGCGACCTCCATGGTGCTCCACATCAATTTTTTTAGTTTTACGATACCGAGATATAATTCGCGAAATTGACGACTTATGCACTTTATACTTTTCTGAAATGTCTTTTTGGGAAAGTCCGCTATTAAAGTCATTAATTATATTCGTACGGAGTGCTTTTCCGAATTTGTTTTTTTTTATTATGTGGCTGCACAACCTTTCTTGCAAAATTGTTTTACAACTAACCTGAAAACTTCCCCAACTTAGTTAGAACTTGGAATGTTCTGCATAATTATCTGTTGGAGTAACGGATTTTTGTTGTTGCATATGAGTTGCAAATGTTTTGTCTCACTCAGAATTTTATGAGATTAGAATTTTAAGAGAAGATCTTGCAATTTAAGAGAGGAACATGAAATATATATATACGCTTGATGGTTTAATTAAAAACAAAAACTACATGCAAAAAAATAATAGTACACTGTAAAATATTTTATATTTTTATCAAAATCCTTATTTTCGTAACGAGTTGCAAATGTTTTGTCCGATACTGTACATCGAAGTTTGACAAACATCCGACCGGTTTTGCTCGCCACTGTATATGCACCAAGTTTCTCTAGACATGACCTAATAATATAGACATATAACTTAAACTGCAAGGATGATATAAATTCCTATACTTTTCGAGATTTTAAAAATATCAACAATGAATTGCTTTTTTCCTGTGCTAATTTAATAGATTGGGACCAAATTTATTTCATACCCTCCCTTAATGATAAAGTTGACTATCTACAAAATTGTTTGAATGAGCTATTTGAATGTTTTGTGCCATTAAAAACAGTGAAGATAAAAGATAAAAAGATTAATTGGTTTTCTGCAGAAATTAACCAATCAATAATTGAGAGAAACCAAATGTATAGTCGCTGGAAACGGCACAGGTTACCAGAAGACTATATGACATACAAATCAATGAAAAAAAATGTAGCTAAGATAATAAGGCTTGCTAAGAAGAAATATTATGAGGAAAATTTCAACCAAGCAATGAATACCAAACAAACTTGGAAGCATATAAGAAATATTGGGATAGGAGGAAAAGACTTGCATAAAATTAGCATAGAAAATTTAGACGAAATTAACAAAAAATTTGCATGCATCTCAAACTGTGATAACACAGTGCGACACGAAAAAATAACTTCAAATATCTCAATGGTTTATAATAGTGGATGGTCTATATATTATGCCCTCGTATTCAGTTTTATCGGATTAGGTCAAATAAGAGAGAAATTCAACGTCAAACTTCACCTTTAAGTCACAAATTTTTTCTTATAACTCTTAAACTAAATTCAAATTCTATGTAGTAACTGCATCTAAATATTTGCAATGGATGATTCTTTACATTTTAAGACCATTTTTTGCTCAAAAAGTTACGTAAGGGGTTTAATATTTTCTTCGAAAACAGGACTTTTTAAAAAAAAAATAAAATTTTCAATAGTCCATTTACTATGTATTTGTCTTCAAAAACAAGCAGATTTTACTGAATTTTTGCATACACCTTAAGTAAAATAAAATAACCCACCTGTGAAAAGATCACAGCAATTACATGTGTGCATTCAAAGATATTCGGATTCAAAGATTACCAACGGTGGTAACTTCGTTAATGTAAGCTCTAGCGCAAAATCATTCAAATGAAACTTATACACCCAACAATTTTCTTTAAAACTGTCCTTAACATTTTAACCGAAAGAGTTACCGTTTTAAAGATATGCGCGTAAATGTGTAATTACAACATATATGAAAAATTAAAACGGTTAAAATAAAAAATTTTTTTAATTTCTATTTCTTCTCAAGTTCATATATTTTTCATATATGTTGTGATTACACATTTACGCGCATATCTTTAAAACGGTAACTCTTTCGGTTTAAATGTTAAGGACAGTTTTGAAGAAAATTGTTGGGTCTATAAGTTTTATTTCAATGATTTTACGCTAGGGCTTACATTAACGAAGTTACCACCGTTGGTAATCTTTGAATCCGAATATCTTTGGATGCACACAAGTAATTGCTGTGATCTTTTCACAGGTGGGTTATTTTATTTTACTTAAGGTGTATGCAAAAATTCAGTAAAATCTGATTGTTTTTGAAGACAAATACATAGTAAATGAACTATTGAAAATTTTATTTTTTTTTTAAAAAAGTCCTGTTTTCGAAGAAAATATTAAACCCCTTACGTAACTTTTTGAGCAAAAAATGGTCTTAAAATGTAAAGAATCATCCATTGCAAATATTTAGATGCAGTTACTACATAGAATTTGAATTTAGTTTAAGAGTTATAAGAAAAAATTTGTGACTTAAAGGTGAAGTTTGACCTTGAATTTATCTCTTATTTGACTTAATCCGATAAAACTTAGTATGAGGGCATAATATATAGACCATCCACTATTAGAAACCATTTAGATATTTGAGGTTATTCCAATTGACCCTTAAATTGTCGCACAGTGTAATCTATCTAGTCAAACTGAAAGTTCTGAGAATTGTGATATAATACCTGACAATATGTTTACCTGTGCTGTGATTAATAATAGTTCCCTTAGTAATTGTACTGATAGACAAACTGATGATAATAATTTTACTTTTAAAAATGTTTACGGTGACGAGATCTTTAAATCCATTAGGTCTATTAAGTCAAACTCTACAGGTCTTGACAATATAAATCTTTTTTTCTTAAATAAGCTATTGCACATTATTCTACCACATATAACACATATTTTTAATGTAATCTTAACAACTTCTGTGTTCCCCAAGTCCTGAAAAAAGTAAAAATCACACCAATCCCGAAATCAGACACAGAATATAGACCTATTGCAATTTTGTCTGTGTTGTCAAAAGCTTTGGAAAAGATTATGAGTTTTCAAATCTCTCTTTTTTTGTCAGAAAGAAGCTTATTAACTGAAAAGCAATCTAGTTTTAGACCTAAGCGCAGCTGTATTACTGCTCTCATTAGTGTTTGTGAGGACTTACGAAAATCCCTTGACAAAAACGAAATCTTATTCTTGTTACTACTTGACTTCTCCAAAGCATTTGACAATGTAAATCATGAAAGATTATTAAAAAAACTTCGTCTCTATTATAATTTTTCAAATTCCGCCATAAAGCTAATAAGATCGTATCTAAAAGATAGAATTCAGGCAGTCTGTTCGGAAAATAGATTTTCTGAATACATAAAACTTTTCAAAGGCTCAGTCTTAGGCCCGCTGCTTTTTTCGATTTACATTAATGACCTGCCAAGTATTATTAGGGGTTGCAATATGCATATGTATGCTGACGACGTTCAGATATACAAGAGCTGTGATATGCAGGCAATACGGCAATGCGTAATTGACCTCAATAGCGAACTAAGTGCAATAAGCCAGTGGGCAAGTGATTATAGTTTAAGCCTAAACCCGACGAAATCGAAATGCCTTGTGATAAGTAGAAAATCAGTGGACTGTAGTGATGTGAGTTTGTATATTAATGACGCTGAAATAGAACTAGTTGATAAAGCAATCAATTTAGGAATTGTTTTTAATAATAGATTGTCTTTTAATGACCATGTTAATCTGACTGTTGGAAAAGTTTATGGGATGCTGCGTAACTTGTGGTGCAGCCAACACCACACGCCTACAAAAATTAGACTGCTTCTTGCTAAAACCTACCTTCTTCCTAAATTGTTATATGGCTGTGAACTGTTTTCAAATTTAGATAGTGTTTGTATGCGTAAAATGAATTTTTTGTCTCAAACGTTATGATAGTGTTTCTTTATTTTCGAAGCAAATTTGTGGTATTTCATTTAAAAGCCTACTGAATTATCGATCTTTGATTTTAATGCATAAGATAGTTTACACTGAAGAGCCTGCGTACTTATTCGGTCAGATTCGCTTTTTACGTTCTAGTCGTTGTAAGAATATTGTTCAATTTCGTCATAATTGTTTATTATCTGAACGACAGTTTTTTGTACACACTACGCGTCTATGGAACGCACTCCCAAATTCTTTAACTAGTTTACGTAACGCACACAAATATAAAAATGATCTTTTGATGCATTTCCAAGTAACCGCAGTTCAAAATTAGATACAAGTTAGTTTATTTTGTTTAAAAATGTTAATAAATGTTTATCTTTACTGTTTTACAAATGTGTTAGATAAGTCTCAACTTTTAAAGTAATAATTATATTGTAGTTTTAAATTTTGTCAAATGATATAAGTGACTGAATGTTAATGACTTATGCTTCATGTTATACATGTATTGGATCATTATTGTATCTATTAGTATAAGGATTGAAAAATTTAAATAAATAAATAAATAACTTTACTGCTTTTTCTCTGCCCACGTCTCTAAGCGACAATAAGTAAAAGCTAACGCTTGCATATTTTGAGGGGGTATCATTTAAAGCCGACAACTACGGTTGGGCAGAGTTTGTAACAGAGCATGATTTTATTAGTTAAACTTAATCTCAACGAAAAATAATCGTCAACTTTAATAAACAATTTTAGATTTTATTACAATTCAAGCATATATCAAATATCAAATATAAAAGGTTTTTGCAATCCTAAACACACTATATAATTGACTTTTATTAATTGTCTTATGAGAACAGTTGTGATTGAAAAAGCCAAGTTATTTGTTTAATAAAAAGTCGAGTATGAGGGACGAACATTTCAAGTGTTATTTTTGGGATAAAATCGGTCGGAACTGCAACAAAAATAATTTTTATGGATATCATTTGTTTCCGTAGTCTTAATGATTTTTTGTGAGCTTTAGTTATTTGTCTTTTTAGATTTTGTTAACATAGTAGCATCTAAGATAAGGTAGGTGATAATTAAAAAAAAACAAGATTCGCGAAAAAATAAAATCAGAAAAATATTGCAAAAAACAATAAACACATATATGAAAAATCTTTGGGATCGATCAAGAAACACAGAAGATATAACGAAAACAAGAAAAAAGCACCAAAGGGACCATTTAAAAAAAAAATGTTTTTTTTGAAAACGTCTTTAAATGTCTAACGATTGAGGTGAGGTCAAATATAGGTTTGTTTTGGTTATACGGTCTAATGCACACGTAGTGGCCCGTATGGCCCGCGTGGCCCTTCATACACATTTTTTTCTATCTTAATTTTGTCTTTCCGATGAGCCAAAATCAAAGAACGCCTGCAAAAAATAACAACACAAACCGCACTCGTTCAGTGTTCAGCACATTTTTCAGCGAACTTTAAAAAAAAAAATGCATGCAAAGCCAAAATAAAAAAACGTACACTCGATGATGTCGATGTTGGAGCCGATTGTACCGTTACTTGTGTGGCGAGCTATTTTTCATGACACGTGATATTATTTATTTTTATATTATATTTTTATATTTTAATTTTTTTTTTTTTTTTTTGTGATATTATTGCATTGTAATTTTTTTTTTTTGTTTTTTTTTTTGCCAAATGCAACGATGAGCAACATTTTGTGTTTTTTGTTTTTGTTTTTCTAAGCATTGGCCCGCGCTTAAATTTCTTGGGCCCCACTGATTTAAAAGATCCACACTTCTATTTGCTTATTTTAATTAATATGCTAACCAAACCTATAAATTTTTACACAAAAAAAAAAAATTCAATTTTGTCACTTTGATATCAGCTGTTTGAAGCACGAAATTCGTGCTGAAAGAAATTTTTCAAGTAAAGTTCGAGTAATAGAGAGCGCCACTTTGTTTATTCTTCTTTCTCGTGCTGGAAAAATATGTAAAAAAAAACGCCTTCGAGTAACTTCTAGTAACGACCCAAAAAGTGCATAAAATTATTTTTGATGTTCGCCGAATAAAGATAACTTCTTAGAGCAGCGGTAATTTCATATCAACGAGTTTGGTAAATATTGAACATTTTATTCTATTTGATATGATTTTATATATTGAAGCCCTTTTGGAGCGGAGCCCTTTTGCTTTCAAGCAACTCAAACAGTTTTTTAGCAAATTTATAGCTGTTGAACAAAGTATGATTTTTAATTTCACTTAATTTATTTGTTTAAAATTTTAATTAGTACAGTAAGATTATAAGAGATCTTTCAACGTGTAACAGGGAGATATTTAGCGTGTAATAGGGAGAAAAAAAAAGTTTGAAAATTATATAAAACTCAAAAGTAAATATTAATTTAGAAAATTACAATAAATCTTAACTGAACAATTTAGCTTAACTTAGGAGAATAAAAGACGCGAAGATAAAATAAGAAATAGAGAAAAAAAAAAAAACATTGCAAGTAATACAATAGAGAAGATATTTAGTATTAATAAAAGGACATAACAGAAAGCTTAAAATTGTTCGTATTGATTATAGGCGCTAATGAAAAAGAACTAATGGCGCTAATGAAAAAGACTATTTTTGAATGTCTTGTTGATTATTGGTTTGTGCAGAAATATGCAGTTTCTGGCATTTATGTAGCTTATTATGCTACAACCCAAAATTTCCTTGCTAGAAAATTTCCTTAAATCTCGCAGCGTCATTATACGCAACAAGAATAGTTATGCTCAGAGTGAGAGTCTAGGTTGCTGTATACAAGCTCAGAATAAGTTATTAATCTGCCGTGTTCTGGATTCAGATCAGATGGTGTTCTGAATTCCGATCGGAAATGCTAAGTTCGAAACAAAATTAAATACGATTCGAACTAGCTGTGATAGTCAGCTGTTTGGCGATTCTGTGAAAATATTTTTTGACTCTGGTGTGCAGCAACAACTGTTTACAATTTTTTATTTTTTTATTTTAACAAATGAATTCAATTTCAATTTTTAATGAGTTGAATTTTATTAGCTCCAATTTTTGAAGAGATGGAAAAGCATTCAAAGGAGAAATGAAGCGGAGGACTCTGCTAGACGTCCGGATGCTTTTCCATAAATTGCAGCAATATACAATTTTGGATGTTATTATTGTGCAATAAAATAAATTTGGCAATTTGGCTGCAATAAAATAAAACTGCGGAATTAAATTCACAATCAAACAGATGATTAAATTAAAATTGATAAAATTCCGATTAGTCGGATTGTAGAATACCTTGTTTCCGATTGTTCTAATTAGTTCCGATTCGAAGTAAATATCGGAATAAAAAAAATTTAAACTTTTAATTTTGTCAACAATTTGAAGTTGTTTGCCGTTAAGGTTAATTTACCTGAAAAATATAAGATTTGTTAACATTAAGGCAGGTAATTTTCAGATGCCCACTTAGATATTGGGCGTAAAGCGAGAAACAGAATGCGATAAAGTTGTATAATTCCATGTAGTGCTTCAAGAGTTAAAGTTAATTCAACCTGCGCTATACTTCCGCTACGAGCCACAGACGTACTACGTATTCTGGGCAATTTGTTACATTTAGTACATTTTAACGTTTGAAAACGCATACTAAGTACTACAAGCTATATCATTCTGGTTTCCACTCAAGAATAATTTATAATAGATTACGCCATGCGCATGTCCGCCATCTTTGTTGTGACGTCAGCTGTGAGAAAGAAAATGTCAAACTGACTAAAAAAAAAAAACACGTAGTACACATAACAAGAGTTAGAAAAACAGGAAACAGTAAAGCAATGGTTGATATGTGACAGGGGTCTAATGATTTTTGACAAAATAATTTTTATTAATTTGAAAGGAATACCATTTGTCACCAAAGGCATATTTTATTTTCATAACAGTAAAAATAAGATCATTCTTATTAACACTGCAAAAGGAGATCTGGTCAACAGGCAAGTAACAAGGTTTAAATTAATAGAACAAAAGAGTAAATCATGATTTTGAAATAAATGACAAAGTTATAGTAAAGAGACATCGGAGAGGATAAAGATATCAATAGGGTTCGGAGTAACATTAGAAGCGAAGCGAGTTGGAATCGATGAACTAATAATGGTCAAACCAGCTGCATAAATTTTGTCCTAAAAACTATCCGAGACGCTATCCTTACCCTGTAGTTCAGCTGGTGGCAGCTTGTGAATTTTTTTATGGAAACCTATGGGATATTTTTAAATGAAGGTTTTTATACCTAAGAATAAACACATTCAGGAGTATTTTCAGTTTTTTTTTTATAAAAAAAATTAATATTAAGGTCCGATAGAGCATTTTTTGCAGAGCGTTCTGAAAAAAAGGTGAAATGCGATGACCAAGATTGCTCCTCCTAATTTCATGAGAAACAAAAAAATTAAATATATTATTAAACTAGATACTTAAAACTCGTACTTGTCATTGCCGTTTTTGAAAATATTGATTTTTCACAAAATGGCGGACTTTCGAACGTAAAAAAACGATTTTCGACCAAAAATTCGTCATAATTTTGCCTATAAAAAATGAACGAAACTACAAAAAAAAAATCCTATCACAAGTACGAGATTATTATGAATAAAATAATCCCGCAAAAAATCAAAACGATCGGTTCACTGAGCTTCGAGAAATCTTGGTCACCGACTTTGAAAACATGGTTTCGAGAAAAATGATTTTGAAAATAAGGGCCAGCACTGCGCGCTCTAGATGGCGGTTCACTCACTAGGCTATTACTTTGTTATTTTTTGAGATATCGACTTGAAATTTTCACCAAATATTCTTGAGACTTTAAGAAAATGCAAAAAAATTTTTTGAAAAAAGGCCTGGGTACGTTTCCCCCCTTAAAAGAATGTGCAAAATACGTTGTGAGTGCATAGGCGAAGGGCATAAC
Organism: Pherbina coryleti; assembly: GCA_943735915.1. NCBI lineage: Eukaryota > Metazoa > Arthropoda > Insecta > Diptera > Sciomyzidae > Pherbina > Pherbina coryleti. The sequence goes on along the minus strand of OX030952.1, from coordinate 53,023,179 downwards.
CATCAGAGAACAACTTGATTGCATTCAAATGGCGTTTCGATTGTATCAATATACGAGCACCGAATGTGGCTTCTGCCTTAAAATTAATGCGCGAATACATGCACCAATCGCTGCGGATACGAATACCATAGAGTACGAGCGGTCGCGATTACGAATGCATACGACACAAGAATACCCAACGAAGCGAGACATGAGCAACATTCGCCAAAAGCAAGGAAAATTCATGCTTTTATGTCCATTCGTACCAAGGAAAAAAAATGTTAACCGCAGTGTTGATTTTTTTGTATACGAAAAAATCTCATGTGAAAAAACCGATTTGTGCCGGATGACAAAAACTGCACATTGGGCCAGGAATTTCAATAAGTGGCCAAAAGTCAAATATTTTCTGTATACAAATGATTCTTACGATTGATAACGGGACACATTAAGGTACCCTGAGACGAAATATTATTAATATAAAATTAAAAATTACAATTTGGGAGGCATTTTAAGTCAAAAATTGCAATTTTTTTTGTTTACGTCTAAAATTTGCAATCATCAACAGTATAACTATATCTCAAATTTCTTTAAAATTTTTAGTACTTTGTAAAAACACTGAAACAATATTGAAAATATATATACACATATATGTATATTTTCTTTTGTTTTTAATCCTTTTTTCCACACACTAAATACAAACGAATGGGGTTTAAAAAAAAATGCGGCGCCTAAAGAAGATTCCCTAAGATTCCCCTCGTAATTAAAATAATTTACATGCTATTTCTTTCTTTAAGATATTTACTTGGAGAGGGATATGCACACTTTTGCACGTTTTTATTTACTTTTGCGAAATTTATAAAAAACTAAAGTCGCACAGTGATAACGAGTTCTATGGGATGGGGGACAAAAATAGAAGGAATCATCGTAGGTACATACATGAAACTAAGCATGTGTCATTATTTCATAAATATATAACGCCACACAAATTTTTATCAATATCGGCAACGCCCTTCGCCCAACTCCCATACAAACCTAAGATTAAAAGAGCAATATCTGCAGTTGTAGAAAGTGTAGAGAACAATATTAACTTGAATTTCATTAAATAGAATAAATACTTTGGGAATTTGTTTAGAAAGAGTTGTTTTAAAACATACTCAAAAATAAAGAAAACCAAAACTGCCTTTTTTCTTTCCCATATAAATTTGCTCATTTACGCCAAAACATGCTATAGGGAAAGCGTCATAAAATCCGTAATTTTGATTTTACGTGATAGATCTTTCGGAAATGTGCTCAGAAAGAGTTGTTATAAAACATAATGAAAAACAAACCAACAATAAGAAAATATTTTACTTGACCACTTGCGGAAATCAGAAATCAATTAGCTGCAAAAAATAAATATTTTTTGTCCTAACGGAAAACATATTTCAAAGTTATGGTCTACATTTTTCTTGCGTGCAATGAAAAAAAAATATTAAGATGAAAAAAAATCAAAAAAAAAAAAAATATATATATATATATATATATAAAACAAAAAATAAAAAAAAACTACAAAAACAAAAAAGCAGAAAAAAATTGAAAAAACATGGGGTTCTCCCCGCAGGCCCGTAGACAAGGGGGGGTTTTTAGGGTTAAAACCCCCCCCTTATGGTCCAAAAAGTATAAAAAAATATTATATTAGCATTAATATAACTTTGCCAATTTGCGAATACTTGCTGCACGTGCGTCTTTTTTCTCTCACAATGCAAACTGCAAGTGTAAAGAGCAACAGCGAAAACATCAACATGCTTAAGTATCGAAAAAAGTTCGATACATTCAATTGAACTTTGTCTACCACCAGCATTTAAGAATTTACTGCGTTAAAAGGTGTTACGTGAAAGTGGTGAAATTTTGATTGAGTTTCTATAGATAAGTTTAAGAGTTTCTATTGTTCATTTTACTGTGCCAAAACTACAAAAATGATTCTACTTAATTGGCTGCAGAAACCAGAAGTAAAGGAAGGCTAGAACGTTGGAAAGTAAGTGCTTGATTTAAATGACTTTTTTTTCCTTTATCAATGCGGAAATGTGTTAAAAAGTTGCCGAATATTTCTGAATGTTTAAAAGCTGTGTTTTTTTTTTGTTTATAGCGTATTTGCATTGATTGAATATTAATGGATTAACTTTTTGCTTGATGCAGAACCGACAAAATCCGAATAATATTATATTTCATCTGTATTGCAGAAAACGTTCAAGAAACTTTGGAATCTGAAAAGTCTTCAGAACTTTCTTTGTAACCTGCAGTTGTAGAAAGCTTTAATGTTGACAGCTATGTGGAAAGCGGTAGTACAAATTGTGGTATTAATATTTTACTTTTAATGTTTATAACTCAAAGTTTGTGTGTATGATTGTAGAAATTGTTCCAGAAATATCATTAGATTCATCGGAACTGCCTCCGACTTCGAGAGTATATCAATGTCCAAATAACGATATTTCCAAGTTGATGAGCAATATTTCCGACTCGAACCGCCTTGAAAGTTTTCAAAGCATTTATGTGCCTCCACCAAATTTTAATTTTCCTGCCAGCGGTTCTCGCAAACTCCGATTTAAGCATTCTTGGTTGAACCGTTGGCATTGGTTGGTTTACTACAAATTGGATCACAACCTCTTGGTAATTTTACCGAATGATAATAAAAACTTTTTAAATAAAATTTTCTAACCTTTTCATTGTGGCCTTTACAAAAGTCAGGAAATACAAGAAAATGTCGTTATTCTAATCGTGGTTATTTTTATATAGAATTTTGAACCGATATAAGTTTGCAAGTAAATTATTAAAATAATAATATAAGTTGCTTAATTATCGTCATTTTAGAAGTTTGTCTTGAACATTTTATTTTTTTAGCGTCTTTCTGTATTCCAAAATGACAGTGCAACGATATATATAGCCGGAACACATTGAGCTCAAAAAACGACAGTTTTGAAATTTTAGAACACACGTTTTTTATGTTAAATGGGTGTGCATCCTTAAACATAGATTGCAGTATCACAGCGGACGCTGTGTTATTAGAATTAACAAAAAAAAAAAAAAAAATAATAAGAAAGACTTAATCTATATCTATGTATATATGTATATAAAAATCAAATGCGTGTGCGTTAGTCTTGCTAAGGCTCAGAAATGGCTGGGCCGATTTTAATAATTCCTTTTTTGTATTGTTTGCCTTAATACAGATGTGTTTTAGAAAGAAAGAAGGAACAGCGGAAAAATCGAAAAAAATCGAAATTGGTAATTTTGTATGGGAATTGCCACATCATACAACTTTAAATAGCCAACAAATCTTAACGGCTTAACGGACTTAACTAAAATTTTGCACACACATTACTTGAATCCTAGATAAGGTAATGGCATACTTGGTTTTTACCACGCCTCTTCTTCTGCCCCTTTACAAGAAACGTAAATTATCCTACTAGCGTACTTTTATTAGCGAAACTGTGCGTCTAAATAATTAAAAGGAAAATTCTGTCAAAAAACATTCACATATCTTCAAAATTGCACAAAATTTTAGTACAGCGTCTTTTTCTAATAACTTCGTTTCCTTAGAATAACAAAAAACTATCAGAAATTCGTATTTCTTACTTTCGATGAAAATAACTCCTTTTTTTTAATATATAGGGTGATTTTTTTGAGGTTATGATTTTCATGCATTAGTATTTGACAGATCACGTGGGATTTCAGACATGGTGTCAAAGAGAAAGATGCTCAGTATGCTTTGACATTTCATCATGAATAGACTTACTAACGAGCAACGCTTGCAAATCATTGAATTTTATTACCAAAATCAGTGTTCGGTTCGAAATGTGTTTCGCGCTTTACGTCCGATTTATGGTCTACATAATCGACCAAGTGAGCAAACAATTAATGCGATTGTGACCAAGTTTCGCACTCAGTTTACTTTATTGGACATTAAACCAACCACACGAATGCGTACAGTGCGTACAGAAGAGAATATTGCGTCTGTTTCTGAGAGTGTTGCTGAAGACCGTGAAATGTCGATTCGTCGCCGTTCGCAGCAATTGGGTTTGTGTTATTCGACCACATGGAAGGTTTTACGCAAAGATCTTGGTGTAAAACCGTATAAAATACAGCTCGTGCAAGAACTGAAGCCGAACGATCTGCCACAACGTCGAATTTTCAGTGAATGGGCCCTAGAAAAGTTGGCAGAAAATCCGCTTTTTTATCGACAAATTTTGTTCAGCGATGAGGCTCATTTCTGGTTGAATGGCTACGTAAATAAGCAAAATTGCCGCATTTGGAGTGAAGAGCAACCAGAAGCCGTTCAAGAACTGGCCATGCATCCCGAAAAATGCACTGTTTGGTGTGGTTTGTACGCTGGTGGAATCATTGGACCGTATTTTTTCAAAGATGCTGTTGGACGCAACGTTACGGTGAATGGTGATCGCTATCGTTCGATGCTAACAAACTTTTTATTGCCAAAAATGGAAGAACTGAACTTGGTTGACATGTGGTTTCAACAAGATGGCGCTACATGCCACACATCTCGCGATTCTATGGCCATTTTGAGGGAAAACTTCGGAGAACAATTAATCTCAAGAAATGGACCGGTAAGTTGGCCACCAAGATCATGCGATTTGACGCCTTTAGACTATTTTTTGTGGGGCTACGTCAAATCTAAAGTCTACAGAAATAAGCCAGCAACTATTCCAGCTTTGGAAGACAACATTTCCGAAGAAATTCGGGCTATTCCGGCCGAAATGCTCGAAAAAGTTGCCCAAAATTAGACTTTCCGAATGGACCACCTAAGACGCAGCCGCGGTCAACATTTAAATGAAATTATCTTCAAAAAGTAAATGTCATGGACCAATCTAACGTTTCAAATAAAGAACCGATGAGATTTTGCAAATTTTATGCGTTTTTTTTAAAAAAAAAGTTATCAGGCACTTAAAAAATCACTCTTTATTTCATCCAATTTCTTTTCGTTGATAAACTCAATTTAAGCACTTAATAAACCATATTTGAAGAAAGCTCCAACGTATTCATTTTTTACTCCAAAAATCACAAAAGCTGTCATTTCAATAAATAAAAAAAAACTTTAAAAAAAAATTATTTGTTTGCCCATTGTGAGGATCGATCTTTGGACCACCGCATGGCTTCAAAACTGACTATTTTTATTCAAATTGAAATGTACAAAAAAATTTTCTAATAGAATTCGCAATAAAATGATATGACAGCACAATCTTTTGAATTCGAATAATAGAAGCCTATTACATTCCGTCTTAATATGGGATATTGGAGTGTTTTATTCAATCAATAATTGAAATTCGATTGGCACCATTTGTTATTGATCATGAATGTTCGATAAAAAATTAATTTCGGGTGGAATCGTGATTGCTCGAATTTAGGGCGGGACGAAGTTTTCCAGGTCCTCTAGTATATATATATAAAATAAACAAAAATGAAGTAAATTAATTTTTGTTTTATGTATTTGGTGTACAAAAAAGTTTAAAGTGTTTTTTTTTTCAAGTTTGTCGCTTTATTGTGAAAAATTTGTTATAAATTCATTTTTCAAAGTATTGTCCATTTCTAGCCACTGATTTGTTCCATCTTTCTGGTAATTATATAAAAAATACCTTTTCATTTATCGATATCAAAAACTATCGTTATTTTTTTTAATCCAAACCCCCCCCTTAGGTAAATCCTGGCTACGGGCCTGTCTCCCCGCAACCTCCACGTGGTGACCCTGGAAACTATATACACACTATGTCATTTATGTAGGCTAATTGCGGGTTTTTTTGTTTCTCGATTTCATAACATATTTATTGTTCTAAAAGTGTTATTTTCTAAAACCTTGTATATTTATTTTTAGTTCACACATCACATGTCAGATTCGACAAAAGCAAGGCCTTGATCTGTCTCATATCCCACCTTTTTTTTAATACCACAGAATAAATAATAACCAAACTACAGTTTTTATATAAATAGTGCCACGTTCCATTGTTGGATCCCACTCAATTTTTTTTAAAATTCTCGGAAACGATTGTACCCACCCCTATACCCAATTTCAATACCCTAGTCCCAACACTAACTGAGATACGGCATTTTACTAATAGTGGCACGCCCCTTTGTTAAATCTAGTCTAATTTTTCATCATGCTCGGAAAAGATCCCACAAAGCACTGTACCGAATTTTAATAACCTAGACCCACTATTAGACGAGATACGATATTTTATTGATATTGCCACGCCCCACTCTTGAGTCCCGCCCACTTTTTCTAACATGCTCGGAAACGATCCTACCGACCCTCCCAACACTAACTGAGATACGGAATTTTATTAATAGTGACACACCCCTTTGTTAAATCCAGTCCAATTTTTCATCATGCTCGGGAAGATTCCACAAAACACTACGGAATTTTATTAATCTAGTCCCACTATTAGACGAGATACAGTAATTTATTGATATTGCCACGCCCCATTGTTGAGTCCAGCCCACGTTTTTCCCGTGCTTGAAGAAGGTCCTGTGTTAAGTATTCTGTACCAATTTTTATTTAATTCTGTCTATGCATCGCCAAGATGAGTTTTGGCCACTTTTTCAAATTTCTAGCCCAATGTGCACTGTTATAAACAAAAAATATATTTTGGAGTTGCCGCAAGCCTTTTGCAATGTTTTTTAGATTACGCAGCACAACAGCGAACAAAAAATGCCCATCTCTTCTAACACTCATTCTCAAAGTAACGGGAGAATGCGTATTTATTGAAAAGAACAAATGCAAAAAAAAAAAATTCATGCAGCAACAAACACTCGAGTGTTAAGCGAAGCATCCGAATGTCTGCATTATCTGGATGCTGCCTTTGTATATATTCGCAATCGTTTCAAACTGTGCTTAGCACCAATCGTTGTTTACGAACTCGAGCGGTATGCGTGCATTAATTTTTGTGTGCGATTGTGGCTGACGACGATTGTTATTCGAGTGGCAAAAAATGACGATTGGACTTGTGTAAATCTCTGATACCCATACCACTGATGGCATGTGAATTCGCATACCAAGTAGTAGGTCCGCGGAACTACAGGGTAGTCAGTAAGTTGACATTGATATCACCAGATATAGAAAGAGTCAAAGTCCGCAACATTTGATTCAAGTTTCAAAAGAAAGGTTCAGGACTGAAAAATCTATTGGGGTTATAGACACAAGATACAAGCAATTTTGCATGATTATTTGTCAATTCAACATTTACTTTATTAATTCTGTTATCCCTAAATAGCTTATAGTTACTTACATTAAGGTGTCATTAGGAATGTCAGGATTGAACCACCTCTCAGATACACAGATAACGTCAATGCTAGAGGAAGATTAGAATTCATCCCAAAAAACACTAGACGAACAACAAAATCCTTCCTTTAATATAAACCAAAAGGGAAAGAGAAAGATAGAGAAAACACATAACAAAAATAGAGTGAGAGAAACAGCAAGAGTGTTAGAGTAAGATAGGGTGTAATGAAAATATTATAAATAAACTTAACGTTACAAATCTTGATTTGGAATTTCATTAATATTGTTTGCCTCCAATAAATCAAGTGCAGCTTCGCTATACATAAGCAATCGACACATCTCCACACTTAAAATGTATACAAATGTATTAATACATAAGATATTCTATAAAAAATGGGTCACGCTCATGTCACAAAAATTATAATTTTTCGTGGAATTCGTGATATATAAAACAAATATTTCAGTTTGAAGTTATGTAATCATAGTATTTTGTTTTAGTTGAGTTCAAAGTTCTACACCTCTAAAAGAAAACAAAAAAAAAAAACCTCGAGGGCTGCCTTTTAAGTCTTGCGCCTAATAATGAAAAAACATGAAGTGAGTATTGCGGCCTGTTCGGGCATAGAAATAAGCTAGCCACGCATTTTTTCTTAATGTGAGGGAGCAAGAAGAATTCATTGGGTGCCAAGTCAGTACTGTAAGGAAAATGAGTCATCAATACCACGTTTTGAGTGCTCAAAAACTACTTTATGTAAGCTAATATGTGGGAACTTGCATTGTCGTGATGTAGGATGATCTTCCTTGGGTGGTTGGTTTTCCTCAATTTTACGATGACTTCTGACAAACTGATTCTAGTTGTTTACCATTCAGCATTAAAAGTTCTCCGTTGTCCAAGTTTTACAATTTCGACATGATCGGTTTTTCTGGAAAAAAACTGGTAGCCATTGACTTGGATGGGCTCCATCCGTTGATAACTTTTATCAGGTTTTGCTCACTTTGAAAGATCCAAACAGTTGATTGCTGCTTTGTTTCGGTTTCGTAAGCGTAGATCCATAATTCGTCACCTATGGTGACGTCGTAGACGTGTTTCGAACCACCCACCCCCAGTGTAATTTTTCAGAATTTCCCTGCACCAATCGAAACGAGCCTTTTTTTTTTGAGCAACCGTCAAATATTTTTCGGAAACAGCCGTTCTTGGACAACCCTTACGAAATTCGCCTTGGAGAGAGTGACGATCACGCTCGATTTCAATTAAATAGCGTTTTACAGTCGCTTGGTGTGGTGCTTCATCACCAAAAGTCGAACTAAGTTGATCGATACATTCTTTTCTTGTCAATTCGCGTGAAAAATCGTAAAAAAACATCAACCGAAAATGTTCACGTGTTAATTTCATTTTTTGCTGAAATACAATTTCCAAATCTTGTAAACTACACATTAAGCGTATATAGGTACACCAAAAAGTTGTAAGTTTTTGCTACAAAATGTCAAATTTTCGAATAGAGCTGTCAAAATTCATCTTACAATTATTTGTGTTGCCGAGGCGCAAGACTTAAGAGGTAGCCGTCGTATCTCTAGTAATGGCTAACAAACAATTGTTAGTTTTATTTTTTCATAAATTGTCCGAACAAGCTTTCTCTTAGAGAATATGTTGTTGTTGTTGTTGTTGTTGTTGTTGTTGTTGTTGTTGTTGTTGTTGTTGTTGTTATTATGGTTGTTGCTTTCTCTTAATATTTCTCAGCGTTAAAAAAACAAAAAAACTGCTGCTTGCTTCTATTATCTTGAGAATTACACGGTGTTACAAAATGAAAACAAATCAAAAAACTTGCCTCGAGACATAGAAGAGGTAGTAGGCCTGGTTGAACATAAGATAACTGCATACTTAGTTTTTTGAATATACCCTCAAAATCGGGATTTGTGGTCAAAAAACCGATTTTAGGTAGTTGCATGTATAGTTTGTTATGTAACTCCGTTATATCTAGCTCAATTTTAAAAATTTAAACATTGATAAAAAGAAGAAAAATATACCCTTAATATAATATATAGACCGTTTTTTTACAAAAAGAATTGACAAAGTTACAGGTAAAACCATTTGAAAATTTCTCATTTTTCTAAAATTTTTTCAACTTCAACAACGTTTTGTTAACAAATTTTGTTTTGTGGCACTATTAGTTTTAGCAGGATTCTAAAAGCCTGTTAAATTTTGTGTTCAACAAGCTATCATTTACTTCAATTGGCTGAAATACAAAAGCACTATCGAATTTTTAGTATTCGTAATAAAATACAAAAAAAATTTTTTTTTTTTCTAAAAATGTTTTTTTGACCTTTTTCGTTTATATATATTATCATAAAGCTGGTGTCTTGCCCGGATGTGACGGAACTGTTTGCAGTTTTCAACCACAAACACGCTCCGAATGAATGGCGTTTGTTTATTGAGGGATCTTGCAAGAGTATGATTTATTTAAAAACTTTTTGTGTGATTCTTGATATGTTAAATTCTGATATATGTATGTCGCTGACTTAAAGGCTCTAACAATACTGTTTGGAATGCAAGGTGGATATACCAAGTATCCTTGCATTATTTGCGAATGGGATAGTCGTGCGACTAATAAATATAAGCAAAAGGGGTATCCACTGAGTGCTTCATTTTAAGTTGGCAAAAAATATGTTTTGAATACTCCACTGGTGCGACCTGAAAATGTAATCCTACCGCGGCCTCGGTAGTCGAGTTGGTAGCGTGCTCGACTGCCACCCCAGAGGTCCCGGGTTCGATTCCCGGCCAGGCCATGGTCCTTCGCTTTTAACACTTCTTAATTTTCTATCCTCATTTCTAATTAATTGAAATTAAAAATTTATCAATATTTACGACATGAAGTTGTAGTTGATGGTAGAGAAGTTTGTGGATGGATTGACTTATAACTTGAATTGACTGAGGTAAAGGCATAACACTTGCGTCTGATTCAAATTCATATGTTTTTTTGGCTTTCCACCACGCTTAGAACATCCTACACGTGTTTCACTTGATTGCCCTTTCCTTCCCACTAATCTATCATCCCATTTTCGAACCAAGGCAGACTTGACTGAATAGGTATTCCACCTCGAACCAAGGCAGACTTGACTGAATAGGAATTCCACCTGAAATCCTTGGTTCAAAGCTAAAAAAAAAAAAATCTGATTGCAGCGTTTCCTAGGTTAAGTGAGGCCAAAATCAAAGAAAGTATCCTGCACGTTCAAATCTTTTATAAAAGTTATTTATTCATTTCGGTTATTCTAAGGTTTATTTGTGGGCCCACAAATTCGGAAAATTTTCTTGGACACTGATTTCGTTTCTAAATTAAATCCAGTTGAAAAAAAGAGCTTGGAATAGTTTTATTTCGTTATGCATTTATTTCCTCGGCAACAAGTCGAAATTACTTAGATGTTGTAAATGAATTTTTAAGTGCCTACGAAGAAATGGGCTGCAATATGTCAATCAAAATACATTTTTTGCACTCCCATATAAACTTTTTCCCGAATAGCCTTGGGCAGTTTAGTGATGAACAAGGAGAAAGGTTCCACCAGGAGATGGAAGCTATAGAAACCGGCTTTCAGGGAAAAATTCCATAAACATGCTGGCAGACTACTGCTGGTCCCTAAAACGTAAAATCGATTTTAATATATTTAAACAAAAAAGGTCAAATAAACATTTTTAGAAAAAAAAAAAAATTTGTATTTTTTTACGAATACTAAAAATTCGATAGTGCATTTGTATTTTAGCCAATTGAAGTAAACGATAGCTTATTGAACGCAAAATTTAACAGGCTTTCAGAATCCTGCTAAAACTAATAGTGTCAAAAAATAAAATTTGTTAACAAAACGTTGTTAAAGTTGAAAAAATAAAAAATAAATGAGAAATTTTCAAATGATTTTACCTGTAACTTTGTCAATTCTTTTTGTAAAAAAACGGTCTATATATTATATTAAGGGTATATTTTTCTTCTTTTTATCAATGTTTAAATTTTTAAAATTGAGCTAGATATAACGGACTTACATAACAAACTATACATGCACCTACCTAAAATCGGTTTTTTGACCACAAATCCCGATTTTGAGGGTATATTCAAAAAACTAAGTATGCAGTTATCTTATGTTCAACTAGACCTACACCCTCTACTATGTCTCGAGCCGAGTTTATTTTCACTGTTACACCGTGTTATTATTTATCTTGATTTATTTGTTATACTTTTCTACCGTTTATTTACTTTTACTTTATTTACTTTTCTTTTAATTTATTTATTTACTTTAAATGAATATTATATGTTGAATAAATTTTTGTTACTGACGCATATATGCTTCCTTTTTTGTCCTTTACCACTATTTTCATCATAGCGTCAAGGTAAGCATTAAGCATTTCCATGCAAATTAATAACAATTCATTATGTGAAAAACAACTTGAGTTTCGTTACCTTACAGAAACAGATGGCCGAATTTCGGCCACAGGCGATACTAGTATAATTTATTCAGTAAACATTGAAATTTCATAATGCAAAGACTATCCGAGGCGTCGCACAGTGGACCGTCCAATACAAGTTAGACGGAAAAAAATTATTTATGATTTTAAACGACAGGGGATACAAAAACAAATAAAAGAAGCAAGCAATTATCTTCGACCGGGCAGAAGTTAAAATACCCCTACTGCCAACCAAAGAATATTCAAAGTTTTAAGCAGTCAATAAAATGTTTATTTGGGTCAATTGCATACAAAACGCTCTTTTTTTGTCCCCGCTTTTTTAACTCTGTTTTTAGGTAAAAACAAAAAGAAGAAACAAACAAAAAATGAGAAAGTGATCACTGAAGAATATTTATTGACAAAACATATTTTTCAGAATCCTTAAATAAATTGTTTGCATAATTGTTTTGAAGAATATTTAATTGCTCTCTCGTACTCGCTTAATACAAAAACATATGTCCCCAGTTACACTTTTTGATGAAAAACGTAAAAAAAGTTGAAAACAATGCAAAAATATAACAAATAATAACTGTTTTCTAATGATAGCATTTATTTCTTATGTTTTATTTTATTGTTATTCTCAAAACATTGTCATTGCGAATTTGGCTTTCGATTTACATTTAGTCTCCAAGCATTGTATTGAACGTCACTTTTTTTTACACTCCGTAAGTTTTAATTTAGGAGAGGTATAGATGACAAATAAGTTATATTAAGGAAGTGCAGAGATTAGTTCTCATGAAATTCTAAAAATTAAGACGATTAAATAATATTAAAGTAAATTTTTTTGTGTTTTCTCGGACATCATGATAAATATGTGTAAAAATGTATTGAACGTCACGCGGAGTTTTATTAAAGCAAAAATAGTATAATAGCAAAAAATAATTTGATTAATGTCCTTATTTTAGTATATTTGCAAAATAAAATTCCTAAGAAAAAAACACTAATAAGTGGCAAATGTATTGAACGTCACTTTTAAGATATGTCACACCACCGGCTGAAGTATTCATTTTGTATTTCGTTTTTTTATTTCGTTTTTGTATATTTAAGAGTAAAATAGCAAAATTAACGCTTGCTGAAATTGCACGAAGATATCGGGAAAAAAATAAAGCTAGATAAGGAACGAAATGAAGAATATAAACGAAAGCGAAAAGAATGGTACCTATGTTTGACTTTGACCTGAATTTTGTTTTTACTAACTGATATCGCCCATTTCACATTGAAGTGATCAGTTGCGCTGATCATCTCCGATTTGACTCAAATATTTTTCTTGTATTGGTTTATTGATTTGAAAACCACATTCGAAGTTATAAATTTTTAGAATAATTTTTCACGGCCAAAATAGGGTTTATTTTGAGACGACGAGATCAATCAACTTAAGACCAGGGACCGTAACTGTTATGACTTTTTTCAAATAGTTAATCTATTTAAAAAAAGTCAAAAAATAATAGTTATTTTTGACGGATTTTTTTTTTGGTCAAAAATAGAAGTTTAAATTTAACTTTAATTTTTACGGTCAAAAATAAAAATTAAAATTTGACTTTTATTTTTTCGGAAAATTATATACTTTATATTTACTTTTTATTTTTTTTTTTTGTTTTGTAAAAGAATAAACATGTTTTTTGTTACACTCCCAATTTGATTTACATTGTTTGGTTAAGCGCAACAAAATGTATTGAACGTCACAAAATGTATTGAACGTCACCCTGTTGTTTTTTCTGAAATTGCTTATTATTTAACACATTTCTATTATTCATTGCTGCAAGTCTACTACTTTGAAAATAACCTCTACGCTGATGTCTTTTTTGTGAAAAATTTTAAGTTTTTTCCTTTAAAATTGTAAAATAAGTAGACATTTTTGGTAAAAAATTATTATTTCTGTAATTGAAATGGCGATTTTTGCAAAAGCTGATTTAACTGATGAAATAATAACGTTATAAATATCACAGTAAGCTTTAATTTGCAACATTTTTAAATTTTTAGTGTTTTTTCTCGTATATCTGCTATGTGACTTTCAATACAAAAATCGTTAAAAAACCAAAGAAAAAATGATTTTTTGCAGGGCCTAAAACAACTTCGAATTCTCCATTAATTTTCACTTAATTTGACTACTCTAACGGGAAAATTTAAAAACTTTAAAAACAAAACATGAAAACCTCTTTGTGTACGTTTTTTGGCAATTGACCCATTTGTAAACATTTTTGTCATAGTTTTAACAAAAAATATTCACTTTTGTTTTGTGATAGTCACTTTGTACCGGAGATGGACGTGGTTTTCACTCGATTTCATTAAGCTATATACTCAGAGTGCATTTTAAAGCTTATTTACAAAATTTCAAGTCCATATGTTAATTTTTGTGGAATTAAGAGATTTTACCTTTTGATAGTCATTTTGTATGGGAGGTATGCGTGGTTTTTATCTGATTTGATTGAACTCAGAGTGCGTATTGAATATCAAAGCTTATATGCAAAATTTCAAGTCCATCAGGCATGTTCTGAAATCCACCTTGGAATTGGATCGGAATCGGATTTCATTTCCGATTCCGATTTAAAAAGGTGTTCTACATTCCGAGCGGAAAGCAATCAATGTAATCGGATTCGAACAAGCATTCGAACATGCTGCTTTCTGAACGCATCAACTAAATGACAGCAATCTGACACATGCTCATAAGAAAAATAAAAAGTTCAATTGAAGTAAAATTAATATTTTATAAATATAAGTATTATAGTGATTGCTTCATGAAAATTATCGTTGAAGAATTGTAATATCCTTTATAAATTTTGTAATCGCAACATATTTGAATAAAATGTATCATTTATAAAAATACTCACATTTGTAAAGATGGTTAAAAAGCCGCCAAATAAAAAAATAACATTAAAAAAGTAATGCATAAACTAAAACATTGCAGCAGTTCAGGAAATTAACACTTTCACTGCTTTTTTAATGAAAAATCATTGAAACATTTACAATCCGTCAACAATATTTTGATCGGATTGGATTTCAGTTTAATTCCGATAAATCGGATTACAGAACACCTACAATCCGCCAAAAAAACAAATATCGGATTCGAAGATCGGAATCGGATTGCAGAACACCTTTCATTCAAATGTCATCGGAAGTAAATCCGATTCCGACGTGAATCGGATTTCAGAACATGCCCGCATATATTAATTTTTGTGGAATTTAAAGAGATTGTACCTCGTTGAGTCACTTGTATATTAAATAAAAAAGCTCATATGCAAAAGTTCAAGTACATATCGTCGTCCCGGAATAGTGTGATCTATGTGCAAAAACACACATTTTGAGAAAATCGAAGTTAAAGTTTGAAGCCATTTTTTTCAAAAACTGTACGATAGCATTTCCTGAATGTCTCACCATAAACTTGTTTAAAAATGGCAATCACAAAAACATATTTTTATTGTTGATCTCACGTACAAAAGGACATTTTCTAACGGTAATAAAAATCCACTTTGCTCTATACGCCATTTCAAACCCATTTTGGTGTGAACCCATATTTAAAATTCTTGTTCATCAGCAATTTATTCCTTAACTAAAATTACAAAAAAGCATTTACAAAAATTATATAAAAAAAAATTTGCTAAACTATTTAACAAAAATTATAATTGATATATTCGGTATACACCCAAGCGCAAAAAATCATACGGGTCGCCGGCCATACGCCAAAATCGACCCCAAAGCCGAATATTCAGTGTCAAGGTCTGGTCATTCATTCAACCTTTTTTTTCATTTATTTACAGTTTAATAAATACAGTAAGATTCTATGTTACCTTTTAGCGTACAACAGTAAAATATAAATCATCAAAGTTGACATTAAAAACTAAAAGCTAATAAAGAATAAAAGATAAAGTATTTTTAAAATGCTCTGTATTTGGTGGGACCAATTGGTCGTGGTGTATTATGAGCAGCAACAACTAGGTGAAACCATCACAGGGCAACTCTACCGAACTCAATTGATGCGTTTGAGCCGAGCATTGAAGCAAAACAAGTCCCAAAATTCTCGATCCGCCACTGGTTATCAAAAACTCTTTCTCACTCATAATATTTTCTAACATCTGAATTACAAGTTGTTTTCAATTCAGCACTTGCATAATAAGGTGTACAGGGGTGTATTTTGATATTCTTGGCAATATGTTTTGTAAATAATAACAATAACGTCAATAAAACTATGCATACCACTTTTTCCATACCCCTTATTTTCAACATAAGGAACATTCTCTATGCCTAGCATATACCGTTGCACGGTGCAAGAATAGGAAATGTGCAATCTGCTATTGTTGTTTTGCCATTGCACGGATTATACATTTCCTATTCTTGTGCAACCGTGCAACGGCATATGCTTGGCATTGAGAATACCCATATAGTCTACTTTTTTAATAATTCAAACTATTTAAAAATAAGAAAAACTAAATAACACTGAACAACAAAATCAATTTTTTCCAAATAACAAGGTTCTGATGTTCCACAAAAATATTCCTCGTGGTATTTTACACAAATCCTCAGCACACATCCTATACCTAAAATGTAAGGATAGCATGATTTACCATGCCAATTTACTATAAGAATGTTCAGAGAGGGTCAAATTTAAATCCTCCCTAAAATAAGACTCATACGTAAACTTTAAAACCGCCGATACACGTATATTTTTTTGTCCCCACTATCAGAATCCGTTGTCAACACGTTATTTTTTTCGTGTTGAACAGTGTAATTAGTTGAAAAAAAAAACTGCCACAACAACAATTTGGGCAAGATAAATGCACGTAGAGCATTTATAAAATAACAGCATAACCAAACTCTATAGAAATTCTTAAAGAGGGACATGTTGTGAGTCCATCGCATTGGTCTGACCTCTCAATGTCGTCACAATTTTTTCAATTCATTTTTAAATTGAAGGGTACGATTTTTGTTGCGCCTACGTTCATTGAATTTTTACAGCTATTTGCCTTGTTGGAAATGAAAAACAAATTCCACTTCTTTTCAGTAGAATTTCACGTAGAATAAGGCTGTATAAAAATAAATACGATCAAATACAAAATGAAGCGTGTAGCGAAGCAAATTCCTTAATTATACCCCCACGTTTAAAAAACGAAAATGGGAGTATATTAATTTTGTCACTCCATTTTTAACGCCCATAAGGAGGCGTGGTAGGTCTAGAAAAGTATATATATTCTTGATCAGCATCACCACCCGAGTTGATTTAGCCATTTCCGTCTGTCTGTGATCATGATTACAGACGTAATTTTAAAGCTATCATCACGAAATTCAATATTTAAGCTTTTATCTAAAAAATTAAGGTCAAGTTCGTAAATGAGCCAAATCGGATCATAACCACGCCTACCTCCCATACAAAGTGACTTTATCAAAACGGTAAAATCTCTGAGAATTCAACAAAAATGAATAAATGCATATGAGTAATTTTGCATATGAGTTTTGATGTTCAAAACACACTCTAAGTATGAAATTCGACCAAATCGGATGAAAACCTCGCCTACCTCCCATACAAAGTGACTTTATCAAAAAGGTAAAATTTCTCTAAAATCCACAAAAATAATGTATGGACTTGAAATTTTGCATATGAACTTTGATATATAACTTGTACTATTTGTATCGAATTCAACCAAATTGAGTGAAAACCACGCCTACCTCCCATTCAAAGCGACTTTATCAAAAAGCGAATGTTTTCTGTTAAAAATAAAACGAAAACGTTTTTACAGATAAACATTTTATTGATTGCTTAAGACTTTGAATATTCTTTGGTTCGGCCGTGGGGGTATTTTAACTTCGGCCCAGTCGAAGATCATTTCTTACTAGTTTGTCTTTACTTTCATAATACAAATTATTGTTTCTATAAATTTAAATGAAATAATGCTGCATGAATGACATATTTCTTCACAAAAATTTATTGCACGCAAAAATACCTTTTCAGTGAATCCAAAACCATCAATATCGGTTGAGAATTGGCAAAATGGCGGCAGTTTTAACTTTTTGTTTTTGTCATAAAACATTGATTCCCATGTACAGTATCGGCCAAAACCTAAGCACCCCCTCAGTACGTTTTTTGTTTAATGATAATTTTTTTAAGAAAACAAAGTTATTACATTTTTTTTTTTCTTTTTTTTTTATTTAGTTATATCTTTATTATTAAAAAACACAAACTTAAGGAATTCAGAATTTATTTAAAAAAAAGTTAAAATTCAAAAAACATTTTATGTCGCAAATATAAGCGGACAAAACTAAAGCACCCCCTTTTTTTTAATACGCTACTGCGACATTACTATTGTATGTATCAATTAACGGGACACTCCAAAAATGCTGCAGAAGAAGAACTTGTTAGAATTTATGCGAAAATTGTCATTGTTTTAAAGTTTTCGTTGAGATAAGAGTAATGGCACGCAATAAGTACTCAAGTGAATTTAAAATTAGAATTCTTGATGATTGGAGAGCAGGCTTATCAAGACATCAATTGAGTGCAAAATATTCGATCAACAGATCAATTATTTCTAGGCTAATTAAAAAGTTTTTGCAGACTGGTCGCACATCTCCTACTCATTTTGGAGGAAGGCCACGTGAAACTTCGCGACATGAAGACTCCTTAATTAAAAGGACAATCCAAAATGATCCTACAGCTTCCTCTAGTTAAATACGAAACCGCTTACATTTAAAAATTAGCGAAAGAACGATTCGCAGAAGGGCGGTAGAGGCCGGATTATTCAGTCGACGACCAGCAAAAAAACCTTTCATATCGTCAAAAAATAGAAAAGCCAGACTTGAATTCGCCAATGCCCATCTCAACTGGAGTGTCCAAAAATGGAGGACTGTGCTGTTTTCTGACGAATCTAAGTTTAATATAAAGGATTCAGATGGCATAAGGCGTGTACGCAGACCAAATGGACAACGATTAAATCCTAAATATTGCAAAGGTACTGTAAAGCATGGAGGCGGAAACGTAATGGTCTGGGGTTGTTTCTCTTTGCAAGGGATGGGGCCAATTCATAAGATTGATGGAATAATGGATCGTTTCATATATCGTGACATATTAAAAGATGTGATGTTGCCTTATGCTGAAGAAGAGATGCCTCTTAAATGGATTTTCCAGCAGGACAACGACCCTAAACATACTTCTAAAGTGGTTAAGGAGTGGTTCCAGGACAATTTGATAGAAGTTCTCCGTTGGCCTGCCCAATCCCCCGATCTTAACCCAATCGAGAACTTGTGGGAGATCGTTAACTTAAAAATCAACAGAGAAAATTGCAAAACCAAAGAAAATTTATTCGAAGCCGCAAAATTAGCCTGGAAAGCAATATCACCTGATATAATTAATAATTTAATATCCTCTATGCCTAAAAGATGTGCGTGTGTCATCCAGAATAAAGGATTCGCAACGAAATATTGATTTCAATATTTTTTTTTCTACCTTAAATTGGGGGTGCTTTAGTTTTGTCCGCTTATATTTGCGACATAAAATGTGTTTTGAATTTTAACTTTTTTTTAAATAAATTCTGAATTCCTTAAGTTTGTGTTTTTTAATAATAAAGACATAACTAAATAAAATAAATGAAAAAAATAATTTAATAACTTTGTTTTCTGAAAAAAATTATCATTTAAAAAAAATGTACTGAGGGGGTGCTTAGGTTTTGGCCGATACTGTATATGTTTGCTTTCATACAAAATGCTCTCATTTTGTCAAATCTTAACAGATTTTGGAGATCTATAGCTCATTGGAAAGAAAATATGATGAGCAACATACATCTAGAACATTGCAATATAGATCTTTGAAAAATATAAAAGTTCCTATGGAACGAATAAACATATTTTTATTTTCAACAGAATTGTTATATGAATGAATGTGTATGAGTGCATTAGACCGTAATGGAAAAAAGTAAGTTGCACACCGTCTAATCTGAAGCATTTCTTTAAGAAAATTTCGAAAAAAAAAACAATTGTTTTTCCCGAACGTTTAAGTCTTTCTTCATATCTTCGGCATTTACAGACCTTTCTTGTCCAAGAATGATATATCAATGTTTCTATTTCGAGGCGTCCAAATTTTTTGCTCTAAAAGACATTGGGGTCGAGAACCCCTTTCTAGTACTTACCAGATTTCAACTTTTACAACATGAATTAAAAAAATAAATGTCAAATCAAAAAAGTCTTTTTGAGCCGTTGACCAAAACCTTGAAGGCCCTCAATTCAAATTTTATTTGCATTTTTTTATCTTTTAAATAAAACACAGAACTTATATAATAGTGGTTAAGCTTTTGCTAAAAAGTCGCTTTAATTATTTTAATAACCTACTTTTCACATATAAAAAAGTAGGGTAAGTTTACCTACCCTATAATTTCTCGTGAGTAAGTGCTAGAACGGGGTGATTGATCCCAATGACATTTAGGGCAAAAAAGTTGAACTCCTCGAAATAAAAACATTTATATATCTTTTTTAATGGCGTTTTCTTTTCTTGGCAAAGAACATTTACATTTTGGCCTGCACTAAAAAAATGTTGAACTGTTCTTAGTCGAGAAAAGATCAGAAAAAATGCAATATTTTTTTCAATGATGTTGTGTTACTTACTTTTGAGAACAATTGATTTTAATCAAAATATCATATTGTCGGACGATTTCTGGCTAAATGGGTACGCAAACAAACAGAATTGCTGAATTTAGTTGCCAACTTTGCAACATATCGCTCATTTACTAAAAGAGTGTCATAACTCAAAAAACGCGATTTTGCAGAAAACGCGTTAAGTTTTTAATTGACTCCCGTCTTGCAAAATAAAGAGGAAATCTTGAAATTTCAGAATTAAGTAGTGAACTTTTATATATTTAAAATATCCATAAAAGAAAGTTTACACCAATTAGTCATTTATGATTTTTTCTTGAACGAAAACTTTCTCTATTTTGAATTGTGACGTTATTGCTGCAAAAATATATTGACTTGAGTGTCATAAGTTAAAATGTGTCATTATTGTTGAGAAAAAAAAGCGGTAGTTATGTGTTAAGGCATTTTATTTTCACAGTCTTTTGAACTTAAAATATAATTAATTTCAACAAACATTTAGAAAGGAACTTTATTTTCACAGTATTTTCGTATATAAATATAATTTAAGAAAAAAGTCTAATACTTCAAGTAATTATTTTAAGTAGTTAATTAAAAATAACTCAATAAAAAAAAAAATATTGTAAGCGATAAAAAAATGTTTACAAATTGTATTATTAATTGTATTTATACAAAACTTTATATTTGATGGATTTATAAAAAACTGAATTTGGTGATGAATGAAACTTTCAGTATTTTTACTTGAGACAGTTTCAGCGCAGCCATATTCAACGGACCAATGTCATTTTGAAGTTTTTTTAAATAAAAAAAGTTCTCGAAGCAAACCTCTTTTAAAATGAATGGATCTACTGTTTTTTCGCAGATCGGATAACACTGTGCGACAATTTAAGGGTCAGTTGGAATAACCTCAAATATCTCAATGGTTTTTAATAGTGCATGGTCTATATATTATGTCCTCAGTTAGAAGACAACGAAAGAGTTACCGTTTTAAAGATATGCGCGCAAATGTTGGTTTGGTTTTAATTGGAGCTTGAGAAGAAATAGAAATCAAAATAATTTTTATTTCAACCGTTTTAATTTTTCATATATGTTGTTATTACACATTTACGCGCATATCTTTAAAACGGTAACTCTTTCGTTAAAAATGTTAAGGACAGTTTTAAAGAAAATTGTTGCATCTATAATTTTCATCTGAATGATTTTACGCTAGGGCTTACATTAACGAAGTTACCATCTTTGGTAATCTTTGAATCCGAATATCTTTGGATGCGCACATGTAATTGTTGTGATCTTTTCAGAGGTGGGTTATTTTATTTTACTTAAGGTGTATGCAAAAATTCAGCAAAATCTGATTGTTTTTGAAGAAAAATACAAAGCAACTGAACTATTGAAAATATTGTTTTTTTTTTAAAAAAACCCTTTTTTCGAAGAAAATATTCACCCCCTTACGTAACTTTTTGAGCAAAAAATGGTCTCAAAATGTTAAGAACCATCCATTGCAAATGTTTAGATGTAGTTACTACATAGGATTTGAATTTAGTTTAAGAGTTATAAGAAAAATTTTCTGACTTTAAGGTGAAATTTGACCTTGAATTTCTCTCTTGTTTGACCTATTCCGATAAAACTGAGTATGAGGGCATAATATATAGCCCATGCACTAGTAGAAACCATAGAGATATTTAAAGTTATTTTTTCGTGTCGGACTGTGTAATCGAAACGAATGATTCAGTGGTAGAAATTGGACCACTTTTAAGCATTCGCTTTGTTTCTCTCTCGATTTAGGAATGTGCTGAATCGCCTTCGTTTTGTGTATGGCCTTTGACCAGATACTTGTGGGTTATTGATTTTATACATAAGTAGCGCACGGCGTATAAGTACATGGGAACAATAAATTCATTATTTCGATGTCCGGCGCAATTAACTATCCGAATAAAATATTATTGCAGCTTCATCAGAATACGGCAGATTTTGAATATATTGAAGTCCGCACGTACCTAATTCGTTAACTCCACGGTGGCCATTGGCTTCGTCCCAGTATGAGGCGAATAATTTTTTTCTTTCGTCCTCGCTAGAATTTGTGCAACATTTGAGCTTACAAGTCACGGCACATGGACTTTTCATTTGTCTTTCACGTCTAACGTTTTTGCTAAGTGTTTGTGATTCGTACTGTTTTCCACTGTTACTTTTTTTTAATTACGTTTGCTTCCATTTTTCTGAGTGTTTCGCTCTTTTTCTCCCATTATTTAACCCTCTAGTTCCCAAGTTTTTTATATTGTTAAAAAAAACTACCAGAGATAGTTTTGAGGTGGAGAAGCAATGTTTGTTCTAGAAAAATTGTTTAATATTAAATGGTGGTGTGTTAGGGGGTGTAGAAGGTAGCAGGCCTAGAGGCCTGCTTGGGAAACGAAGCCAAAAAAAATTTTCATATGGAGTTCTGAAATTGCTTTTTATTTTAACTTTTATATGAAATAAACATACATAACGGGTGACAAATTCAATTCTAAGGAGTAAGTGACAATAAATCGAAAGTGGGAGGGACGAGGGATGGTGTAATGGGGGTGGGGGATGCGGTGTATGGGCAAGGAAACCTTAAAAAATCGGTATAGGTATATATACAATGCGGTACTTATTTTTTTGAATGAAATTCAAAGAAGAAATCTTTTTGTGGGGTGAAGCAAAAATTTATTTTATATTTTAGTCATATTATTTGTGTTTGTGATGTACAACCAGTATTTTTGCATTTCCGTCGGTCAGAACGTAGCAAAAATTTAGGAAAATCATTCAACCCGTCGTAGGGAATATCTGCGGCCGGCAAGTATTTTTTTGTCCCAACATTGTTTTGTGGAATCACTCTGCGTGGGCGCCCGGGACAGGGAGCTCGTGGCACATTCACCTTCATAAATGAGCACAATACCTTTGGGTCTTGAGCCCGAAATTGTGGTAGTTGGAACTCTTTATCGTGCTTGCCTGGCAAGTTGATCCGTCTGTACAAAATGTAGGCGTTGAACATTGCCAAGTCGAGCAAATGGTGAAATAAGCGATTGGATCAATATCGGTATCCAGATCTGAGTCCAACTCCTGCATAACTTGCCTTACCTGGTCATCAGAAAGTGATGAGAGTTTTAAATTTGACTGATGTTCCATTTCTACATAGGTATAAAAAGTAATGACTAAATCGGGACAAAGAAAGACTATGTTACAATATACATTGAGTAAAAAAAAACAAAAACAAGCTGTTACATGGGCTACAATACATTTCGTACAAGCTGGCATAAAGGCGCATTTCCACAGTCAATATTTATTCTGCAGGTAGGCTTTGCGTAGTTTGTAAATTTGAATGCAATTGAAAAAATGTTCGATATTCTTCAGAAAAAGTCTTGTTATTTTCTATTTTCTATGTTTTTTTTCATTTGATTTACAAAAACGATATACATATGCCATTTGCAGCCAAAATTATGTTGAACATGTCAACACATTTTGAGCGCAATAGCTCCAATAGCCAACAAATTTTCTTCGATGACCGTTACAACTTATTTACGCTTTGCATCCCAAGCAGGCCTACAGACACTGTACGGTTTTTGTCGGGTGGGAGGAGTGTAACAACCTTTTTTTTCGTTTTTATTTTTTATTTTCTTAAAGAACACATTTATAGCTACTCACTGATAATTTTTTTAAGAATATGGAAGCTCAAAATTTATTTTAAACAATTTTTCCTTTTCACGCAATTTAAAAAACAATTATTTCGTCACTTTTACACAAAACTTAAATTTTGGCTAATAATTACTGCCGTTGTGGGTGGCGTAGCGCTATCTGACTCCATTTATTTTATAAAATGGGGATTCCCCTTTTCATACACAAAAAATTAGCGGGAATACTCCTACGGTGCGATTTACAGACATTTTTCAAATTGATGATGTCTATAGGCCTTCTTGGGAACTAGAGGGTTAATGGACTTCTTAAAATTAAGGAACAACTTGCCGTATTAGAAGTAGATGTGCCGGGTTGTGAATCACTGACAAAAATTGCCGAATTAGAAGTTGGTGTATAGGCCTGAAAGATTCCGTATCAGTTACTTCTTTCGCATTGAAAATATGAACACTTTCGTGAACAGATTCCGCAACTGTAGTAACACATAAATTATTCTCCAAAACCGGGCGGAAAAAAGTGGTTAAAGTGGCTGAATGTTTGCCTTTTTTCATTTGTGTCATGGCTATCACTATCATCTTTTGACGAGCCGGGAGAGTATGGTAAATCAAGGACCTAATCATCACAATTTTCTGTAAACAATGATGACCTGGAAGATGATCATGTTGACGAGGAGGAGTTGCTACGGTTACAGTTTGCCATTTTATACACTAAAACAAATTAAAGTTTTATTATTGTATTGATCGTGCGAATTACTTCAAAATATTTCTAATTTTTATCAACAATTGCGTCACATTTCGAGTTATTGAGAGTTACCATTGGCATAACTATCTTCAATAACGACACATTTTCTGATAATGTAAACGGCTGACTTCTTAACAGTTACTCTTTTATCAAAAACAACGTCATAAGAAGAAATACTTCAGATGACGACAATAAGTTTTTCATCAAGAACGTCACATGTTGTGTTATAGCTACTCAGCAGAAAAGTGGACCAAATTTGAAATAGTTCTGAACTAGTTCCAAAAAGGACCAGTACTAGTTCCACTACAATACCCTTTAACATTGAACGAACTGACGCTTTTTGCGGGTTGATGTCATAGGAAAAGACAATTGTCCCCAGAAACACTCCTTTTTCCCTATATTTGAACTAGTTGCATTAGGAACATTTTTAATCTGGTTGCTTTCGCAGTAGTCTGAAAGTGGTTCTTTTTTAACTAGTTTTAAAGTGAACATATCAAAAGTGTACGTATTTAGTGCAATGGAAAGGTCCTAAAGATCTCATTTGTAACATCTTTTCCATCCACAATCCAGAAAACATTTTGTCTATAAACATTTTTTTTTTATTATTATTTCTTGTGCGCAGCAAATTTTAAAAAGTAGCCAGAACGCGTTTATTTTTGTCAGCAATACTTTTGAAAACAAAAGCAAAGATAACTGTTCTAAACTGAACGCCTTTTGTACTTTTTCAGAGCTACTGCGAACTGCGCTAGAAATGAACTAGTTCACTTTTTCAATTGACTCCAAAATAACTGCTGGGTAGTTTTAAGTAAGCAAAATATTTCAACACATAGTCACATCGCGAAATAATGCCGTTCACATGAAATTTATCTATATTAAAATTATGATTACCTTTTCAGTAATAACGTCACAACACGAAATATGCCGATATTTGGGAAATTCAAACGATGACGACTGTAGCACAACTGAGATATGTCACTCTTGTGGTTAATAAAAGTTAGTAAATATGAAATGAAATAACGACACCTTATCTTCTCACGCAGAGAATATATAAGTTAGGAGTGTGAAATTTTTACACAACATAAAGCATGACATTACGAATAATTCTGCATCATGAAGTCGAAAATGACGTTTTTTGAGTTATGACAGTCTTTTAGTAAATGAGCGATATGATCTCGCTGCGCACTGATTCCAGCAAGATGGCGCAACGAGCCATACATCCACCGAAACAATAAATCTGCAGAGACATGTTTGGTGAGCGAATTTTGTCACGTTCTGAATCGTGCCGCAATCGTACGATTTGACGCTACTTGATTATTTCTTTTACAGTTACGTCATGTCATTGGTCTATGCGAATTCGACCAGAAATGCTGGCAAAACGAAAATTTTACAATAATTTCATGTTGCAAACTTAAAAATAAAGCCAAAATATGTGTCATTTGGTGAAGTTATATGTGTTTTATTTCAAAAAGAAATCCTACAGCCAATTAAAAAAAAACACCCTTTATAAAATATTGCAATTTGAAGTATTTTTTTTTTGTACGTCGGCAACTTTGGTTTTCATTTTAATGTAACAGAAAATACATTTAAGTAAGTCAAATAAATCACCTTATACTTCTAAATAATTTCAGTATAAACTCTACATTCCTAAAGAATTTACTTTAGGTCCTTTAAAATTCGGAAATTTTTCACTCGTATGATTTATATTACATTTAATTTCACAAGTAAATGGTGTTTTTTTAGAGGTTCCATTTTTTGATAAAGATTAAACACTCAAACGCTGGTCAGATCTGGTAACTCTATTATCATTTGTACTAAATCGAGTTTGCCATTTTATTATCAATAGACTAATTCCAGAACAACGACTTTTGCAAATTGTGCAGTCGGGCATACATAATCGACATAATTGTCTGTCCGAGCGGCTAATAGCATTAATCACGGATCGTTTCTGCACCACGCAGACTTAATTGATAATACACATCTACAAAGACGTTTCATAGTGTGCACCAGAGATCTGCATGAATAGATTCATTTGCTGTTTTAAGTTCCTTTAATTTTTCAATTCCCTAGGTATCAAAACTCAAGTCGCTAAATTTAGAAAACTTGATGAAAACTTGAAATATAGAAACTTGAAATTATCCTAAAGAAAAATGTTAAGTCTGTTTACGAAAGTTTGTGGAATCAACTTCGTGTCGTCAGCAAAAACTTCGTTTCTCGAGACCAGAAAACAGTTTAACTTTAAAACAGTGGATTGAAGTAAATGATGATTTTTTAAGAGCTTTCGGATTTGATTTAAAAAAAAACACAATATAAAAATCAAAAATAACAGAAAAATAAAAATAAAAATAAAAAAAAACTTTTATTTTTGACCAAAACAATAAAAATCGTAAAATAACCGTTATTGTTGAGAAATAAAATGAAAATCTAAAAATAATAATTAAACTTCCGAGTTTTTGGATATCGCTTAAATAATAACGATCTCTGCTAATTAGTACTCGCATATGTTTTGGTACACGACTGAACGTGCTCATTGTAAATTAAATAATGAACGCGCTAGCTTCGTTTTGACGCCTAATTGACATTTAGCATTTCGTTGGTTTAAGGGGGATTATATACCCAGAACTTTAATTCAAAAATTTTTAGTATTTTTTTAAAGCTTCAAGTCTCAAAAATATGTGGTTAAAATTTCAAGTCGATATCACAAAAAATAAAGTTATAGCCCAGTGAGTGAACCGCCGTTTTGATTTTTTTGCAGGCTTATTTTATTCATAATAATCTTGTACTTGTCATAGGTTTTTTTTTCGTAGCTTCGTTCATTAGTTATAGGCAAAATAATGACGAATTTTTGCGAATAATGACGAAAAAAATTCACAAACATGACCTCTTTTTTCGGCCTCTGGGGATACAGTCCCCCTTAATACAGAGAGGATTTTACTCGATTTTTTTGTTACTTTACAGGAGAAAAAAAAAATTTAATAAAATCTGGAAATTTTTTGGATATAAACTTTTTTAATACAGTTTTTATTTCAAATAGGCAACAACAACAAAAACGCGCCTTGATTTTTTTAAGAAAGGTGTATTTGAGAGTGGTCTAAAATTGCGATTTCGATAAAAAAAGAGTTACGCCTTTTCTATATTAAGCCATCGGATTTATGCTTCTTTTGTCTATAATTATGGAATGGGTTTCGCTCGAAAATCGTGTTGTTATAGTTGGTCTAAAAAAATGTGGCATGGGAGAGCCGATATCTTTCGGACTTTTTTTGTAATTTTGTGTATCGTACTGTAAAGTTGTTTAAGGATACTGGTGGAATAATCGACCGTCAAAAATCCGGCCGTCCACGTGTTAGTGTAAAAACACCACGGAGCCATCGAGGTGGTGAAGTCTCGAATCAAGCTAAAAATGCTACGAAGCGGAAAATCTTGTCGAGGGAGACGAATATCTCGGCGCAATCGATCTCTCGCATTCTTAACCCAGATATGCCGACGGGCTTGCCTGTGCAATAATCTTTGCACTTTTCTTAAATTCCTTTATTCCGACACCAATGTATTGCAAAAATGAAGAAAAATAAAAAAACATTTTTTTTCTTGGATTTTAAAGAACTAAATCACATATAATTTCCTTTTTCACAAGTACTTTTGCTACTTATAAGTTATTAGAACTATTTACAATACAAAAACACAGAAACGCAGATTTTAAAACTAAAATCACATATAATTTCCTTTTCCACAAGTACTTTTGCTACTTATAAGTTATTAGAACTATTTACAATACAAAAACACAAACGCAAAAACACAAACGCAACAACAACAAAATATAATCATAAAACTTTCTCTCATCGTTCAGGTGACATCTTCACACTATTGATAATTTTGTAAAACTGACACCTTTGATGAAAAAAAAAACAATCAAAGAATTACAATAGACAAAGCTTATCAATGTACGTTTCCTTGACTGCTATGTTTTGTAACGCAACAACAAATTGGTTAGTGAATTTAAAGCAATGTTAATGCAACACACTGAAAAAAGCAGGCGTACTACCATGTAGTACGGTCGGCATATCTGGGTTAAATATGACTTGGGGCTCAGAGCATACAAAAGACACACCGGGCACCTTCTTACGGTAGCGTTGAAGGAACAACGTAAGCGAAAAGCGTTACTTCTCAAGCACGGGGATAATGTCCAAAGACGCATTCTGTTTACTGACAAAAAAATGTTCACCGTAAAGGAATCGTCCAATGAACAGAATAATAGAGTGTATTCTGTCATCACAACATGCAGCAGAACTCATTCCGAAAGTTCAGAGCGGTCACCCAGCTTCTGTGATGGTTTGGTGGGGTTCGCGCCTATGATGAGGTCACCAAGCTCCATTTTTATGAAAAAGAAGTCAAAACTTCGGCGAAAGTGTATGAATCCGATATTTAGGAATTGGTTGGGAAGCCTCTTAACACGACATTATTCCAAAACAAGTCGTGGACCTTTCAACAAGATTGACTCAAAAACAATGTACTAGATTTAATTTCCACGGATCAGTGGCCAGCGGGTAGCCCAGACCTGAACCCATTGGATTATAAATTGTAGTTTTCAAATGCGAACTCATATTAATATTATACACCTACACTTGAAAGAACAAACTTTATTAAACTGTCTAATGTTTTGCATACTGTGTAACCTATCTCTCCTCGTTATTTTTGCATATTTCGTTGACTCATAACGGTAAACCACGAATAATTCTGCCGATTACGCTCTAACCAGACAAACTATATATCTTTTTGATTTGAATTGCGTAAGTTTTATTACATTGAACGAGTACATTCAAGTATTCAAGTCTTGTTACAAAAAAACAACATTGTCTTACATTAACACATAGTCTAAAGTATGGGCACGAAAAATTTTGGTCAATCAGAAATGGCTATAACAAAAACTCTACACAAGCTGTCTCACAAAATTTTTTTTATTTTGTACTTTATAAGAAGCACTTCATTCAAGTGAATCAAAAAAGTTTAGAAACAAAACAGTTTCTTTAAAACATTTATTCAATTTTTACCCTTTTACCACAAAACTAAAAATTTTTTTTTACATATTTAATATTTCATATATATTTTTAACGCAACATCAAAAATTCAAACCAAAAAACAACTTTCTTATCACTACAAATGAAAAAAGAAACAAAAAACTAAACATTTCATAGACAAAAAAGTTTAGAAACATTTGTGCTTTTGATTGAACTTTGCATTCTTTCGTTTGAAAAACTTTAAAATAACGGGATCTAAAGTCTATAGCTATAAATGTCAGTAATATACGCATCAGTCACTCGCTTTTTTGTAATAAACCTAGATTATTTGTCTTTTTGTCTTAAAAATGGGAAAAATACCGAAATGTAACTGGACGTTCGTAAATTAATTCTAAGGCTGTATTTTCAAAACTAGGTCGTAGCAGTCGCTTAGCAAACACTTACGCGTTTGCTAGCTAGCCACTTAAATTAGTACGTTGTGGAGGCAATTTAGTTGAGTTGCTATTTTTCTAAAAACTATATAAGCAAAGATATTAAATAGGTTTTGTTATTTCAATTAAATGTGGATTCTAATTTTTGTCAATAAAATTACCAGATCTCAAACAATTACAAAACTAGTAAGAAATTATCTTCGACTGGATCGAAGTTAAAATACCCCCACGTCCGAACCAAAGTATATTCAAAGTCTTAAGCAGTCAAAAAAATGTTTATTTGTAAAAACATTTTCGTCATAGTTTTAAGAGAAAATATTCTCTTTTGTTTTTTGATAAAGTCACTTTGTATGGGAGGTGGGTGTGGTTTTCACTCGATTTGGTTGAATTTCATACACAAAGTACAAGTTATATATCAAAGTTCATATGCAAAATTTCAAGTATATATATTTAGTTTTGGAGAATTTAAAGAAATTTTACATTTTTGGTAAAGTCACTTTGTATGGGAGGTAGGCGTGGTTTTCATCCGATTTGGTTGAATTTCATACTCAGAGTGTATATTATATATCAAAGCTCATACGCAAAATTTCAATTTCATATATTAATTTTTGTGGAATTCTAAGAGATTGTACCGTTTTGATAAAGTCACTTTGTATGGGAGGTAGGCGTGGTTATGATCCGATTTGGCTCATTTTCGAACTTGACCTTTATTTTTTAGATAAAAGCTCGAGTTATATCGAGTTTCGTGATGATAGCTTGAAAATTACGGCTGTAATCGTGACGACAGACAGACAGACGGACAGACAGATGGACATGGCTAAATCGACTCGGGTGGTGATGCTGATCAAGAATATATATACTTTTCTATACCTACCACGCCTCCTTATGGGCGTTACAAACGGAGTGACAAAATTAATATACCCCGTTTACGTTTTTTAAACGTAGGGGTATAAAAATGTTAATATATTTTAGTTGAAATACAATATTTTATTGTATTCTTGGCGTTTTTGAACCAATTCTTTCTTTTTATTTATTTTCTTATCATGAGGAATAGCCTATCATAAGGAAAATAACGTAAATTCCCTTTCTCTAATATCGAAAACTGCTTGATTGAGAATTAATCCTTGCAATTTTTAATATTAATGGCATACGCAAGTTGTAGTGAAAATTTCTTGCGAGTAAAATTGGTTGATCATTTTTTAAATGATACCACTACGGAAGAAATAAGTAGAACATTTAAATTGTTGTATTTTGCTCCAGAATAATTGGGAAACTTGATCATAATGCACAAAGGAAATTCCTCTATAAATCGGCCACTTTCGCAATTGTTATAGAAAATTTCAACAACCTCACCTGTGGCCCATTGCACAGTCCTACTAATAGAAAAAGATTTTGACTCATTAATTTAAGTCTCAATTTTTGGCTTAAACCTCTTGCATCGTCGAAGGAGTCTGACAACGCTCGTGGGTGTGTAAAGCATTGATGATTGTCACAGCATTGCCAACATTTTTCAGCTTCTAATGTTGCATTCTTCAATTTCAGCGCTTTTTGTGATTATTCACGTTAAAAATTTTCAAAAATGTGTTTGAAAATGTACCGGAAGTTTACCGTTTACATACAATTTTGCCACAAAGTAACAAATAGTAACATTGATGTCACAAATGCGGTAAATGTGCGTCAAACGTGATCATTTGCCACCCCAGACGTCCCGGGTTCGAATCCCAGCTAGGCTATGATCCTACGCTTTGACCTTTCGCGTTTGCAATTTTCTTTCATTAAGTAATCAGCTGAAATTGAAAACTCATCAATATTTACGACTTGGAGTCGTAGTTTGTGGATGAGATTGCCTTATTACTTGAATTGAATTGAAGTGAATTGAATTGATAGCCCCTTAATAAAATAAAATAAATAAATAACTGGCCATTTCAGCCCTTGAAAGGACTTTGACCTAGCTTCTTAGGATCAATTGTGTAGTGCGTGTTATTAAGTTTGTACACAATTGACCTAGAAATGGACCCACAGACTTAACGCCGACTCCGAACGGCGATGAACGAAATGTTCTTATTCTCAGGAAGCTTTACATGGCATTTTGATTACTCTCTGAGGTTTGCCATTGTCTGCAGAGAGGTGGCGTCCGTACAGAAACATTATTTTAATTCAAATAATTTTCTGTCGCTGCTGGGGTTCGAACCTGGGTCTCAAGGTTCGTTGACATAGCGACCACGCACTTTAACCAACTACGCCACGGACGCCACTGAATAGGTATTACACCTAAAAACCTTGGTTCAAAGCTTAAAAAAAAATGATAAGGTTATATTTGTTATACTCTGAAGTACAAATCATGCTCCATTATGTGTGTCAAATTAAGTAAATTAAACAATACAATAGAAAGCTTACGTTTTATTATAAAATTGACGTTATTAATGCTATAGAACTTACAAAAAATAATAACTTTACATTAGGAAATAATTGTGTACAAATAAATGTACATACTTAAATAATCAAAAATTATGAATAAAATCATAATATATATCAATCAATACAAGTACAAGTAAGTAGCCTGTTCAATAATGCATTATATACATTAGCGAAGATTGTCAAAAAAATATTCAATAATAATAGACATATTGGATTACAGGGGGTGCCGAATTAGTCAGGTGCCGGATTACCGGGGGTCCAGTGTAAAAAAAGATGAACGCTGATTGTTGATTAAAAATTTGATTTGTAGACAGTTCTTCTAATGATACTCTTAATAAACATTCCCTGAAAGTTTGTTGTTCTGTCCAATTTGCCTCATTATCTGGTTCATTACGAACACTTTCCTTAATTAATTTAGTATTGCTAATTGTTGTGTTAAATTGTTGTTTAAAGCAATGTGAACAAAAACCAAGACTCGACTTTCATCTCTATTCAAATGCTGGGGAGCACCTCTTGATGCTTCTGAATATACGAAACCGTCTAGTGCAGTTTTAATGAACTAATGTTGACAATATTTAGAAACATTTCTAAGTCTATATTTCAATCCATGTCGCGATCAATATCACAATATCCTAGATCCTTGGACCTACAAATTAGAATATCGTGATATTGATCGCAACATGGATAGGAATGGAGGCTTAGAATTATTTCCAAATATTGTCGAAAAAAATTCATTTTATTAAAACTGCTAAAGACGATCTTATAACATTTATTGGTTTTTTTTTTTAATTATTTGAATTTAAATCTATTGGTGTTTTCGTTTCTACAAAAAAAAAATGTTGCCCTACCAAAGTGCAACATTTTTCAAGCGTTGCACTCAACTCTCAAAAAGTGCAGGTTTTGAACACAAAACGCTGCCCTGCTTACTCAATCAGCTGATATATTTTTGTGCGCCAAAAATAAAAAATTTGCTTTATTAAAAATATTATTTAAGTGCCAAATTATGAATGCATATATTTATCCTTGTCTAACACAAGTTGATTTTCAGGGCAACATTCTCCCCTCAAAAAGTTTCGCAGGGCAAGAAATGTGCCTTTTTTGCCCTATATAAATGTAACATTTTAAGAAACGAACACAGATTTTTTCACCCGTTTGCACTTATTTAACAATCGAACACGAAAAAAGAAGAGGGCAATGAAAACGTAACATTTTTTGGTAGAAACGAAAACACCATAAGTTATAGTCATGAATTGATAGAATCTGATAATGGCTTGATGAGTTGGTGCTAAAATCAGCACATTCTAAGTGGAAGCAATGAAAGCTAATAAGCCTACCAGTCACCAAATAATGAAAAATTAAAAAATTGCAAATTTCTTTTTTTTTACAGGGTTTTCCAACACATGCAAATAAAAATATTAAACAATTTAATTTTAATGTATTTGCATCCATTTACAAACTTCAGCATAGCAGTTATTTATTTTAGTTAGTAATACCCAGTTGGCTGTTTCCTTTAGGATTCATGGAGGATTAATGCACGAAAATTCCCCATCGCCGACGAAACTTACGGAGTCGCCCATACAATTCATGCAGGAAAATTTCATACAAGTGTCCAAAATTTCGTGGACGAAATTTTAAAAGAAAAATGTAGAAAATTTCGTCAACGAAAGCAAGAGGAAAATATGCAGCAAATATCGCCATGGAAATAAAACGAAAATTCAAAGGAGATTTCGGCAACGAAATAAAATCTGAAATATAAAAAAAATTTCTGCAACGAAAAGATAAAGAAAAATTCGCCAACGAAAGCAAGATGAATTTTATTTTTTAGTTTTAACCTAAAAACATATATGTGACCCGGTCTACGAAAAGGGACCTTCGGTGTGAAAATATCATTTTTCACTTTTTTGGCGATTCGGATAGACTAATGTGTGCTCTTTCTAATGGCGCAAAGCAGAAGTTTCCAACTCGTAAAGAAGTTTGTCAGGAATTTTCCAAAAAAAGAGCACGCCATTCAGTGTGCGACAATTAAACGTTTACAAACAGCTGTTTTCTCGAAAACTTGTTTTTACACCGAAGGTCCCTTTTCGTAGACCGGGTCACAAAGTTTACAAATTTCATTTTGTTACACTTAAGCACAACTTTTCTTATGAACATTTGTGTGATAATGAATCAGCGTTTCTAGCTTGGTGCTTTACCACGTTCGGCAACCAGCGTTGCAAGCCGTAAGGCCACTAGTCGGTAAAAGAAAATTGTAAGAAAGTTCGTTAATGAATCATTGAAAGGTGTGAAAATTCTTCTCGGATTCACAGACGATTATTCGTTAACTCTGCAGTAGTCGCGCGGATTACATATGTAATCCAGTCATGCAAAATTATGAATTTCACAATTGTCTGCAATCGATATTCATTGATTTTACGTACTAAAGGAAATATGTTTATGTTGTTTTTTTAAATAAATATAATATAAAATAAAGTAATAATAAAAATTAAATCAAATAACTAAGCATTTTCAAATTGCCATCTCTTATTTTAAACTTTAAAAAACGGATTACATATGTAATCCGCGCGACCACTCTCGTCACATTTAGGTACGCGACTACTGCAGGGTTAAGGGATTTCAAGCGTACGGGGTAGTTTTTTTTTAGTTGTTGTTGTTCCATGCTGTTTGGTTATTTGCGAAGCGAACGACGGATACATACAAAGGCCGCAAGCAACAAACTGAATTAAACGAATACGTATCAAGCAAAAAAAGATATGGAAATATTTTTTTTAAATACATTTCTAAACTAAACAGAATTTCCAAATTTAGGCTTCGTCCGCATATAAGTTAAGATCCGAAGAACAGTTTAGAAAAAGAAATATTAAAATCGGTCAACCCATTTCAGAGTTCTGCTCCTTTAAATATTCTTCATGCAAGTTGTTCCATGCGAGCTTCGCTCGCTCCAATCATAAAGTGCGAGATATTGGCTAAATAATCGGGAGAAGCCATTCTAGTGTTCATAAAAATATAAATAAATATTTATACACGGGATCATTACAACCAAAACTTCGATCTGGCCGGCCAAGTTCTTTAACAGCGCGCCATGAACGAGTTATTTTGTCAGAAATAAAAGCAACTCCAAACTTTTCTGCTCCGAAGATTACTGCGACACTAGAGAAATTGCATGATGTCCACGTAAATGCCCAAACAGTTCGAAAAAGGCTCCATAAGGCTGGCTATCATGGTAGAGTTGCTCGAAAAAAACCTTTCATAAATAAGCGAAATGCGGATAAACGCTTGGAGTTCGCAAAAAAATACATCAACCAATTGGAACAGTTTTGGAGAACTGTGGTATTCAGTGACGAATCGAAATACAACATAATTGGTTCGGACGGACATCGTATGATGTGGAGAAAGGCAAATACGGAGTTCAATAAAGAAAACATTCAAGCAACAATAAAACATGTAGGCGGTAGTGTGATGGTGTGGGGGTGTGTTTCAGCAGCTGGCTTGGGAAACTTTAAGTTCATTGAAGGAATAATGAATACAGAACATATTTAGCCATTTTGAGAGAAAATTTGCTGCAAAGTGTGAACAAAATGGGACTAGATGAAATCAGTTTATTTTTCCAACAAGATAATGACCCAAAGCACACGTCGCGTTTGGTCATGGAATGGCTGCTTTCCAAAGCAGCATACACCCCCACAATATCCAGATTTCAACATAATTGAAAATGTGTGTGACCTTATTATAAAAAGGATCAGGCACCATCATATTACATCCAAAGAGTCGCTTAAACAAGCTATATTAGTAGAATGGAATGCAATTACCCCACAAGAAATCGAAAAACTATCTTTGGGAATGAAAAATTAACTCCAAGCGGTTGTTGGTGCGAAAGGCTATCAAACGAAGTACTAAAATATTAAAAAAGTAGTTCTTCTTTAATTTTTTCTGTATAACTCTTAATTTGTTTCTAATCTTTTTTGGCCATGAAATAATGTTCTTTTTGCTGTTTTTATCACTTGTACCAATATTGTAATTGTTTTTGATTTCATTTTTTTTTTGTTATTGTGTTGTGATATATTCATGGAATAAAAATAAGAAAAAAATTTTTGCATCAGCTTAAAAAGTGTAAAATTTCAATGATTGTTTGAGAGAAAATGTTTTGTTTCTAAACTTTTTTGATTCACTGTATCAATTCTCTTTATCATAAACAAAAGACGATGGACATCAGTTTTTGTAACGGTATCTGCTGCTTGCTGCCAATCTATACTATTATATAAAATGAAAGTGAAAATTTTTTGTAGCCGCAAAACTCCAAAAGTACTGGTCCGATTTTTATGAAATAATTTTTAAAATATCACATTGTGGCGTCCGTGGCGTAGTTGATTAAAGTGCGTGGTCGCTATGTCAACGAACCTGGAGACCCAAGTTCGAACCCCAGCAGCGACCGGAAATTATTTGAATTAAAATAATTTTTCTGTACGGCCGCCACCTCTCTGTAGACAATGGCAAACCTCAGAGAGTAATCAAAATGCCATGTAAAGCTACTTGAGAATAAAAACATTTCGTTCATCGCCGTTCGGAGTCGGCGTTAAGCCTGTAGATCCATTTCTCGGTCAATTGTGTACAAACTTAATAACACGCACAACACAATTGATCCTAAGAAGCTAGGTCAAAGTCCTTTCAAGGGCTGAAATGGCCAGTTATTTATTTATTTTTTTTTTACATTGGTGCAACAAAAGGATCATTGGGTATTTTCTTTACGAAATTTCAATAATAAGTATCTTTAATTAAAGTGTTTAGTTTTTTAAAAAATCATCCAGAATGCCATGCATTGCTTGGTCGTTAGCTTTTAATACGTTTGTGCTGCGAGAGCTTCAATAAACCGCATGTAGCTCTCTACTATACTCTTTTTGTTCTCAACAAGCACAACACAACAAAACAGACAAACAAATCCATATACATTAGACCGGTTCAAAAATATATGAGGAAAATTATGGGTCTTTTTTTCTTCGGTGCGCGTCCATTTTCTGAAAGTTCCATTCCTAATGAAAAAAAACATTCAGTAGAAACATTCAGGTTTTTAAAAAACAATCTAGTGTTGATTGTTACAAAATCATGCAGATTAACATTTAAGGGAGTAGTACAAATCTTTTGGTAGAAAAGAACATACATTTTTAATATTGTTTTTTTTTTTAATCATATTTATTAAATATCAATTTTAAACTTTTTGTGACATATTTATAAATGTTTGAAGATAAAAAAAAAAAAATTTTTTTTATTACTTCTTCAGCCGGTAGAGGGCGATGAAATCAAGCACTAAAAAAAAAAAGTTGTCCCGCTGCTGCAACTTAATGTCAGGAACGGCTAATCTGAAACAAAAACATCAAATTTTTTATTATTGGTGATAACCTCTTACGTGGAAATTAACCACATTTAGGGAAAAAGTCCCCTATGTAAAGGGGTGTATCCAAAATTTCCAAAAAAAATGTTGCCCGTTTTTCAAAAATTTTTAAAAATTTGTAATTTTTTTTTATTTTTGACTTTTTTCCCTAAATGTGGTTAATGTCCACGTAAGAGGTTATCACCAATAATAAAAAATTTGATTTTTTTGTTTCAGATTAGCCGTTCCTGACATTAAGTTGCAGCAGCGGGACAACTTTTTTTTTTTTAGTGCTTGATTTCATCGCCCTCTACCGGCTGAAGAAGTAATAAAAAAAAAATTTTTTTTTGTTATCTTCAAACATTTATAAATATGTCACAAAAAGTTTAAAATTGATATTCAATAAATATGATTGAAAAAAAAAAACAATATTAAAAATATATGTTCTTTTCTACCAAAAGATTGGTACTACTCCCTTAAATATGTTGGTTTCCTTCAAGCCTTTTTTAACAACTTTTCAGTTCCTGGCTTATTTTGTATTGATTAAAGCCCCGTTAAAGCAGAAATTGCAATAAAAAAATTTGAGCAACACTTATGGTACATTGGTGAAGAGCTTGTAGGCTTATAATTTTTCGATAGGTCTTTAAGTATTGGCACTAACAAAAAAATGGCGGAATCAATACAAAATAAGCCAGGAGCTGAAAAGTCGTTAAAAAAGGCTTCAAGGAAACCGGGAATGCTGTTCTGCTCCTGGGAAACTGTAACGGGCAGTGGAACATGAGCGAGGTGTCAGACTAAGTGACTAATAAAAGTTTTGCATTAACTTATTATTTCCAATATACCGAGTGCCGAGTGCAGCAACGCGCGCCGGGTATCGCTAGTCTTATATATATTACGCAAAACCCAAATTTTGTCCGGCGTAAGGCTTTTTAAGTACAAGTCCAATTTTAATAAATTTAGTATGGTTTGATAGGTTTAGAACTGTAGATGTGCAAACTGGACTTTTTATTTTTTAAAAATGAATATTTTTCAAGTTATAGCTTATTAAAATTTGCATATAATTGTTGTAATGTTGGTTTTTCTTTTATTAACAGAGCAGCTGAGAAAACGTTATTAAACTCAGAGAAAATCTATTCGCTGTTCACATTTCGCTCGCTTCTGTCTCTTCTTAATAGAGCGTCTGTTAACAACAAAATGAAAGTCAGAAAAATGTAAGGCTTTCGCAAGTCGCTTGCGCTGAACGCTCGCAACCAAGATACACACAATTTTTTTTTATTGCAATTTCTTTTAATATTTCCCCAGTATTTTTCAATCGGTCTCAATTGTGGACAGTTGGACGGGTTGTGCTCCCTCTGAACAAAATGTAGCCCGTGACTTTCATACGAGTTCTTGGCAATACGGCTGTAATGACATGATGCCAAATTCGGAGAAAACAGAACTGAGCCTTTATGTTGCTTTATTAATGGCAGTAAGCGCTTTTGCAAACACTCCTTTACATAAATTTCTTGGTTTATAGTGCCCGTAGTTATAAAAATTTTGCTTTTCATACCGCACTGGCAAATAGCTTGACAAACCAAATATTTTTTTGGAAATTTGCTCAGCGTTTTTAACTTAAATGCACCTGCGACTCCTCCTCTCTGTGATGCAGCATAAAACTCAGCGCCTGGAATTTGTCCAAAGTCCGCTTTAACGTAAGTCTCGTCGTCCATTCGACTTTACAGTATAATTTTCGCGCCCGTGTTTTAGCAATCTTATTTTGTTTGTCATTTCGATTCGGTGCTACAATTTTCTTATACGATCTTAAACCAACACTTTTGCGTACTTTTAGAACGTAAGCCTTCAACATATAACTTTTTTCGCTGCATCTCGTAACGAAAGTCCAGGATTTCTTCTGAATAAAGACACTACTTCCTTGACCTTCGACTGCGACACACATCCTTTTTTCTTCCACTCCCAGGTCTTCGTTCTACTGACAATGTCTCATTAAACTTTTTCAAAATGTATGTCACCGTACTTTTCGGACAATTTAAAGATTTAGCTATGTCATATTGCATATTTTGTTGCTTTTAGCGCACAATTTTTTCCGAAAGCTCACACTTCAACGAACACATTTTTTAAATAATGTTTAAAAAGTACAAAAAGTAAGAATGCAGCAATGATAACAACAACAAGCACCAAAAAATGTGAATACATATTTTTATTTACCGTTCATTTTACGTGAATAATGATTAAGCAAAACCGACTAGTTTTTTTTGCGTCCATTCTTTAATAAGTCCCGAGACTAACTACTAGGTGGCACCTCTAACGAAATATTGATATAATATATTGATAGTTCCAACAACCTTCAAACAATCATGCTGATTGTGATATCCGGCGGATCAGTTGCGGCGGGAAAATGATTCGATCTCGTTGATTTATCTATTGTAGAAACCGGCGGGTATGTTCAATGCGAATCGATAATAAAGGTTGCGGATTTGGAGCGATTGTTGAAAACGCAACCGAACCGTACTTCATACAAATTTGTTCAATTTTCATCCGCAATAAATTTGGTGCGGATCAGTGCGGATTTAAAGAAAAAAGTTCAAAACAAAGAATGCGATACATGATTTCAGTGTAATTTGAGGTCGTTCAACTCGAATTCAACGTAAAAATTATAACTACACTTCGATATTTTTCTTTTTGTTAAAAACAATTTTTAAAAATTTTAAAAAATTGTCAAAAAATGTTTTCTGCTTTCAAGACAAATTTTATTTAAATTTTTTTTTATATTTCAATCAATATATATTTGAAGATTTTTTTTATATTTAAATTTTTTTTTAATTTATCAGAGCAAATACAAACATTTTTTGCAGCGCACACTTTCAGTTGAAAACATAAACACAAGATGTGCAAGGTGTAGCAGAACACTCGCTAAGAGCTCCCATAGGACGGGACAATGTTGCACTCACGTTTACGCAATAGATTTCTTTTAAGTTTACTTTTAATTGTGTTTTTGTTTATAAAACCACTTTTTATATTTTTTATTTGCACTTCACTCGTTACTTTATTTTGTTTTGGCAGCTGAACAGCTGTTGTAATTTACGAGGAAATAGTTTTAGGAATAACGAGTGCGGATCGGTGTATTGCAGTTCATTCGCACGGATTCAACAATGGGAAAGTAAGGGGAATGCGGATCGAATCAACTCCCGCCGCAACTTATCCGCCGAATTCCACAATCAGCACGAATATGTGTAAAAATTTCATGGCAATCTAAAGTTTAGTTCAGAAGTTGCAGTGATTTAAGTGACGCTACTGTTGATATTTTCAAAATAATGGATTCAAAGCAATTCCGTGTGTTGATTTATCAGTGTTTTTTTTATGGGAAAAAATACCGTCCAAGCTGAGCAATGTCTTCGAAAGTGTTATTCGGACTCTGCTCCGTCAAAAGCAACCATTTTCCGATGGTATGCTGAGTTTAAACTTGGTCATACAGACACAAATGATGCTGAACGTTCAGAACGCCCAAATGAGACAGTTTTTCCACAAAACATTCAACAGCGATTATTATATAGCGTTGTTGGAGCGTTTGAAGGATGAAATCGTGAAAAAGCGGCCCATTTGAAGAAGAAAAACCAACCTTTTTCACCAAGACAATGCACCGTGTCATAAATCGATGAAAACGATGGCGAAAACCCACGAATTGGGTTCCGAATTGCTTCCTCATCCACCGTATTCGCCAGATTTGGACCCCAGCGACTATTGGCTCTTTGCTGACCTCAAAAAAATGCTTGCCGGCAAGAGATTTGGCTCCAATGAAGAGGTGATGGCTGAAACGGAAACGTATTTTGAGGCGAAGCACAAATCGTTCTACAAAACCGGTATTAAAAAGTCAGAAAAGCGGTGGAATAAATGTATTGCTCTTGAAGGAACCTATGTTGATGAATAAAGAAGAATATTTGCAAAAAAGTTTTTTTATCACAGTCTCGGGACTAATTGGACCATGTGTTATCATTCCAGTGTCATCCTGCAAAGCCACATATGTTAAGGTTATATCATCGGCTTCATTGACACTAGTTCCTTGGTAGTCGAGTAAATAGTCGTCTTGAAGTCGTAGTTGGTTGTAGAGAAGTTTGTAGATGAGATTGCCTTATAACTTGAATTGACTGAGGTAAAGGCATAACACTTGTCTCAGATTCAAATTCACGTTTCTACGGCTTTCCACTACGCTTAGAACATCCTACACATGTTTCACTTGATTGCCCTTTCCCTTCCACTAATCTATCACCCCATTTCGAACCAAGGCAGACTTGACTGAATAGGCATTACACCTGAAATCCTTGGTTCAAAGCTAAAAAAAATTGATTTAACACCAAGCGGAATCGTATATGGGAAAATATATTACCTAGATAGATAAGATAGATAAGACAAGATACCAAGACATCCTTTATTATTCATTCTCTGTATAGGATCGCTTCTTCTTCTCCCGACGTGTATACTCCTTACTGTTGCTTCTGCCATATATGTTTTTTGTAAAATGTACTTAATTTTAAATGTCACAGATGGTTCACTTAATAATAAAAACTGTAGGTATTAACAACTTTAATAAAATTTTTAACGTTTTACAGTTATTGTAGTTACCATAACAATAAAATTAATTTTTATTGTATTTACGATTACAATCA
This sequence comes from Pherbina coryleti, assembly GCA_943735915.1. NCBI lineage: Eukaryota > Metazoa > Arthropoda > Insecta > Diptera > Sciomyzidae > Pherbina > Pherbina coryleti. The sequence continues at coordinate 52,980,621 of OX030952.1, read as the reverse complement.
AATTAAATTAAAAACATCTCTAAGTTGTTATTCACTGAACCAAATATTGTTCTTAAAATCAAAGAATCTCGTTCATAAAGCGAAATTCATTGATTTTTAAGAACTATTCATTGTCCCAAAGAACGAATTCTTTGGTTCAATGAATCGTTGTTCTTAATTTTAAGGAACAGTTCATTGTTCGTGTTCATTAAAATTTTGTTCCAGTTCTTGTGTTGTAATATCTAAAAAACCATTAGAGAATTTTATCTCAATAAGAAAATGATTTTTTAAAATATATCTTGATATTGTTTTAAAATTTCTAAGGACAGACTAACTTATTGTAACAGTTGTATGTGTCATTAATTAATCATTTTTCTTCATAACATATCAAAGAAATAACGTAAGAACAAAGATTCATTGAATCAAGGAACTCGTACTTTGGACCAATTTTAATGTATAATACATTGGGACAAAGAACTTTTTCTTCGTTATTAAGTCCGTTTTTGGTTCTGTGTTCCATAGATAAAGAAATGTTTCATTTTGGAATGAACCCTTATTTTTGGTATTGAATTACAGTCAGATTATTGACCCTGAGTATGTAGATTTTAATATGTAGTGTTGGATTCCTAAACAAAAAAGAAAACTGATAAGGAATTTTTAAGGACTTTTCCAGTTCCCTTTAAAAAATATATGGTTACTCTTTTCATTGAATGCCGACTCTGTTATAAAAACATACTTACATATAAATATCTTGATAAAAAATTCGAAAACCTACCTGCTATGCCAAAAGATCAGTTGTATGACTTATTCCAGGAAACCTTTAAGAGATTTTGAAGGGATTAACAATCATGTATAAGCAGTTAAAGATATATATATATATATTTTGAAAAAGTTCTTGATATAGCAAACACGTAAAAAAATTCATTTCGATTAGATAAGATGATTACGTATGGTTAAGCCTTTGTGTTCGATTTTATTTAAACAATTGGACTGCTCATACTATTTGTTAATCTCTTTAAATTTCTAAAGTTTCCTTTGTATTATATTCAAGAATTAATAGACGTAAATAAACACAATGAGTTAATAATTCTTAATATTGTTAGCGAGCGCTTTTTGTCAACACAAAGGCCAATTGCAAATAATCACCCCACTAATACGGAAATGAAAGTTTACAATGTTATTTTTTACTGTAGTTACTGTTGTTAAAAATTTTGTACTTAATTGCCCTCAAAAATTGGGACTGAAATTATTAAAAAATTTTTCAATGTTTAATTATGATAAAAACAAAGAAAACATGCGAGCATCACAATAAAAACAATTTTGATCTTTTACAAAAATTTATTACAAAAAGCGCTTTACATCAGAAACGTTTAACATTTTTATTAACCTTAAAATGAAAGAATGGTTTTTGTGAAAGAATAAAAATAAGCTGTTACTAAAAAAAAAAAATTAAAAACTCTAAAGGTAAATTTGTTAAAATGTTTGATTAATTGTACCATATTTTAAATTTAATGTATGATAAAAATAACATCTTTTTTATTAACATGTTTTGTTTAATATTATATGATTGAAATTGCTATATATTACAAGCGTTTATAAGTAGATATAAGGTAAAATATAGTATTAGTATAATCAAAATAGTCCATGTTAAAGAAATAATGAATGTTATAAATTTGTTGGAATATCTAAGCATTATTAATGGGAAACTAGAATAAGTAGTATTGTGCAAAAGTTTAGCGACTCGTCCTTACTTTTATTCAAATAGTAGGTTATGTTCTTAACTACTCAAGGACCGAAGAAATAAGAAAAAAGAAAATACGGAATCCTTTTTCCTTAAATGTTTTTGTAGTTATCATAACATATACAAAAAAAATGTCCCTTTGTTACGGTTTATAAATAATAAAAAAAAAAATATGATAAAAAAAAGGATGTGCAAAAACTTAAGCAACTCTTACAAGAATATTAATAATTATTTTATGATGAATCCAACGCAGCTTTGAGTGTTCAATATTTTTTTTAATATAAAATAATGCCTTGAAGTTTTGACTTGCTTTTCATGTCACAGATCACACTTGCTTTTATGTCGTCATTAATTTTCGACATTTGAGTAACTTTAAATGCAATACTAGTCCTGTCAATTACCATATGTTAATAGACTACTTGAGCAAGCAGCGTCATTTAATTTGTTTGGACCACTACTGAAAGCAGACAACCTCGTGATTTCGACAAAAATGACAAAAAAGTGAATTTCGTGTACTCATCAAGTTTGAAAAATCAAGAAAGGCTTGATAAATCGTATGGAGACTCGGCATCATAAATTTAAATTGTTAAGAAGTGGTTTACTGAATTCCGTTGTTGGCGTACCAGCACAAGTGACGCTGAACGTCCACGTCGGCTAAAAGAGCTCATCACGCCAGGTGGCTGAGGCATTTCAACTGAGCGGGAACATCACAGTTTACATATTTGGACATGAAAAAGCTACCCGCAATTGTTTACGCTCATAAGCGCAGCCGTGTGACCACTTCAAAGGAGTGTTTGTCATAACCATGTCATAACCGTAAATGAAACATGGATACACCACAAGTCACCAGGACAAGGAATAGTCAAAGCAGTGGACTTCTCCGGGTGAACGTGCACCTAAGAAGGCCAAGGTGGGTCTGTGTCGGTGTCAACAAAGGTCATGGCGAGTCATTCACATCGATTTCCTTGAAAAGGGCAAAACAATCACCGGCGAATATTATTCACAGCTAGATAGTGTTTGGCGATGAAAAAAGTAGGCTTCCACCATGACAACGCACCGAGGCGGTGTGCGCCACACGTTTGTAGTCGCCATAGCAAAAATCCATAAATTAGGCTTAGAACTGCTACCACATTCAACATATTCTCCAGATTAAGGGGAAATTCTAGTAGAAATCGACGGAAAGTTTTGGTTTTTTACTTTATTTTCATCCTTAGGATCTTGACAATATGTAGTCAAAAGGATATTTCCCTATTTAATTTATTTTACGAGTCATAGCAAACAAACATTACTTACGAATTTCTCTTTGTCAAAATTTAAACGCGTTTTTCTCGAAACACCTTTTTTCCGCGCTGTACACGATTCCGCTTCAACGACTTAACCGATTTCGATATTTGACGGCTCAAATGAAAGCTTATTCAATTTAGGGGGCCTTATTCACTAAGCGTTTTTTTTCCAAAAAAAAATTTATTATCATTATTTTTTTAACGTTAAAGCAAAAGAAAAAGGAGGAAAACCGGGGTTTTTCAAAGGGCGGCAATTTTTATTAAAAAGGGTTTTATTAAAATCGGAAATCTACAAGGCCCCCCAAATTTCATCAAGGTTAACATTTTTTTTTTGTTTTTCGTTTCAGATCACTTGGCAGAGCTATTGAGTGTACAGCGCACGGCTTTGATCAGCGAGACCTTCAGCCGCCATTTTGAATTATTTTTTATGGAAAAAATTGTATAATGTTCTTGAAATATACAATAATAAATGCCATAAAAAATTTTTTCAAAAAAGATTTACGTTCTCTCCAAAAAAAAGCCTGCAATTACGTTAAGTTCTATTAGAACCTCCCCTTAAACCCCCCTGTGTCTATTTCCTATTTCCAAACCAAAAAAAAATTGGCTCGGCGGTAAGAGATTTGGGTCGAATGAAGAGATTTACAATGAAACAATTGCCTTTTTTGAGGACTTGATAAAACCTATTATTTAGAAGGAATAAAAAAAAAATGGAGAAACGATGGACTAAATGTATCGATCTTAAAGGAGACTACATACTATGTTGAGAAATAACTCTTTTCTGCCGAAAAAATACCTTTCAATTAAAACAGTGACTGATGAAAAGTCAGATTGCCCTTGTATTACTTTTTTAGAGAGTCTTTTGATTAAACCAGGTATATTAGAGTGTCCCTTATTTTGCGATTTTTGGAAATGTCAAGGGGCTGAAAGGTTTTTTTATGCGTTTTTATATTCTAAGAACGAAACTAAAAAAAATTTTTTTTTACGACAACGTTTACCTGTGCCAATCGGGCCCGGTAGTTTCGAAAAAATGCCCATATTAGACCATATTTGCACAAATTAAAAAAAAAATCTTTTCTCTGCTTTTTATAAATGTTTTGCATTTTTTGGAACACATACATAAGAAATATGGTATCTACAAAGTTTTTTTATGGTGGGCGTGGTTACCACCCCGGCTGCGTCCAAATTTCTCCCGCAGCCTTTTCCCACTTTTTCATGAAATTAGTGCAATTTAGGTATTAAAATCAACAAATCAAAAATACATTTTTATTATGCTAAAAGTATTATTACATTTCAATAAATGCACATCATGTATTTACAAAAATTAACGATAAATTAAAAAACTAGTATTTTACCCTGCGGCGGGCGCGCAACAAGCTAATACCTACAAGCAGTCTTATTATATTTTCGATATTTTGGGCCACAATAAGTTGGTTTTGTATCTGCGCTTCTGATTTTGAAAGCTCGAGAAATTCTTGAGCAAGTTGTACCCCACGCTCCGCAATATCATTGACAACACAAAGATCTTTAAAATAATTTTTTTCTCTTTGGTATTCTTCATCTTTTTCCCATTCGTCAGGATCATATTTTAAAAAAATGCATGTCAAACTAAACCTACGAAATAGATTTGTTGTTCGACAAGATGCAAAACAATCTAAATCTTTTTTTGTCCATTCATTTAAAGAATTTGGGTTTGCGATTGGATGATTACATGGAAACATCTGAGCTTGCAATGCTGTCACCATACTGCGTTTTCTCTCAATAGAAACCGCATCATCGAAAAAAGCGAGTTTGGTACAAGTTCTTCGCCAAGGTACCAAAGATACCGACCAAATTTTTCACTTGCAGCAATGGATATTTTTTTTGTTAATTGTCCACACTGCTCCTGAAGTAACTTCAAGTTGACCTAAAATGGCAACGTTAACTGAATGTCTCCAAGTGTTTGTAATGTTTTTCTGATGAAATATCATTTTGAATTAAAATCCCAGCTGATTTCTTTTTGAAAATATCTCAATTTTTGCATTTTAACGTGATTGAACCACCTTGTACATTAGACAGCGCAATATATTCAAATATAAAAGTGTTTATATATGTATGTATGTATGTATATATATATATATATATCATATACCTACGTGTGTGTGTGTGTGTAAAATATTGAGAATCGGGATATTGTTTCCACACCATCTACTGAGATAAATATCGTGGCGCGTTTTTTTTTTTTAAAGTGGTATCCCCTGTAGGCCTATTCCACTATCCCCACCTATCATAAAATTCAAGCTAGTGCTGGAGACTGTAGACGTCCTCAACGACCTGGCTGCGCAAAACAATAAAGTTACTCTACAGTGGATTCCTGCCCACTGTGGTTTTGACGGGAATGAAAGAGCAGACTCCCTGGCCAAACAGGGAGCATCATCACCACTCACAGGACCGGAACCGTTCTGTGGGGTTGGTAAGAATCTGTTCAAACAACACGTCAATAAAACCTCATTCCGCGAATCTCAAGACATCTGGAAGAACTGCTTAGGACAGATATGCACTAAGCAAATATTCCCAGAACTTTCTCCCAAGAAATCGAAATTTCTTATTAACCTAGGGAAGAAAGACCTAAAGATGATGACCGGAATCATAACTGGACACTGCAAACTAAATAAACACCTACACAAAATGAATCTCGCTACTGATTCATTATGTAGATTATGCCTTGAGGATGAAGAAACCTCCAGACATATTCTCACAGAATGTCCAGCCCTTCTCCATATAAGAAAGAGAATCCTAAATAGCGAAATAGTCTCTCAAGGACACCTTGCGATCCTCAACCTCGAAAATATTTTATGTTTTCTGAAAAAAACTAAAGCAAACGAACTGCTTTAAGAAAAGAAAAGGTATGGCACAATAGGCATCACAAGATGCCGCAGTGCCAGAGCTGAATTAGCTCGCCACAAGCATATCTATCTATCAATCTATCCCGTCCCGTCCATAAATTACGTAATCACTTTTATACTTAAATTTGGTCAAATTGGACAGCCTCTAAGAAATATACATCTATCATTTATTACAAATGTTGCGAAGTAAATGTCACTGCAGTATTTTTTAAGCGACTTGAGTATGATGAATCTTCAATAAGATTAATTTTCAATCTCTCCCAAAACTTGTTAAATTCCCTGTGAATCGACTCTCCAGCCGGAATGATCCCCATTGACATTCTAGCAGATGAGATGAGGAGAATTTACCAAAGGAGATCCACATTGCCAACGGAAGCTAACGCAACCAGGATGATCAAAGAAGAAGAAAGAACACGATCTATGGACCTATGGCAATCTCGGTGGAATAATTCACCAAAGGGTAGATGGACTCACACCCTTATACCATCAATCGATGTATGGATAAGCCGTGCATAAGGAAACTGCAATTACCACTTAACGCAGTTCCTCTCTGGCCACGGTGGATATCGTAGATACATTTTCCGACTTGGACACGATACATCTCCTTATTGCCCGGAGTGTCCAAACCAGGAGGAAGACGTGAAGCATGCAATATTTGACTGCAGTCGTTTCACGGAACTGCGAGGAAATCTACCAAGTCCAGAATTGCTTATAGAGCGGATGGTGGATTCAGTAGAATATTGGATGCATATCTGTGCACTCGTCAAGAATGTACAAGGTGAATTGCGGAGAGCTGAAACTGAAAGAAGATAAGCAGGAACAACAGAAACACCGGAGTAGCATAAATTGCTTGCCAGCCCCACGAAGTAATACCTAGTGGCAGTCCCGTGGGGAGAGTGGCGGAAGTGTGCAGGTTGTGGTTTAGTACGTAGGCGCATACCTGAAATTTTAGTAAGGAATGCGAATCGTGCAATGCCAATGGCACGGGCCACGGGTATCTATGAAGATTACACATCCCTTTGGCGCATCAAAAAAAAAAAAAAAACGTAGGTATAATATATATGTAAATATATATAAATATATATAAATATATTAATATATATAAATATATATAAATATATATAAATATATACAAACATACATCCATACATATATAAACACTTTTATACTTGAATATATTGCGCTGTCTAATGTACAAGGTGGTTCAATCACGTGAAAATGCAAAAATTGAGATATTTTTAAAACGAAATCAGCTAGGATTTTAATTCAAAGTGATATTTCATCCGAAAAACATTACCGACACTTGGAGACATTCAGTTTACGTTGCCATTTTAGGTCAACTTGAAGTTGCTTCAGGAGCAGTGTGTGTCTTGTATGCGACCAAATCTTTTAAAAAAGACAGATCCTGATTTGTAGCTTTTATGCTATTAGTAGCTTCAAACCAGACTTTGATAGTAGAACTACAAAAATATAGACTTGACGGATTCCGATAATAATGAATAGCATAAAAGCTCCAAATAAGGATCTGTCTTTTTTAATTAATTTGTATTTCTTATTATAATTTATCCCTCCAGGGGGCATACATTTTTGGTTTTTGATATTTTTTTATTTATAAAAATTACTATGATTTCGGTTGAAAAGCCGTAATAAGACTGCTTGTAGGTATTAGCTTGTTGCGCGCCCGCCGCAGGGTAAAATACTAGTTTTTTAATTTATTGTTAATTTTTGTAAATACATAATGTGAATTTATTGAAATGTAATAATACTTTTAGCATAATAAAAATGTATTTATTAATTGTTGATTTTAATACCTAAATTGCACTTATTTCAAGAAAAAGTGGGAAAAGGCTGCGGGAGAAATTTCGACGCAGCAGGGGAGGTAACCACGCCCACCATAAAAAAACTTTGTAGATATCATATTTCTTATGTATGTATTCCAAAAAATGCAAAACATTTATAAAAAGCAGAGAAAAGATTTTTTTTTTAATTTGTGCAAAGATGGTCTAATATGGGCATTTTTTCGAAACTACAGGGCCCGATTGGCACGGGTAAACGTTGTCGTAAAAAAATTTTTTTTTAGTTTCGTTATTAGAATATAAAAACGCATAAAAAAACCTTTCAGCCCCTTGACATTTCCAAAAATCGCAAAATAAGGGATACTCTAAGGTATATATGAGATGTAATTGAAGCCTAATTATAATGCCAAACTTTCTCTTAAAATGTTTCTCTTAAATTTCGCAGCTCAAGTATGATTTAACATCATTTCAACACTGCATTCATCGAATCTTTTGAGGCAGTTCTCCATTTTATTCGCAGAAAATTAATATTATGACGCGTTTCAATTTTACTGTCCTATAGGTATTTTACGTGTGAGATTAAATATAGACCGCTTATAGACCAAATAGATCCCTTAAGGCCATTAAAGCATTCTTGTTAATTGTTTTTGTTTAATTTAACATAACGAGTACCCAGCAATAAATAAAATTAATTTTTATTCTTCTTCAATCTGCAGCTGGTCAAATTGAATTGAAATTTATTATATTATTATATTCCTAAACTGCCGAACAAGAAAAATTACTTGGCTTTTGCACGGCTTCTTTCTTTAGGGGATTTTTTTATTCTTTTGCTATTCTTAATAATTACTTATTCAATTTAAGAAATAAACGTATTCTTATTAAATGTACTTATAACGAAAAATTAAAAACTTCATTCAAATGTGAAAAGAGAGTTGTTTATTTTGCACAATACTGTATATATTATACATTTTACATACATGTATATTTGTATATTATGTTATAAATAATATTTTATAATGATTATATATTGTATATATATTATAAACATTTTATATATATTGCGAGTATATATATATTATACATTAAATTTGTTAATACAAACTTACAATATTAACTTGAACAATACGAAAGTTCTGTCAGCCAACTACTTCGTAAATAATAGTGACCATCTAAGTCTGTTTTAAACCTATGACGACCATTTTTCATACTTTCTTTTACTGCAATAGTGCTGATTTTTATATATATTATACATACATATAAATAATTAAATCCCTGTAACTCGAATTGCTATAAATATATATATATATATTCACATTTATATATATATATACATTTATATGTTTATATATATATATATTATATATATATATATTACATATATATACATATATTATATATATATATTACATATATATACATATATTATATATATATATTACATATATATACATATATTATATATATATATATTCACATTTATATATATATATATATTATATAAATAATATTATCGATAGTATCAATAGTTTCATATTTCTAAGACAATATACTTCTAGATATATTGTTTGTTTTAATATCAAAACTATCGATAGCTCAGTAGGACTATCGTACATCTACTAAACAAAGCCGGGCAGGTGGTATCGGCTTACAATACTTAAAGAGAAGCATGTAAACTAAAAGTCACTGGATGGTTTATTTATCTTTGATATCTATACCAGATAATTCTTTTACATAAAATTTGATTTTTTTAATATGGATGAAGTTTTCTAAGTGATACCTTAACATTACCGATAATGTGTTCATACATTCATTTAGGCTAAATTATATAATTTTTGTTTTGTTCAAAATTTTTGTTTTTAAACTTTTGTATTCGGTATTCGAATACTTCCTTTAAAAACATATGCTGTGTTGTTAGTTTAGTTGGTTTTTGCATTTTGTTATTGTTTCCTTTTTTAATACTCTTACCAGCGATTAAAAATCCGATATCGCTATCGATGGTTTTTTTTTTTTTGAGACTATTGAAACTATCGATGGTGAGACTATAAAACCTCTACTAAAAAAATACCACCAAAGCAATCTAATATTTTTGTAGTATAAATGCTATGTGGGGAACATTGTATTCTTGCTAGTATACCTATTAACAACAGCAGAAGCAAATTGAACAGAGCCAAAAAATGTGAATGACATTTCGAAATCTATGCCAATCAAAAAAATAAGAGGCGTAAAAACAGTAAAATTTTGAATCAAAACTTTTAAAAATGCCAAAGGAACAAGAACTTATCATGCAAGCGGGGAAACCATGCGGGTACTTGATAATTGGAGGCTGTTTTGCTCTTTTTGCTGCAAAACTGTTTTGTTTACATTATTAGGCAAAATAATCTTCAATGCCTTCTCCATTTCTCCAAAAATAGTTTTAATGTTATTTTTTTTTAATATTTTGTATTATGTTACATATGAAACAAAAAACTGTTTAAATAAAAAAACGTACTAGATGTCTGAACATAACCTAGTAATTCAAACTACTTTGATATTTTCAAATTAAAATACTAGATGTCTGAATATAGTATAAAGCTGCAGCCACACGTGATAGCAATGGCATGCCAGTTGAAAGTTTCGAAAATGCTTCGAAATAAGCTAGAAAGTATGATGTGGCAACACGTGGTAGTAAAAGTTCATTGTAAAATGTCGTCAAAGGCAAAGGATCTCGCAACAATTAAAATTCCCTTGTTAGTTTCACATCCATTTTTGGTTTGACATTTCGACCATTTTCCTTTTTTTTTTCTTTTATTCAGTGTTGCTTTTTATGCCAACACAGCACTAAACTTAAATGGGAGAAAAATAGGGAACAAATTATGTTAAACTTGTTCATATCATATTTTAGCTGTTAAGTAATGGCAACTAAAAAAATTACATTTATTTTACTACAAGACATGAAAGAAAAATACATACTTAAAGTTCGAATATTTTAGGGAAAAACACAACACTGTTTTCCTTACTTTGCTGTCTTCGCTGGCTGTAGTTGTTAAAATTCACTGTCTCTGTAAAAGTTGTTGCCAGTGGGCGGCCAGTACTGGCTGTCGATGTCAAAATGTGAGTGTATTAGAGAAAAAGTGAGAGTGTATTGAGTTTTTCGAACTGTTACTGGCACGTGTGGCTAGGGGGTAAGTGGCAGTAGGTTTAGAGGATAAATTATATACAATTCTTCTTCCCTAACTCAAACTTTCATAACTCTTATAAAAATATTAAAACGTGAGTGCGTTCCATAATTCGAAGTTTCTTTGTTTCTGTGTTTGGGGCATTTTATTCGGGGAAGTTCCGATTTTTTTTTTAAGGTTACTGGCTTGTAATGAGAGTTGAGCTTTAGTGAATATAAAGAAACACATATTAAAAAGTTTGTCGATTGAAGAAAAATTATAAAAAATACTTTTAACTTTTTACTTTTTAACCGCAGCAAAAGGATAAAAAATCAATCTTTGATAGCGTCGACAAGGCAATCCTCGTTTACGGTAACTTGAAATCAACACATGCCTATATCTGAAGGAATATTAAAAGACAAAGCAATGGAGAAGAATGGCTTGTTAAATTAGATAAGGAATTTCCAAGCGCAGGGCTGAATCAAAAAATCTGACTGTAAGCGAAGCGGACAATGATGACAATAGTTCGACAGAAAAAATTTTCTCAGCAGCCTTCAAAGGATTGAAGTAGCCGATTCCTTGAAAAATTTTAATTTATATTTGAGAATAAAAAAAACACAACTGACGAAAAATTCACAACTGATCGATTGGAATAATTTTTGTATTCCATTTTTATAACTTGCCCGTATTGTAGCATCACAGACAAAAATATTTCTTATTGAGAACATAAACAGGATAAAACTTTTTGTTAAATAAGAAAAAAATTAATTGTTATTAACTCTGTGATTCTCAACTTTTTACTTTAAAAATATACTGATTTCACAAAATGTGAATTTTTGGGTTTAACGAAAGGTTCGTCCAAGAAGTTATGAGATTCTTTATGTTTTTATATACAATTCTACATATCGCACTCCCTCTTCAAAACAGGCACAAATCAAAATTTACAAATTTTTACTTTTTAATATTAAGCTATTCGTGGTGATAAATTCCATCATCTTTTAACTCTTTTATTAAAAAAATCGTTTTGTCTCCTTGTTTTGTATGGATTCCTTTGAAAAACACACTGGTTTTTTACTTCTCCTGAAAATTTTTAAATTTTGCGTTGTGTCTGTTTTGAAGATGGAGAGCGATATGTGATATACGATACATATGACAGCATAGGATGATAGTATGGTATGATGGTATCGTATGGTAGTATGGTGAGCATGGAATGATGGTATGGTATGGTATAGTAGGATGGGTTTGGTGTGACTAAATACCTCTGAAGTTGTTATTATTTGTCTTAACGTTAAACTTTTCAAAATTGTTTTAAAAAATATTTAATCTTCTATTGCCATTATATGAAATGGGACTTTTTTGGTTAGACTATATTAAAGAGTAAATCAATTAACCACTTAAAAATCAAAGTTTTTTAGGTTATAGTTTCACTACTACCGTGCAGGGCGGCCACACATATATTGTTAAATGGTTTTTGTTTTCAAATATAGTGTTGGTTTTTATTTTAAACCCTAAAAAACCTTGTGTTTAAGAATCCCGCACAGATAAATTCTATAATCAAAATCAGTTGAATACCTTATTTTAAAAACGACTCTAATAATGAAAGTTAAATTCGTAAATCCGACGCTAACTTAGCAAAGACATAAACCAATATTTCCTCTCTGTACAAAGTTAAATTCGTACTTTTTTGAAAAGTACGAATTTAACTTTTGGTACGAATTTAACCTTAAACCCGTTTTTCGGGTCATATTGACCCGAGGCACTTTTCATTTGCAAAAAAAAATATATTATGTATCAAAAATTTAAAAAAAAAAATACCATTTTATTTGTTGAACTTTTATCTTTGCAACCAGAATGAAAAAATTGTACATATGTGCATAGCAGAGACAAAAAACTGACATGTGCACTATACGTTTATCTGGGTCAAAATAACTCGACATTTTGTACCATACGATTAGTATGAAGGATCAGTTTTTGTAGTACTTTTTTCACTATTTTTTGCTGTTGTGCAATTTTTTCTAAATTTTCTGCAACTGTGAGTACATTGGAAGTGAGAGACAGTATTATTATGTCGTTGGCGCATGTGCTTTTCATACTTATGTACACTTACACTTATGAAAACATGATTTTTTTTTATGGATCTTTTGTACATGTCTCCCGTGCAAACTCAAGACATAGTAAGCGCCATTTTTTGGATTTTTACTTTATGATGAAATTTCAATTTGAATTTCATGCTTTTTCTTAAACATTCACTCTCTAGTCTTTACGATGTATAGTTTTTGAGATATTGAACTACCTAAACATAGTATGTACACAATAATTTTATTTTTACAACTTCAAAATATAGTATGTACAAAAACAATATCAGAACAAAGCATGTACTGGAGATACTGCTTTGATTTTGTAAAAATTTTTATTTTTGTACTCGCGTGATAGCAGCAATCGCATATTTCTTTGTCGAAAAAACAAAAATACATAAAATTTAAGCTAATTATTAAACATTTCATTGTTTACTCGCAACATACATAGTTGTTATGTTATATGTATATAATATAAGATGAGTGCTCTGTCTCATTATTCAAATGACATGGCCCAACTGTTGGCTCTCCTGAAGGAAGAGCAATGGTCATAATGAGAACAATTGCAACATATGTGAAAATTATAAAACTCAAAAAGTACGATGCACTGACGCTTGATCCGAATACAAATCGGACAGCAACTCGGAGTGGGCGTATGATTATAACGTTTTTCCCGCTGATATGCAAAAAATATTTATTATTCCAAAAATGACCATAAAAATAGTTACTTTGTTAGTCGACTAGTAGTTATGAACGAAACATTTGCTACCTTACATTAGGCAAAAATATATGTGTGCTTTGGCATGAAGGGGTAAGAAAACGTAATGCTCCTGATGTAGCGTCAGCTTAGAGAGCAGATCCTAGAGTGGAATACTTTATATTTTGGGCTGATAATTGTTCAGTCTAAAATAAGAATTGGACATTTTTTCTACACCCGTGTCAATTGTTAACCAGAATTGGGGACCCAAAAAAGGACAATGAAATACTTTGAACTGGGTCATTCATATATGAAAGCAGATTCGGTGCACGGTAGATTTGGAGATGGCTTGGAGATGACCGATGTAGTAGATGTTGTTCGTTCACCCGATAGAAAAAATGAGGTGTTATGTGTAACATCGTCTGTTTTCCATAAGTTTCCGCCGAAAAGTTAAGAATGAAAAAGACGAAATTCCTCTTTTGGACAGTATTCTCCAAATCATTTTTATAAGACCAAAATGGATAGTAACACCGAATATAGGGAAAGCTGCTCTTTAAAAACGGATTTCAATACTAAAATACCAGAGTTTCATGAAATGAACTTAGGACTAAATATCCTTAAATTAAATAAAATTAAAAGAGTACTTGTGCCACACATGCCACCTAAGAGAAGAATTTTCTGGAATGAGATGTCTTCAAATAAATCAGTTACAGATATGTGCACTTTTTCCAGAGAGTAAAAACTGATTCCACTCGTTTGTTATTATTTGTATCTACCCTAGCTATTTGCTTTTAATGTTAAAAATATTTTAATTACTATCCTTCGTAAATACCTTAACTATTATAAAACATCTGTTAAAAACAAACTAGTTTTTATAAAATATTTCTTGATAGTTAAATGTATCATGCACATACTATATTTTGATGCTGTATATTTGATTTAATTCTATTTTCAAAAAGGTTTACAAAACAAAGTAAGTGACTTTATGCTTTAACATAACATTTTGCAAGAATTTAGGGAGTGTTTCCAGAATTTAGAGCAGTTTTGTTACTTATAAGCATTTTTAATAAGTGGTTTTAGGTAAAAACAACAAAGGGAATGGTAAAAAACACAAAACCTGAGTTTTCTCAAAACTATGAAAATGAAGATACTATGTTTTGTCGTTGTACGGGAGATGTGCAGTGTTCTCTTTTGTGTTGTCTTTTAGTATTGCGTTATATCATGCTAAAAATCAATTGGAAAAGCGATGCAGCACTCCAACGAAACAATCAATAAGACCGTGTGCTATTCGGCAACTTTTCACTCGTGGTAGAAAAGAAGTTACTGACTTGAATACAATTTCTGTCGAAATATAATTGTCATTTTTACTGTGCCAAAAGGACGATGAAATTTTAACAGCTAGAAATTTTGATGTTTTAGATAGTAGCGCAATAATTTAATTTAATTTACAAAATTGTTAATACAGTGCAGTCGGGGTAGGGTGAACCCCTAGTGCCGTGAACATCTCGCTAGGGTGAACGTAAAATTTTTTATATTGAGTACTCTATAGCGTGAACACTGCAAACCCGTATAACGTGAACAGTAAATTTCAACATAAAATAAAACAAAAGAATACAAAACTGAACACGCAAGAAAAAACTAACGGTAAACACCGTACTTTCTTATCTCATTTTGAATAATTGACAATAGTGTGGAATGACAAAGCGCAAATAAACATCATTGAAATTCGTGTCTTAAGCGTTGCAGCAGTATTATCACAAAAATTACTTCAAAAAAACCTAAATTTTTATCATTAAAAGAAAAAAGTGTCATAATTGAAAAGCTTGGAAAAGGCGCAGGAGTTTCAAGCTTGGCAAAGCAATATGGTGTTGCAAAATCAACAATTTGTGGCATACGTAAAAAAAAAGACAGAATCTCAAAAGTTATTGCGAACCGGCAATTCGGATCACTAAAACGAAAAAATTTAAAGAAAGGTGAGTTTCCTCGTATGGAGAGAGCTTTATACAACTGGTTTGTGGAGCAGCGTAAGAAAAAGGCTCCTGTAAGCGGGGACATGCTCAAGCAAAAGGCAAAAAAATTGCATAGTGATTTTCAAGAAAAAGAAGGTGGTTTCAACGCAAGCTCTGGTTTGTTGACTGGATTTAAATCGCGGTATGGTATAAGGCTTTTAAAAGTATGCGGCGAAAAGCTTTCATCCGACTATGAGGCAGTTAATCCGTTCAAGAAGAAATTGAACGACATCATCCATGAGTTGCAACTGTGTAAAGATCAAATTTATAACGCCGACGAGTCGGGACTATTTTGGAAGATGCTGCCTGAGAAGACGTATGTTTCTAGCGCAGAAAAAAGCGCACCCGGTAGAAAAATTGAAAAGGCCAGAATTACTTTTTTGGCATGCACGAATGCCACTGGACTGCATAAAGTTAAGCCGTTAATAATAGGGCGTGCAAAAAAAACCCCGCTCCTTTAAGTCGTTTGATATTCCTGTTGATTATCGAAATTCTAAGAATGCTTGGATGACGGCAGATATATTTAAAGACTGGTTTCATACCCGCTTTGTTCAACAGGTAAGTTAACTATGCAGAATAATTGTAACTAGGCCAGCTTCACAAAATATGTTTGTTCTTTATTATAGGTAAAACAATTTTTGCTGCATAAAGGTTTGCCGACGAAAGCCATTCTGATTCTTGATAACGCACCCTGTCACCCGCCAGAACAGGCTCTAAAAACAGATGATGGGTCAATTTTCGTCTATTTTACAGGTGGAAGCCGATAGAAGTGTTGATCAAGAGGATCTCATTCCTTTAAGCTTACTCCGAGAGCAAATAATGCAACAAAAATCAGCAGAAATCGATGACATACAAACATTACTTCAAATCGTTATACCAGATGTAAGTATCTAAGCCAATAATTGTGCGCGCAAGTTAATAATGAAATCAATTATTTTTAAAGGTTGCATTTACCGAAACTGATATCGAAAACTGGAATGCAATTGAAGAAATATTTCCTATTCCTGATGCAAATGACTGTGGAGAGATTATCATATCTGATGATGATAACGATGAGCAAGTCGCACTACCTTCTCACAAAAAGTCAATAACAGCAGCTGAGGCCATCATTATTTTCGACAAAGCAATAGAATGGGCTGAAGCAAATACCACAATTTTTTTCAATATACTAACGTTGCAGAGCCTTCGAGACCAAGCAGTTCAAAAATCAGTCAATGACCGCAAAAAGCAATCAAACATAAAAGATTATTTTGTATCGAATTCTTAACTTATTATAACGAAAAAATAAACATGCTTGAATGTATATAATATTCATGTATTTTAAATGAATAAAACTAAAATTTTGTTTAAATGAATATGAACCTCTTTAGTATGAACAACCTCTATACTGTGAACAGCCCTTGCAAAAATTAGTTCACGCTACCCCGACTGCACTGTATATACTAAAAATTAACAGTATTTTATGCAAATTCCACTTCTGGTTGCTATGCTGTCGGAAGCTCAAGCACTTTGTTTTCTATTTTTGCTTGCGACAAAAATTCTCTTGCCGATTTACAAAATTTATGTTTGCCCCTGGGGCTACATGAATTTTTGAGTCATATTCATCTCAGATCTGCTAAATATTCCCATTCAGATTGTCAAAATTTCGTCATCCGAGTGAAAAGCTTCCGGATAGCACACGTCCTAAGAATTCCTTTGAGTTTGATTGGTATGAAACTAAAACGTCTTACAGAATCGCTTCGAATGCCACAAGTTGAGGTAAAAAATAAATAAATAATTTCCATTTTAAATGAATGTTGTTCATTCTTGTTTCATTCACTGTTTTTACTAGGATAAGAAACGACGAGGTAGATGCGAAGCATATAAGGGTCACAGCAAAACAAAGGATATTAAAACGGCTGCTGTGTGTGACCATTTCTTTAAACTTTTTTGACCTTTGCATTATGTTCCTGCATGTTAATAGTGTTATCTTCACAAAAACAAAGAACCTGATGTATTGGAAGATAACGATGATAATTATGGGGCAGATTCATCAATGCCTAGCACATCAAATGCAGCTCAATCGAATAAGATTTATCAATCGGTTATAAATCTTATGTAAATTGCAAATGTTTTGAACAAACATACATATATTTAAAAAAAAAACAAATATTAAAATAAATATTTCATGAAATAATAGCACTTTTTAATTTTATCTCATTGAAAAATAGAAAATTTCCATACAAAATACAGTACAGGTCAAAATGACCCAAAAAAACGGGATTAAGTAGTAAAACATGTAAACGGGTCTAAGTTAACTACCCACACAATGAAGTGAAATTCGTACTTCTATGCAAAGTACGAATTTAACTTTGAGTACGAATTTAACTAACGACACTACGAATTTAACTTCATTTGTAAGGAAATAAATTTGACATCGACTTGGGAACACAGAAAAGTTGAAAAGTTTATGAAAAATTTTAAAAAATATTATTAAATTAAAAAATATGCATAGAAATTATTTCAAGAGAAAATTTCGGAAATTCATCAACAGAAATTCTTGAATTGTAGTGAAGTGTTGTAGAAATATTGTAGCCACTTTGAATGAAAAAATCCTAATATCCGAAATACAAACGGGGCATGTGATGCATACCACTGGACAGGTAATTGATGCACCTTTCCAACAATATATCATTCATACTCAAGATTTTGGCCAAAGGAAATTTTTGAAAAAGTATTGAAATGTAGGCAAAAGGTACTAACTTTGAATGAAAATATTCTTACCCGAGACTATCTACTAGGTGGCGCCTCTAACGAAATATCGATATAATATTTCGATAGTTCCAACCTGCAAACAATATGTGTAAAAATTTCATGACAATCTAAAGTTTAGTTCAGAAGTTGCAGTGATTTAAGTGACACTACTGTTAATATTATCAAAATAATGGATTCAAAGCAATTCCGTGTGTTGATTTATCACTGTTTTTTGATTTGGAATAATACCGTCCAAGCTAAGCAATGGCTTCGTAAATGTTATTCGGTCTCTGCTCCGTCAAAAACAACCATTTGCCGATGGTATGCTGAGTTTAAATTTGGTCGTACAGACACAAATGATGCTGAACGTTCAGGACTCCCAAATGAGGCAGTTGTTCCACAAAACAAAAAAAGTACACAAAATGGTATTGGCCGACCGTAAAGTGAAGGTGCGCTAGCTAACTGAGGCTTTGAAGATATCGAGAGGCAGTATGGGAACAATAGTACAGAAACATTTATCGATGAGAAAGCTGCTTTCCAAATTGGTGCTGCGTTTTCTCACACCGGACCAAAAACAACAACGAGTCGATGATTCGGAGAGCTGTTTGGCACTGTTTACAGAGAATAAACATGAATTTTTGCGTCGGTATGTGACAACGGATTAAACATGGATCTACCATTACACACCGGAATCAAAACGGTCGTCAGCTGACGAATGAATCAGTGGAGAGCAACCGATGAAAGCAGGCCAAAGCGACCAAAAACGCAACAGTCGGTTGGAAAGGTTATGGCATCTGTATTTTGGGATGCGCATGGAATTTTGTTCATGGACTATCTCGAAAAATGAAAAACAATCAACAGCGATTATTATATATTGTAGTTGGAGCGTTGAAGGATGAAATCGTGAAAAAGCGGCCCATTTGAAGAAGAAAAGAATTATTTTTCATCAAGACAATGCACGATGTCACAAATCGATGAAAACGATGGCGAAAATCCATGAATTGGGCTTCGAATTGCTTCCTCATCCACCATATCCGCCAGATTTGGCCCCCAGCAACTACTGGCTCTTTGCTGACCTCAAAAAAATGCTTGCCGGCAAGAGATTTGGCTCCAAAGAAGAGGTGATGGCTGAAACTGAAGCGTATTTTGAGGCGAAGCACAAATCGTTCTACAAAACCGGTATTGAAAAGCGTTGGAATGAATTTATTGCTTTTGAAGGAATCTATGTTGATGAATAAAGAAGAATATTTGCAAAAAAAAGTTCTTTTATTACTTAGTCTCGGGACTTATTCGACCATGTGTTATATCATTGCTATGTGCACACTAGAGTGGTCCTTATTTTCCAAATTCTGAATTTTTACCGTAACTCCTCAAAAAAATGTTAGACTTGTTAAAAAAACACGTTATGCAAAAAATTAGCCTTATCGCATAAGTAGAAGGCGTGGCACATCCGCCCCGAAGTTGAAAAATTTCTATAACAGTGGCTTTCCATACAGTTTCGACCCCTCACTCAACCTCACCTGCTCTGATTTTAATAAAATTTGGTACTCTTAAATTTCAAGTCATTTTATGAATTTTGAATATTTTTTCAAATTTGGACCACTGGTTACCGAGCAATCGGTTGTCAAAGTTGAAAAAAAAAGTTTTTTTTCCATAGAGGCATTTTTAATGCATTATAACATTGGTTTTAATTATCGTAGAACAGTGATTTTGGATTCTATCGAAAGCTCGTCTCACCAATTTTTATAACATTTGAATTTAAAAGTCTTCTTCTGCACCATCATTAAAATTGTTTGTGCACAAACTTATTCGCAAAAATTTATGCTTAAACATCGTAACTACTGTTTCATCGTCACCCAAACCCAAAACAGCAGGCTTTGATTTTAATAATTTAAAAAAAAATTTAAACAGAAGGCTTTCATTTTTTGGCGAACAAAAACCATTTATTAAAGTTTTGTAGTAGTTGGTGACAGTCAAAAAGTCAAAAAGTGAAAAAATGGAAACAAGGTGTAAAGATAAATTATTTCTTATTGGTCACGATGAAGGCCAAATAATCGGTGCCAAACTACCCACTAACGGGCAAGTGATGCGAGTTTTATTTTATAATCTGCGCAAGGTGAATCTTAGTCTTCGATCAAGTGCTGCCTTAGTTATAAAAGAAGTAGAGGTTTTTTGGAGTAAGGCTCGAATCCCAATGAGAAATGTAGACAAATGCATTTTAAAAGTTGAGTCGTTATACAGCGAATGGAAGACTTTGCAGAAGACCTGCAAACGTCGATCATGTTTACAAGAGAAACGAGAAAATGATTTCTCTGAAAAACTTGAGAGCTTATTCGATGTTGCTCATGCTAACGCGCTAAGCATGATGTCTAATGAGGAAGACAAATTGTTTCTTATGAATCAAAGAAAAAAGGGACAACCTACCAATGATAGGCTGTGACAAAGTGCTTTTTAATAAAGAAAAAAGAAAAAATCTTCGCCGAGAAGAAAATCGTAGATGTTTTAAACACAAAGAGAGGTTACAAAGTAAGTACCTAAGCAATTTCACTAGTGTTTCCCACAGTGCTAATTCCTTAAATTGTTTTGTAGATGAATTGGTGGAGGCATCTGTACTAACGACTGATGAGGATGAAGAAATAAACGAGCAGCCTGATGCCGATATTATAGAGGAATCTGAGGAAGAAGCAGGTCCAAGCAGACCAAAGAAAAAACGAGCTCAACAAAGTTTTATAACACCAAAACTAGTGGCAGTATTAGATACATGCAAAGTAAGCGACCGTGACTCTGTTCGAATATTTATATCGGCTGCTCAAGCCCATGGACACGACGTAAGTGATTTGATAATTAATAGGTCTTCTATTCGACGCTGCCGTTTAGGACTGCGAGCTGGGAAAGCTCAAGAAATTCGTAATACTTTTAAACAAAAAGAGGTTGGTGCAATTACTGTACACTGGCATGGTAAGATCCTACCTTCTTTAATGGGTATTGATCATGTCGATCGACTTCCTGTAGTCATATCATTCAATGGCGGTGAGCAACTGCTTGGTATTCCAGCAATTTCTGCTGGCACAGGAAAGCAACAGGCTATGGCAGTTTATGACTTACTTGAAGAGTGGGGACTCGTTGAAAATATAGAAGCACTTTGCTGCGATACGACTGCATCCAATTTAGGACGATTACAAGGAGCTTGCATTACTTTGCATCCTTTATTTACCATGCCGACATCACATTTATGAAATAATTTTGCGAAGCGTTTTCGAAGAAAAAATAGAAACAACTTCTGGACCTAGTGTCGCTATATTTAAACGATTTAGAGATACGTGGAGTAAAATAAAAAAAACTAACTTTGTAAAAGGAATTGAAGATAATCTTGTTAATGAATCACTGGACAATGTTAATGAAGTAATTGAATTTGCATCAGAAAATTTGCTTTTAAAACAACCTAGAAACGATTATAAGGAATTCTTACAGTTGGCCGTAATTTTTCTTGGCGGAAATGTTCCAAAATTTACTTTTCGAGCACCAGGAGCATTTCATCACGCTCGATGGATGGCAAAAGCGATCTATTCACTAAAAATTTTTTTATTTCGTAACGAATTTTATTTAACGAAGGGCGAAGAGAGTGGTATTCGAGATACAGCCATGGACACATAAATAGCACAAATGACAACTTATTTTTTAAACGTTTCGTTTGAACCTAATAATGCATTCATTAACTGTAGTTATAATTTTTTGAGACTCCAGTGTGACGTTGTTTAAAACTCCGAGAGAGATGTACCGTTAGTTACTTTTATTTGCTCAGGCCGTCTCTTTCTGTAAAGGCATGTACGATCTGATGTGGTCATATAAATAGCACACATGTTAGTTGGTGAATAAAAGTTAACAAGATCGGCTGTTTGTAAAAAATGTAGATTTGTATTCAGTTAATTTCGCCGATTCTAAATAAAATGGGTCGCGGGAAACATTGCACTTCGGAAAAAAAGGTCTATAACTCACGAAGTAAGTCGAAAAGGCAAAACCTTCTGAAATCGCGGATATTCTCAAAATTTCGCGAAAAATGGTTTATAATGCACTCAAGCTGTTTAAATCAAATGGTTGAAATCTTTTCGAGAATAAGCCGCGCAATCCTAGACCGCGTAAAATCACCGCTTCTACTGATAGACTGCTCTGGACTGACGAAACTAAATTAAATACGGTTAGATCAGATGGAAAAACTTTTGTTCGGCGCCCCAAACGCCAAGAGTTGAATCCTTAGTATACAAAAAAATCATTAAAGCATGGAAGAGGGAATTGAATCGCTTGGGCAGCTTTTTCCTGGCACGGCGTTGGGCCAATTTTTCGTGTACGAGGAATAATGGACAAAAATATGTATTTAGATACTCTTAATAACCAGATGGAACCATTTGCATTTGAGAATATGCCTATTAGGTGGACTTTTATGCACGATAATGATCCAAAACACACGGCAAAGGTTGTGATTGATTGGCTAAAAAAGGAAAAAATAAATATTTTGAATTAGCCGGCTCAAAGCCCAGACCTCAATCCCATAGAAAATGTATGGAATGATGTGAAGGTCAGCATAAGCAACCAAAATTTTCGAAATTTAAATGAGTTATGGGGTGGAATTGAGAAGGCTTGGTACTCTCTTCAGAAGGATAAGGTCAGGAAGCTTGTGGAGAGTATGTGACGAAGATGTCGGGCTGTTTTGGACAATTCGGGATACAGTACCAAGTACTAGTAAGCATATTCGTAAGCTCATTGTAAAATAAAAATAAATTACTATGTCTTTTTTTCAGAATCCAAATTGTGCTATTTATATGTCCACCTCAGCTAAGGAGCAATTTCAGATTTTTGATTCATTTTCTAATTTTTAATTCGTAATTAAAAAGTTACTACTGATTTTAAGTTTTTAATGTTTAAACTCAAATACCATGAAATAAATTCTTATTTTCGTCTATGTATTTTATTTTAATTCATGTGAAACACTCTACATGTATTTTTGTGTCAACGGCTGTATTTGTATCTTCATTATAAAGGTGTATTTAAAACCATGGATTCAGGCTCCAGTTGCTGCAGAAGCTCCTAGTCAAGATTTAAATTTATTAAAAAATTTGTACGCTTACAATGAAATTGATGAATGTATTAGTCAGGAACTTCTACGCAAATTTTGTAATCATTTGTGGTATTTAACACCTGAAAATTCAGCTCTAGCTTTCTTCAACCCAAACATTAGTAATGAAGAAAAAGCACACATTGTTAAGGCATTAGAGCGAGCTTGTACTACTGACGCCAAAAAGTTAACTATTCTTTCTAATAATGTTAGTCAATATATAGATAAAAATATAGACGATTTTATATCGCAAAAATCAATATAATTTTTTAGAAGATTTTCAATCCCAATGGATTTTTTGGAAATAGATCCAGCAGAATTGAAAAATTATAAATCATATAATATTGGTCTCGATATAGTAAGCAAGTTAAAGGTTGTAAACGACTCTGCAGAACGAGCAGTGAAGCTCATGGAAGATTACAACAGTATTTTGTCACGCAACGAAGAGGAAAAGTACTTTATAATGCAAATCGTATCAGATTTTCGTCAACGCTACCCGGATACAAATAAAGAAACGCGTTCAAAATAAAATCTTAAATATATTAAGAACTGAAATAAATACATATATTTAAAAAATATTATTGATAGAACCACGCGTGGAATAAAGTCTACTGAGAGTCTACTGTACTCTTAAAAAACACTGATAATTAATTTGTATTTCTTATTATAATTTAACCCTCCAGGGGGCATACATTTTTGGTTTTTGATATTTTTTATTTATAAAAAAAAACTATGATTTCGGTTAAAAAGCCGCAATAAGACTGCTTGTAGGTATTAGCTTGTTGCACGCCCGTCGCAGGGTAATACTAGTTATACCCCCACGTTTAAAAAACGTAAATGGGGGTATATTAATTTTGTCACTCCGTTTGTAACGCCCATAAGGAGGCGTTGGAGGTATAGAAAAGTATATATATTATTGATCAGCATCACCACCCGAGTTGATTTAGCCATGTCCGTCTGTCTGTCCGTCTGTCGTCACGATTACAGCCGTAATTTTCAAGCTATCATCACGAAAATCAATATTTAAGCTTTTATCTAAAAAACTAAGGTCAAGTTCGAAAATGAGCCAAATCGGATAAAAACCACGCCTACCCCCCATACAAAGTGACTTCATCAAAAAGGTAAAATCTCTTAAAATTCCACAAAAAATAATATATGGACTTGAAATTTTGCTTATTAACTTTGATATATAACATGCACTTTGTGTATAAAATTCAACCAAATCGAGTGAAAACCACACCCACCCCCCATACAAAGTGATTTTATAAAAAATGAAAGCGAATATTTTCTGTTAAAACTATGTAGGTATAACAAAAATGTTTTATACAAATAAACATTTTATTGACGGCTTAAGACTTTGAATATACTTCGGTTCGGACGTGGGGGTATTTTAACTTCGGCCCAGTCGAAGATCATTTCTTACTAGTTTTTTAATTTATTGTCAATTTTTGTAAATACATAATGTGAATTTATTGAAATGTAATAATACTGTTAGCATAATAAAAATGTATTTATTTATTGTTGATTTTAATACCTAAGTTGCACTAATTTCATGAAAAAGTGGGAAAAGGCTGCGGGAGAAATTTCGACGCAGCAGGGGCGGTAACCACGCCCACTATAAAAAAACTTTGTAGATATCATATTTCTTATGTATGTGTTCCAAAAAATGCAAAGCATTTATAAAAAGCAGAGAAAAGATTTTTTTTTTTAATTTGTGCAAATATGGTCTAATATGGACATTTTTTCGAAACTTTCGGGCCCGATTGGCACGGGTAAACGTTGTCGTAAAAAAATTTTTTTTAGTTTCGTTCTTAGAATATAAAAACGCATAAAAAAACCTTTCAGCCCCTTGACATTTCCAAAAATCGCAAGATAAGGGACACTCTAATGTACATTGAGTGTATTGCCAATATAGAAGTATTACATATATGCTAATTCCACAACTTTTTATGCAAACATTGTTATTTTAATTTGATTTGATATTTTAAAATGAAGAACCCACGGCACTACTATTTTCATCAACACAACTGTATTAAATATTTATAACGAGTTTTTCAACACAATAAAACAAAAATTGGTTTTTAAAATTGAAACCATCTGAAACTAATGCCTATTTAGGGGCCTCACCATTACCGAGAACAGGACCTGCGGACACTGGATGGCACAATTTCTAAAGAAGGTAAAAACGGTAAAGACTGGCTTTTACAAGACAGCATTTACTCCCTTAGGTTTGTTATTGTCAGATGTGGGGAAGTAACATAGAAAATTATTCCTATAAAAATTATTATCAACCTTGAGCTGGATCGACCTTTCGCTAGGTATGTATGACATCTTCAATAACATCAAATAAAAGTATAAAAATTTAAAACTTTTGTCATTTCCTGAAGTTTTTTTTTTATTTTTTTTACAATACTTCGCTTTTGGTCCAGTAAGCATATAAAAATATAAGTTATTTGTAAGCTTCTTGCAGCAAGAGGATAAATAATACAAATAAATATATGGGTCAATTGCATACAAAACGCTCTTTTTTTGTCCCCGCTTTTTTAACTCTGTTTTTAGGTAAAAACAAAAAGAAGAAACAAATAAAAAATGAGAAAGTGATCACTGAAGAATATTTATTGACAAAACATATTTTTTCAAAAAATTTCGATTTACATTTAGTCCCCGTGCATTGTATTGAACGTCACTTTTTTTTACGCTTCGCTAGTTTTAATTTAAGTGTGGTATAGATGACAAGAAAGTTATATTAAGAAAGTGCAGAGATTAGTTCTCACGAAATTCTAAAAAGTAAGACGATTAAATAATATTAAGGTAAATTTTTTTGTGTTTTCTCAGTTCATCAGGATAAGTACGTGTAAAAATGTATTGAAAAATGTATTGAATCCAAGTTTAAAATCATTGTTTCATAGGTTTTGATTAACCCTGCAGTAGTCGCGTACCTAAATGTGACGAGAGTGGTCGCGCGGATTACATATGTAATCCGTTTTTTAAAGTTTAAAATAAGAGATGTCAATTTGAAAATGCTTAGTTATTTGTTTTAATTTTTATTATTACTTTATTTTATATTATATATATTTAAAAAACCAACATAAACATAATTCTTATAGTACGTAAAATCAATGAATATCGATTGCAGACAATTGTGAAATTCATAATTTTGCATGACTGGATTACATATGTAATCCGCGCGACTACTGCAGGGTTAATTTCCTTATTTTAGTATATTTGCAAAATAAAATTCCTAAGAAAAAAAACTCAAAATGGCAAATGTATTGAACGTCACTTTTAATAAATGTCACACCACCGGCTGAAGTATTCATTTTGTATTTCGTTTTTGTATATTTAAGAGTAAAATAGAAAAACTAACGCTTGCTGAAAGAGCACGAAGATATCGGGAAACTAGTAAGAAATGATCTTCGACTGGATCGAAGTTAAAATACCCCCACGTCCGAACCAAAGTATATTCAAAGTCTTAAGCAGTCAAAAAAAAAAAATGTTTATTTGTAAAAACATTTTCGTCATAGTTTTAACAAAAAATATTTTCTTTTGTTTTTTGATAAAGTCACTTTATATGGGAGGTGGGTGTTGTTTTCACTCCATTTGGTTGAATTTCATACTCAGAGTGTATATTATATGTATATCAAAGCTCATATGCAAAGTTTTAAGTCCATATATTAATTTTTGTAAAATTCTAAATGATTTTACCGTTTTGATAAAGTCACTTTGTATGGGAGGTAGGCGTAGTTTTCATCCGATTTGGCTCATTTTAGAACTTGACCTTTATTTTTTAAATAAAAGCTTAAATATCGAATTTCGTGATGATAGCTTTAAAATTACGGCAGTAATCGTGATCACAGACGGACAGACAGACGGACATGGCTAAATCGACTCGGGTGGTGATGCTGATCAAGAATATATCGTACCCTAAATACAAAAGGGGCACAACTCAAAATTCTCAATTATTCAGTAGAGGCAAAAAACCGTTTATGTAAAAATGGTTGCAAGATTTAAAGAAAATATTGTTCCATTATGAAAAAATACAATATTGAAGAAGGTTCTGCTATATTTTTTTCAATATTATATTATGCTTGCGAAAATAAAACAAAATTTTGATTTATAACTCTTTAACTGAAATTTTTTCGATTAACTAGTGATATTATCTCAAGTTGTGCCTTTTCAACTGATAAAATGTTTTACTTTTGTAAGTTTCCTGACCGTCGACTGAAAGAAGAATAAGAATAATAAGAAAATTCACAGGAGTGATGAAATGTATGTTTTTATTTAAATGTTTCTATTTTAAAATAAAGCTTTATTCATTTCATTAACACATATCAAAGTAGCACAAAGTAGAAATCAAATAATATTCCAAAATAATATACCACGAAATTTATCACTTTTTACAGTGATAGAGGCAGAACTCGAAAAAAAACTCTTTATGTGTAATAAAAGTAATCAGTCGTTCTTGAGCACGTAAACGCAACTAAAAATAATTCTCTTTAGTTGATCGTGCAGAAGCAAGACACTTGACATAAAAATAGACATAACGGCATTTTTCCAGTTAAAGAAGATAGTGATGAGACGGAAATTTTTATAGTAGTTAGAGATGTGTAATGTGAATCAGTTTATGGGAAAAAGTAGATTTTGAAATTTTTTGAGTTGTGCCCCTTTTGTATTTAGGGTGCGATATATACTTTTCTATACCTACCACGCCTCCTTATGGGCGTTACAAACGGAGTGACAAAATTAATATACCCCGTTTACGTTTTTTTAACGTAGGGGTATAAAAATAAAGCTAGAAATGAAGAATATAAACGAAAGCAAAAAGACTGGTACCTATATTTGACTTTGACCTGATTTTTGTTTTTACTAACTGATATCGCTCATTTCACATTGAAGTGATCAGTTGCGCTGATCATTTCCGATTTGGCTCAAATATTTTTCTTGTATTGGTTTATTGATTTGAAAACCAATTTCGAAGTTATAAATTTTAAAAATAATTTTTCGCGGCCAAAATAGGGTCTATTTTGAGACAACGTAGCTCAATCAACTTGAGATCGATTTCCGGTAATATAGTATCATTGGAAAAGTTATTTCATCTTTTTTGGGGAAAACTACAAAATTTTTAAAAATATTGCAATCAGTTGACTCATTCTTAATTTGTTTAAGTTTAAGGGGGGAAACGCAGCCAGAGGCCGAAAAAAAAGGTCATGTCTGTGAATTTTTTAAGGAAACCTATGGGATATATTTAAATGAGGGTTTTTATACCTAAAAATATACACATTCAAGAGTATTTTTAGGTTTTTTTTATTAAAAAAAAATAATATTAAGGTCCGAAACAGCATTTTTTGTAGAGCCTTCTGAAAAAAAGATGAAATGCGGTGACCAAGATTGCTCCTCCTAATTTCATCAGAAACAAAAAAATTAAATATATTATTAAACGAGATACTTAAAACTCGTACTTGTCATAGCCGTTTTTGAAAATATTGATTTTTCACAAAATGGCGGACTTTCGAACGTAAAAAAACGATTTTCGACCAAAAATTCGTCATAATTTTGCCTACAAAAAATGAACGAAACTACAAAAAAAAAAAAAAATCCTGTGACAAGTACGAGATTATTATGTCTACAATAAGCCTGCAAAAAAATCAAAACGATCGGTTCACTGAGCTTCGAGAAATCTTGGTCACCGACTTTGAAAACATGGTTTCGAGAAAAACGAGATTGAAAATAAGCGCCAGCACTGCGCGCTCTAGAAGGCGGTTCACTCCCTAGGCTATAACTTTATTTTTTGAGATATCGACTTGAAATTTTCACCACATGTTCTTGAGACTTAAGGCTTTAAGGAAATGCAAAATTTTGATAAAAAAGGTCTGACTGCGTTTCCCCCTAAATACCATGCCAGCAACACGTGCTTAATTTTTTTCTTTTTTATAATTTTCATTTTTTTAAGTTTTTACGTTAGGTTATACCAATGATATAAAATGAAGATGTGGTTTTAAAGGGTTCAGAAGTTATATATAAAACGTGAAGTCTTAATAAATTTTCAATACAAATTCAGCTAGCTATTTTTGTAAAAAAATAAAAAAAAAATTGGATGAAAATTTTATGTATGGCTGAATTATATACTTTATATTTACTTTTATGTTTTTTTTTTTTTTTTTGTTTTGTAAAAGAATAAAACTGTTTTTTGTTACACTCCCAATTTGATTTACATTGTTTGGTTAAGCGCAACAATCTTTATTGAACGTCACAAAATGTATTGAACGTCACCCTGTTGTTTTTTCTGAAATTGCTTATTATTTAACACTTTTCTATTATTCATTGCTGCAAGCCTACTACTTTGAAAATAACCTCTACGTTAATGTCTTTTTTGTGAAAAATTTTAAGTTTTTCCCGTTAAAATTGTAAAATAAGTAGGTATTTTTGGTAAAAAATTATTATTTCTGTAACTGAAATGGCGATTTTTGCAAAAGCTGATTTAACTGATGAAATAACGTTACAAACATCACAGTAAGCTTTAATTTGCAACATTTTTCAATTTTTAGTGATTTTTCTCGTATATCTGCTATGTGACGTTCAATACAAAAATCGTATAGAAACCAAAGAAAAAATTATTTTTTGCAGGGCCTAAAAACAACTTCGAATTCTCCATTAATTTTCACTTAATTTGACTACGCTAACGGGAAAATTTAAAAAACTTTAAAAACGAAACATGAAAACCTCTTTTCGTACGTTTTTTTGCAATTGACCCATATACTAGTTAAATGCAGAATTGATTATTTAGAAAGAGGGCGTTCAACTTTATAAATGGAAAGAAAACACGTAAAATATATACTCACAATTTTATTAAGTTAATGCCAAGGTAATTTTTGTTTATTTTTATAAACAATAACAAATTTTGCTTAATCCTTAATTTATTCAATTATATTAATAATTTATTTATTTCTATATATATATAAAAGGAGCTTGTGTTTGTAACTATGCAATAGACTCCTAAACTACTCATCCGATTAGCATGAAAATTTGTTTATAAAAGTTTTTTGGTACGATGCGTGTTTGTGGGCTATCAATTTTGATCCACCTTGAACACCAGAGGGCGCCGCTGTAGTACAAATTTTTTACAAAACTGGCTAAAACTCGCAAACCGCTTATGCGATTAGAATGAAAAGTGGTATACAGTGGTTTTCATGTACGTTGAGTGTTTTGTAGCTATCTTTTTTTTAACTATCTTTAACACCAGAGGACGCTGTAGTACAAATAAAACCACCTAAAACTCCCAAACCGCTCATGCGATTAGAATGAAAATTGGTATATAGTAGTTTTCAGGTACGATGAGTTTTTTGACAGTATCTTCTTTGAACTACCTTGGACAGCAGATGGTGCTGTAGTACAAATTTTTTACAAAATCGCATATTTTTTGTTGTTGTTTTAGGTTGTTGTTTTAGGTTGTTGTTTAAGTGGCCACCGCCTGAACTAGGATAATTTTTATCCGCAGAAAAAAAAACAAAATGGCGGCCATTCGAAAAAAAAATCGATTTTCGCGGTTACAAAATCTGTCGCCATTTTGTTTTTTTCGGCGGATAAAAATTATCCTAGTTCAGGCGGTGGCCACTTAAACAAGGATTAATTTGTTTTTTATTTTTTCCTCAGATGTTCCAGACTGGTGATATCCTGCACACAGTCAATTTTATGGCATTTTTTTAAAAAAAAATCAAATAACGTCAAAAAGCGCTTCAAAAATTCTGAAAAAATTTTTTCGTATTCTTTAAATGTTAATCACTTGATGTTACTTGAAATACTTGGTGAAATCAAAGAAGCAAATACATTTGTGCATCCCTTTAATATATATTTCAACATGTATATATCGTTGGCTTAATATAGAAAGGCGTAATTCGATTTTTTGTCATTTTACAGGAAAAGAAAAGAATTGAATAAAATCTGAAATTCTTTGGATATAAAAACTTTTTAAATGAAGATTTTATTTAAAATAGGCAAAAACAACAACGAAAACGCACATTGATTTTTTTTAAGTGAGGTGTATTTGAAATTGGTTTAGCAGAATATATTAAAAATGCGATTTCGATAAAAAACGAGTTAAGCCTTTTCTATATTAAGCCATCGATATGCATATTAGAGTGGAACGAAATTCATGAAATCAAAAAATCTTCACAGGCTTTTCATGCATTTTTGAAAAGTCCTCATCGAAAAAATATTTTCTGCGTCTTAAGTTTTTTTCTGCGACATAACTTTTGACTCTTCCAGAGGTTTAATGTATTTCATTGCCAGAAGTTATTTTTAATGTGAAATCGATTTTTTGATGCAAGCCTCTTAACTAAGGGGACCTTAATAGGTTACAAATTTAAAAAAAAATTTTTATTAACATTTAAATACAAAAAAAATTTTTTCAGAATTTTTGAAGCGGTTTTTGACGTTATTTGATTTTTTTTTTTAAATGCCAAAAAATTTACGGTGTGCAGGATATCATCAGTCTGGAACATCTGAGGAAAAAATAAAAAAAAGACAAATTAATCCTTGTTTAAGTGGCCACCGCCCGAACTAGGATAATTTTTATACGCCCAAGAAAAACAAAATGACGACCGATTTTGTAACCTCGAAAATCGATTTTTTTTTCAAATGGCCGCCATTTTGTTTTTTTTTCTGCGGATGAAAATTATCCTAATTCAGGCGGTGGCCACTTAAACAAGGATTAATTTTTTTTTTTTTTTTTATTTTTTGCTCAGATGTTCCAGACTGGTGATATCCTGCACACCGTCAATTTTTTGGCATTTTTAAAAAAAAAATCAAATTTTTGTATTCTTTAAATGTTAATAAATATATGTGCAAAATTTGAAAACGATCTATGAACAAAAATTCCCGAAAAAAAATTTTTTTTGAATTTGTAACCTATATGTCCCCTTAAGGCATAACTTACAACATGTCAGGAGTTTCAATTTATATATACAGCCATGGACACATAAATAGCACAAATGTCAACTTATTTTTTAAACGTTTCGTTTGAACCTAAAAATGCATTCATTAACTGTAGTTATAATTTTTTGAGACTCCAGTGTGACGTTGTTTAAAACTCCGAGAGATATGTACCGTTACTTACTTTTATTTGCTCAGGCCATCTCTTTCTGTAAAGGCATGTACGATCTGCTGTGGTCATATAAATAGCACACATGTTAGTTGGTGAATAAAAGTTAACAAGATCGGGTGTTTGTAAAAATTTTAGAGTTGTATTCAGTTAATTTCGCCGATTCTAAATAAAATGGGTCGTGGGAAACATTGCACTCCGGAAAAAAAGGTATATAACCCACGAAGTAAGTCGAAAAGGCAAAACCATCTGAAATTGCGGATATTCTCCAAATTTCGCGAAAAATGGTTTATAATGCACTCAAGCTGGTTAAATTAAATGGTTGAAATCATTTCGAGAATAAGCCGCGCAATCCTAGACCGCGTAAAACCACCGCTTCTACTTATTGACTTATAGCTCACAAAAGTAAGGCTGATCCTTTCAAGTCAGCAAAGCAAATTATGAGGGAAATAAATGAAGAAAATAACCCGAATGTTTCAAGAAAACTAATATCTAGAAGACTACATGAAGCTAATCTTTATGGACGCATTAGCCGAAGAAAGCCGCTCTTAACAAAAAAAAATTTAAAGGATCGATTAGCGTTTGCAAGGGCCCATGTGAATAAAGAAGACCAATTTTGGAAAAACGTGCTCTGGACTGACGAAACTAAATTTAATAGGGTTAGACCAGATGGAAAAACTTTTGTTCGGCGCCCCAAACGCCAAGAGTTGAATCCTAAGTATACAAAACTATCATTAAAGCATGGAGGAGGGAATTGAATGGCTTGGGGAGGTTTTTCCTGGCACGGCGTTGGGCCAATTTTTCGTGTACGAGGAATAATGGACAAAAATATGTATTAAGATATTTTTAATAACCAGATGGAACCATTTGCATTTGAGAATATGCCTATTAGGTGGACTTTTATGCACGATAATGATCCAAAAAACACGACAAAGGTTGTGATTGATTGGCTAAAAAAGGAAAAAATAAATATTTTGAATTAGCCGGCTCAAAGACCCGACCTCAATCACATAGAAAATTTATGGAATGATGTGAAGGTCACCATAAGCAACCAAAATTTTCGAAATTTAGATGAGTTATGGAGTGGAATTGAGAAGGCTTGGTACTCTCTTCCGAAGGATAAGGTCAGGAAGCTTGCGGAGAGTATGGGACGAAGATGTCGGGCTGTTTTGGACAATTCGGGATACAGTACCAAGTACTAGTAAGCATATTCGTTAGCTCATTGTAAAATAAAAATAAATTACTATGTCTTTTTTTCAGAATCCAAATTGTGCTATTTATATGTCCACCTCAGATAAGGAGCAATTTCAGGTTTTTGATTAATTTCCTAAGTTTTAATTCGTAATTACAAAGTTACCACTGATTTTAAGTTTTTAATGTTTAAACTCAAATACCATGAAATAAATTCTTGTTTTCCTCTATATATTTTATTAAAATTCATGTGAAACACTGTACATGTATTTTTGTGCTATTTATGTGTCCACGGCTGTATATATATATATATATATATATATATATATATATATATATATATATATATTGAACTAATACAATAATATATTTTTGAAATTATTCATTCAATACAACAATTTTCACAACGAGGTTGTGTGAGTACTAATTAAGTTGTATTTTGTTTGTAAACAGACTTAGATGTTCAAATATGTACCACGCATACAGTTTTAAATATTCTGGCATTTTGAACAGAATAGCTCAGTACTTGTTGATAAACCAAAAAATGTAATTGAAATAAACATTCAGATATGGAAATAATTCTATAAACAACATTACATATCATCTTACAAAACGAAATAAATATAAATATATATATTTATGCCTATTTATTTATTTAATTTATTTATTAATTTATTTATTTATTTATTTATTTATTTATTTATATATATATATATATACATCCCGTACAACAACAAAATCTTGTTCTATGTTCATTTTTGTAAAGCCACAGATCAAAGGGTTATTTTAATGCATTTTATATTTTTATTTCGATTTTTACCCTTTTTAAGCTTTTGAAAATTTTTGTAAAATTCTAAACTGTTATTGTATTTTAAACAAAAAGGATTCCTTAGAAAAATATTTCTTATTATAACAGTTGTGTTAGCATTTGCTTTTTAATTGGAAATATGCATTACAGTATATTATTATAGCTATGTCTAATAGTTAGTATTCTATTGGAAAACAAGTGCTATAAAAATATTATTGAAAAAAGCTTCTAAAAAATTAGAAATAAGAAATAAGAAGTCTTATTGCACGTTTATTTTTAACTTTTTAAGCAATTAATATTAAGATATTATAATATGGCAAAAAAAATGTTAATTATTTGGTTTACACGTTTACACTTTTCTTGCAAAATTCATCTAAATATTTTTTTTTTTCCATATGGAAAACAAATCCTGGAGCCTCGATCGAATTTTTTGCAAAAAAATTCTTCTTTCCCTAAGGTAAATAAGCAAGCTTATCCTTTGGAATGGAATATCCGTACATGTATTATTTCAATATACCCTCAATATTGATTAAGGTTAAAAAAGAACGAATTTTTTTATTTGAGAAACACCAAACAAGACGTAAACATTAATAATTGATATCACGAATTCCACCAAAAAGTCAACTTCATAGGTCAAAAATCAAATTGTAAAGAGAGAAGAGAAATCATAAAGTTGAATTCTTCAAGATAACGGTAGTTTTCTTTGTATTTTTTACTTTTGCGTGGTTAATAAGTGGAGCGAAAATTTTGCAGTTTTATTCTGCTATTTGCCGTGAGGGCGTGAGCTGTTTATTGCAACAATTAAAAAAAAAATATATATGTATAAATAATTATCAACGACATACCGTGGTAAGTGCAGTTAAATAAATTAAGGAAATATGTAGCATGTGCGTGACAAAATTGATATATGTTTCAATGCAGACTCTAAGGGCGCGTTTAAAGTGCCGACTTGTTACCGAACCGAACCGAACCAAAAAGAAAAGCTGAATAACGATGCACATACAATCATATGAAATAAGTTCAAACTGCGTATAGTGCCAGCCGAACAAGCAGCTTAAAGCGGCTTGTGCTGTGGTATTCAGAGTGCCGATTGTTGCTTTCTCGCTCGATCGCACAGTTTGCATGTGTTTTGTTTCATTTTACACGTTGCATACTTATTATTTTCATTAAATACCAACAAAAAAAAAAAAAAAGAAAGGAGCAAGGAAAAATCCAATAAAATATGTATATACATACACGTAGTTTTTTACTTTTTTTTTTGTTGTTTTTTCTATTGCGTCTTTTCTTCGTTTCTTATTGGGATCAAAAGCAAATGCGTGGAAAAAAAGATAGTGATCAGTAGCTTGCAAAAATAAAAAAAAAACAAACAAAGCTTTATCAAACCAAAAACAGCAATAACAAAGAACATTTCTGCGCACTTCTTTTTTTATCTAAAAAAAACTTCAGCACCGTTGTTTCGCATTTTTGTCACTTCACTTGTTGTCCGCTGGTTTGAGTAAAGAAAAAAGCAGACACGAAATCATGGTATAATAATACATTGACAACTGCTTATTTTCTCTTCAACAGGAAAACATAAACTGTCAAAAACAGCTTTTTGTGGAAATACATCAGCAGCTGCTGTGGTTGTTGTTTTTTTTCACTTCAACGTTTTCAACATTGCTTGTGTTTTCCATGGTGTAATCATGGTGTAATAATAATAAGGTGTTAGTGAATTTTTGACAACACCAAGAATAGCTTTCTTTCTGTCAAAATATTGAGATCGAAAGAGAGGAGCCGTTGATAGTTGTTTAATTCTATTATTTGTTTGAGTTGCTATTACACCATGGGTGTAATAATAATAAGGTGTTAGTGAATTTTTGACAACACCAAGAATAGCTTTCTTTCTGTCAAAATATTGAGATCGAAAGAGAGGAGCCGTTGATAGTTGTTAAATTCTATTATTTGTTTGAGTTGCTAGATGATGATGTTTTATAGTTTTTGTAGGTTATTGTGCGAATAAAGTTAAAGTAAATATTTAATTGAATTAATTGTACCGTGTTGTGTTTACAAGAAGTTATTGCAGTTGTCTTCGCCCATTGGGCAAGTTCGCCGTTGAATGGTTTTGCCATTTTATCAAAAACGTGCGCTGGAAGGTGCCACCGACATGAAGCCTTGGCCAGCATGTAAATTGTTTTGCATTCACATCGACTGCTTCAAGAAAATATCGAATGCCATAAAAAAATGTTCAATAACTCAACTGATAATAGCCATCAAAAGAAGTGGACATGGCATTGAGCTTCGACCGACTGCACGTTATATGCTTTATTTTCATTCCAATCCACCATCAGCTGTTTTTGACAGGATCGGGGCGAAAAAATTTATCATATTGAGAGAGAACTGTCAAATTAACTAACACCTTATTATTATTACACCATGGTGTTTTCAATGGCGGATTGTGAGCGCTCTCTTTTTGAGTATATTTTTTGACAGTATATGATTTCCCAAGCAACTGTCAATGCTACCTTATATTATTATACCATGACACGAAATCATGTGATTTTTTTGCTGCTTCGATTGCAAAAATAAACAAAAAAAGTTATATATAGAAACAAACCCAAAATAGTTACAAACCAGCTACAAATTGGCCGCGGAAAGCGCGCACTATACCCACTATCAGTTTCTTTCAGCATGACGCGTTTTTAGCTCGGTTCGGTTCGGCAATAAGTCGGCACTATAAACTAGCCTTAATATAAGAAATTTTTTGCGGAAAATACTGTTATGTGTGGATATCGGGATGGCAAAGCCGATTGAAAAAAATTTTTTTGCTATTTCCATTGAAAAAAATTCCACGCGTTAGGCACATGTTACACTTTCTTCCGTAAAACAATGTAGTTTTTACACAGTACGGTCGTTCATAAATTACGTTACCAATTTAGAGGGGGAGGAGGGGTTTTAAAATGTACTACGATAAGTAACGATTTGGGGGGTCTCAGATATAGCAACGTGACCAAAAATAAAAAACTCGAAAAAAATTGAAATTAATACACCCTTCATTTAAAAAAAATTTCCATCCTTACATCTTCATGTTTGACAGTCTAAATTGACGCTTAACGATTGAAGTGTGAATTCTAATAAGTGAGTTTTATTTAATTTAAAATAAATCGGAATAAAAATTATTTAAATAAATCATTTTAAGGAATCATATTCACAAAAACACTGAACTTGGTGCTGCACGTGTGCAGCCTTAACGAGTACTCTCAAAGGCCAGGCGAATTTCTTTGCATAAGAAATTATGATAACCCTGAATGGGTCCACATGGAATTTGTTGAAGAATTTGAAGAGTCCCCAAAGTTCCAGCTTCTTCAACTCAAAGGATTGAGAGCATCGACTCTTGGATTGAAGATAGAATAGTTTTTATCGATGAAAATAATTGATTTTCAAAATTTTTTTATAAATTTATCTAGTCATGACATAAAAGAGATTAAAAAAAAATAAGAAATTTTTTATCAGTTTGTTTTGCAGTTCTTTTTAGTAAATATGGTCAAAGGTTACAGTAATATGAACGTACGGTGTAATTTTGCGAGACGAATGAAACATGTGCGTGACGGTGTTTAAAGTTGAAAAATTGTTTTATATTTTTTTTTCTCAAATAACTTAACTACTAATATTATCTAGGATAACCTCTTATTGCTGTAAAAAAATATGAAAATTCCATCTGAAGTCGATTCGCAGAAATTTCAGATAGAAGCTGACATCAAATTTTTAAATGGTACATTTTGTAGCACGTGCGTACGCTACATTTTGCTTAATATCACCGAAATTCATAAGTGGATTCATTAAACCTTTACACATTTTAAATAGACCGTAAAATTAATTAATAAAAATTGCAAACCAGTTTTCGCAAAAATTTCTTCTTATGTAAATCAGTTACAATTATTCGCAAGCTGTAACAGTGCGTGACATGGAATTCATGATATACAAGTTGGTAATTAAAACTTTATTAGTCTTATTATAAGTCTTATTTTAAAATTATACAATCTTCTTCATCTATTTTTTATTCACACAAATTTTTTAAACAATTTAATGAAGTAAAAAATTACAAAACTTTAAGAGTTGTGAAACTATTACCTGTTTTAAAATTCAATCATGCTTTGAAATTGCTTACTTTAAGTACTATTTTTATGAAGAATTAATTATTTTATTTTTTCTGTTGTAGGTTATGGGTGCTTGGTTATGCTCGATTCAAAAATTTTATCCGCTTGACTCTGCGATTAATTGTTTTCAAGATATTAAGCCTTGATATGAAAACTATTCAGGCGAACATTTTTTGTTATGAAGTTCCACAAAAATAGCATACAAATACTATGTTTGGTCGTTGTACGAGATATATATATGTTTAAATTACTTTAAAATTAAACTGTTATTAGCATAATATTAAAATAATATTAGCATTTACTCACTTGCTGTTGTGGAGACTGATGTACTGGTGTTAGTGGTGGTGGTTGCGAGTTTAAATTTAAAGTAGTTGGTTGGACAGCTAAATATATTTTTGTAGGACCAAGCACTCCTTGCTTTCCACTAGATTCTTGAGCTGGAAAAATTGAGTATTGTAAATAAAAGGTTAAATAACAAAAGTGGGAAAAGCGATAAAATATTTTGTTTAGATCCATTG
Organism: Pherbina coryleti; assembly: GCA_943735915.1. NCBI lineage: Eukaryota > Metazoa > Arthropoda > Insecta > Diptera > Sciomyzidae > Pherbina > Pherbina coryleti. The sequence goes on along the minus strand of OX030952.1, from coordinate 52,941,435 downwards.
GGATGAAACAACATTGACATATTCTCAGTTATAAACATATCTATAACTATTAAAATATTCAATATGCAGTAGACTCTCACAAATTATAACCACTTTGTTACACGGGTGGTTCTAATTTCTGAAATGTTCTAATTTCTGAAATGTTCTAATTTCTGGACTGTTTTTTTTTCACAGAAATTTAAAAAAAAAAAAATAATGAAACTTGTTAAAAAAATTTATGTTAACACAAAATAATTTTTATATATTAAATGTTTTTTTTTTCAATAAAATTCATTTAATTCATAGACAAAAAATGTGTCTGCCACGCACGGTAGAAGTAAAATCTTCAGAAAACTAAACTGTGAAAGAATGAGACGAATGCTGTGTTAAGAGTGTAATCATCTCACTTTATTGATTATAATATTGTTACCAAGTTTAAAAGTAATTTATTTTACATTTTATTATTCAAACTCCATGTTTTCAATTTTAACAAATGACACGAGTGGCTTATGATAACTAAAATATGAAATAAATACTTTGGTTTGGATTTGATCAATATATCTTTGAAATACAGGGTCTATCACTATTTTCGATCTTATAGTCGGTGCAGTGCGACTGCTGCACATTTATAAATGTACACCCTTATTCTGGCGTAGAAGTGACAGTGACAGAATCATGACAAAGTGTGGGGAATGACTATTGTCATATTCTTCTATTCTAGCAAATAAGTGACAGACCAAAAAAGTAAATTTGTCATTGCCAGCTGTCATCACCTACGGAGCAGGTCACAAGCTAATTTTTTAAAAGCTTTTTTTTTAGCTTTCGGTGTTTTATAAAATATTGATAACTATAATAGTTTAATTGTGCGAAAAAATCATAAAAATAAATAAATCAAAAATAGCAGCAGAATTTATAATACTATATTCATCAATTCTTGGCGAAAAAATAATAAAATCGAAAGGTGAAGGCTGCTGAAGCATTTGCGCGACACCACCAATCCCTTTCCTCTGCAGGAATCGGTGTTTGAGCAAACATTCCGGATGCCAAGAAGCCTTTGTTGGGAATTAATTCAACAGATTGAGCCCCAATATAGTCAAAGAACGGGTTTACCTTTTCATATTCACATATTTACATATGTCAATAAAGTCAAAAAGCTTTTCGCCATCATGTGGGGAGTTTCAAAAACTTTCTCCGTGTCACCTTTGATGCAGAATAAAATAATAAGAATTAATAACAAGTGCATAACACGGTCGGTGACAAAATTTCAATGACAGTCTATTGTCACTTGAACGCCAGAATAGGGGTGTTAATTTGGTGTTAAGAAACTCAATCAAAGGAAGCGCTTTTGTTTTCAATTCAATTCATTTACTTAGCCTTTTGACTATTTAAAGAAACAGTACATTTATACTTAATATCTATAATTTTTTCCTAATTACAATTATTTTTTATATAAACGATAAGTTTTCTCTTAAATATATTACTATTAACCTCATTTTTTAAGCTATTGGGCAGACTGTTAAATAAGTTTAATCCTTTATGCCATATTGTTTTGAGCTCTACTCGTTGGAAAGTACCCTTCTCTGAAATTTGAATTATGCCTAAGTTATAGGGTTGAACATCCGCAACATAAACTAACTGGCAACTTAAATATTTGGGAAGCAATTTATGTTTTATTTTAAATATTATTATTTATATTCATATGTCATGTCTTTATAACATTTATCAAAGTTCTTTGGTTAATCGACAACCAGTTAAAAATATCAAACATATTCCTTATAAATATTTGTTAAAAAACTGCATCTTAATATATATCTCATTCCTCTATTTTGCAGTTTCTGTCGCCTTTCTATCATTTGCGCTGACCCTAAAAACAAAATTGTTAAACAATGCTCAAAGTGTGGCTTAATCATGACATTATATATCTTTATTGCACTTCTAGTTGATATTTTTTTCCGTATTCTTTTAAAGAATCCAATTTTTTTTGGTATTTTCTTGCAAATATAATTAATATGTACCTCAAATCTCAACTGATTATCTAGCATAATACCCAAGTATTTAATTTCTTTTACATATTCAATTTCTTCCCCATTTACAACAATTTTATTTCTAGAGTCACCATTAATAATAATGGCCTTTGTTTTGTTTGTATTAAGTTTAAGTTTGTTAATTTTAAGGTACTTTCCAACACTTTTTAAATCATAGTTAAGTTGACTAATGCATTCTTCAGCAGGGTCACCTCTCACATACAACAGTGTATCATCAGCAAACATGCATATCTTTGATTTATGTAAAACCTTTTCCATGTCGTTTATGTAAATGATGAAAAGAAGTGTACCCAAAACTGCACCCTGCGGGACACTCAAGGAAACAGTCACTGGTTCAGTTACATACTCTGCTACTTTCGTTTTTTTCGTTCTTCCCGAAAGGTAACTTTTAAACCAATTAAGTTCGTTTCCTCTAATGCCGTACATATATAGCTTCTGAAGTAGTATATATCTGTCAACAGTTTCGAAGGCATTTTGCAGATTCAGAAAAACGGCTACTATTACTTTTTTATCTTGTGTTTCCGACTTCCACTCTGCAACAATAAGGTTCAGCAACGCTTCAGAATTATGCTTTCGTCTAAAGCCAGATTGGTAGTCAGATAGCAATGAATATGTTTTCCATATAATCTTCCAATTGTGAATGCAATTTTTTCAATAATTTTGCTTTCAGTCAATAACACATTGATAGGCCTAAAGTTCTCTGGGCTTGTAGCATTTTTTACTTTCTCGATCGGTACCACTGTTGATTCTTTCAAGCTATCAGGAAAGATTCCAGAATGTAAAGATTCGTTTATAATCTGAAGAACTGTTGGTTCAATTATTTCAGAGGTGTCTGTCATCATCCTCACGGAAAGAAATTTAGAGTCTCTTTTGTTATTCATATTTCTCATTATATCTCTTAAGTCGTTTGAATTTAACAGCTTAAATTTGAAATGATTTTTCACTTCTTTCAAGTAGATTTACATATTGCACATAGGGAATATTTGCATTTATACACTCAATACTGTCTATAAAAAAAATGTGTGCGTCTCGGGATCTAAGTTCAACTATTTAATATTGAAATTGTTCAACTTGAGAAAAGCTTATTACTTAAATTTTATGTATATTAATATGATAATATAAAGATTAAAAACAAAAAAAATAAATAACTGGCCATTTCAGCCCTTAAAAGGACTTTGACCTAGCTTCTTATGATCAATTGTGTTGTGCGTGTTATTAAGTTTTTACACAATTGACCGAGAACCGGACATACAGGTTTAACGCCGAATCCGAACGGCGATGAACGGAATGTTCTCGTTCTCAAGAAGCTTTACATGTCATTTTGATTACTCTCTGAGGTTTGCCATTGTCTGCAGAGAGGTGGCGGCCGTACAGAAAAATTATTTTAATTCAAATAATTTTCTGTCGCTGCTGGGGTTCGAACCGGGGTCTCCAGGTTCGTTGACATAGCGGCCACGCACTTAAACCAACTAAGCCACGGACGCCACAAATATAAAGATTACTCACTAATAAAATCTTTCATTGATTATAAAATATATTTTATAGTTACAATAGTTACAATTCCTGAATATGTACATTCGAATTTTGTGCATGTACATTATTAGTATAATTATTTAATCCTAAGTAAAATAATTATATTTTAATTAATTTAACTTTAAGCCTAAAAGTAACGATTGGCTTATGGTAGCGAAAGATACAAGGCTGATATCACTGCAATCCAAGAAATGCGATGGAAGGGACAGGGTTGCTTACGGCAAACATCCTGTGATATCTACTATGCCATGCGGAGAAGCATCTTGGTTTTCAAGAGACTACGGTATCATGTCCTGCGATTCACACCTGTGAACGAACGACTTGCCATAATCCGTTTCAAGGCAAAATTCTTCAATATAAGCCTTATTTGTGCGCACGCTCCGATAGAATACAAGGATGATGAGACCAAAAGCAGCTTCTACAAGCGCCTTGAAGAGGCCTATGAACGCAGCCCCCGCCGATAACGGAATGAGGCTGATTGACTTTGCCACAGCGCAAAACATGGTCGTTAGTAGCACTAGATTCAAGCATCTCAATATTCATAAAACCACTTGGCTGTCTCGTAATCAAAAGACGGGGCAACCAAATTGATAACGTTTTGATTGACGGAAGGCACTCTTCCAGTGTTTTAGATGTACGCACGATCCGTGGTGCCAATATAGACTCGAATCATCATCTTGTCGCAGCCAAGATCCGTACACGTCTGTGCGCAACCAAGAATACGTGCAATCCAGCACAGAGAAAGCTAGACGTCGAAAAGCTGCAATCAAAACGAACAGCCGAAGACTTCGCTACTCGACTCTCACTCCTGCTTCAAGAAAGCACTCCTCCGATCGACGACATATGCGCGCAGTGGAATCACATTTCCCAATCTATGCGTACGGCTGCCAAAGAGGTGATTGGCTATCACCGCCCTCGCCGAAACCAGTGGCACGACCAGGAGTGTCGCGACGCCACTGCAGAAAAAGACGCCGCCTACAAAGCCATCCTGCAGTCGGTTGTAACGCGTGCTGCTAAAGAGCGATACAAAGAGAAGAGGTGGGAAGAGAGACGCATTTTCAGGCGAAAGAAAAGGGAAGCGGAAATGCGTGAGTGCGAGAAAATTGAGATGCATGGTGACAGGAACGAGTTCCGAAAATTTTTCGAAAAAATAAGACGCCTGGCCGATGGCTTCAAGACCGGGGCCTCTTCCTGCAAGGATGCAAATGGGAATCTAGTGACAGATATCCAGAGTACACTGATGATGTGGAGGGAACACTTCTCTAGGCTTCTGAATGATGACCACGACAACAATCCCGCCAATAGAGATGATATCCCGGAAACCCCAATTGTGGACGACAGCGTTGAAGTTCCGCTGCCCAACCATAGTGAGGTCTTGAAAGCTATAGCTCGGCTTAAAAACAACAAAGCCGCAGGAGCCGATGGCTGAGCTCTTCAAGAATGGAGGCGAAGCTCTATGAGAAAAAGAAGGCCCTAGAAAAACAAATCGACACACACCATCTTTTTGTTGATTATAAAGTCGCCTTTGACAGTCCAATAAGGAATCATCTATACTCCTCTGAATTTGGTATTCCTGGTATGTCTGAATTTGGAAGAATGACACTGAGCAACACCAGCAGCACAGTTAAAATCGGGAAGGACCTCACTTCTCCATTCGATACCAAACGAAGTTTCAGACAAGGTGATTCCTTATCGTGCAACTTTTTCAACCTGATGATGGAGAAGATCATCCGAGCTGCTGATTTGAGACGCAGTGGCACGATATTCTACAAAAGTATTATGCTGCTGGCGTATGCTGATGATATCGATATCATTGGCCATAATACACGCGAAGTCAGTGCAGCATTCTACAGATTAGCGAAAGAGTCGAGTCGAATGGGTCTTGCAGTGAATGCAGATAAGACGAAATACCTAGTGTCAACAAATAAACAGTCCCAGCGTCTTGGAAACCACGTCACTGTTGACAACATCTCCTTCGAGGTTGTTAAGGACTTCGTCTACCTGGGATCCAGCATTAACTCTTTCAACGATGTCAGTATTGAGATAAAACGAAGGATAACTCTTGCCAACAGGTGTTACTTTGGGCTAAGTAGGCAATTGAGAAGCAGAGCCCTTTCTCGACGAACAAAACTCACGCTCTATAAGTCACCAATCATGCCCGTTCTATTATATGCAGCACAAACCTGGACGTTGAGCAGTTCTGATGAAAAGACTCTGGGAGCCTTCGAGAGAAAGATCCTTCGTAAAATCTTCGGTCCTATCTGCGTCGACATATTTAAGTGCATTAAAATCGAGCGGCTCCGCTAGCTAGGTCATGTTGAGCGAATGGAAAACGACTTTGCAGCGAAAAAAATATTCGAGTCGGTGCCCGGTGGTGGTCAACGCAGAAGAGGACGCCCACATCTTCGTTAGAAGGATCAGGTGTTGGATAACCTGACCACGCTTGGTGTTTCCAACTGGCGCCAGCAAGCGCAGAACAGAAATGGCTGGCGCAATTTCTTATACGAGGCCAAAACCGACTTACGGTTGTAAGCGCCAGATAAGTAAGTAAGTAAGTACAATCAATATTTTCATTGAAAGGGTCAAAGGTTCATTTCTATATTTTCTTATAAAGCATTATATATAAAAAATTTTAGTTTATTTAAATAAAAATTGAGTGAACGTTTCGTAATTTTGTCTTCATAATTTCTTTGTTAATATTAAACAAAAATTAATACAAATTTCACAATTTATTCTGTGAAGAGTTTACATCAATACTGTGTTTTCAGAACAATGTCTAAAAAAAAAACTTTAAAACGCGACATTCACTCAGTATTGCAATTTTCAACAAGATTTCTTTGTGAGCTTTGTTTTATATATAATAAATTATAATATACATATAACAAAATATATAAATAATAAGCAGACACTTTTGCAAAACAACAATCTTTTTTCAACAGCCAGCTGACACAAACAGTGTTGCAATCAGTTTTTACTCAAATGTCAAATTGAGTAAGCCAGCAATTTTTATAAATGTTGATTAGTTGAAGTGAACTGTTTTATTCATGCTTGTATTGCATCTCAATTTGTGGAAAAATTCGGAAAAATCAACCAAATCTAAGAATTTTAATTCAAGCCCTACACGGGACGCACGCGGTTTTTTATGGAACACGACCCACTCCAATATTAAGCCTCAAATGTTATTGTCTAAGCTCTATAAAAAGATAGATAACAACACTCTTCGCAAAGAATGTTCAAATGCTCCAAGTCTCATGAGAATCTGTTTAGGGGTTCAAAAGATGTATGCCTTATGCTAAAGATTTATTCAAAAGTACAAGTATTACTCAATTTAAGAGCCATTTTTTTTTACTTACAAAAAAAAAAAAAAAAAAATATTAATCACAAATATTAACATATATTATATTGCTATTTTCGACAAGAAAGAAATGCGATTAAAAAAATATACACAACACAAAAACATTAATTACGTCTAGTTCTTTTGCGACTGCAAGCAAGTAGCGTAGTTATCCAAGAATGATAGAAAAATTTTTCTATCATTCTTGGTAGTTATCAATACCGTTGAATGAGGGTTCTTTTTATTGTTTCGAATGTGTTTGTTTTTGTTTTACCGAAGTAGAAAATTTGGTGGACGTCGATTGCGGTATGCGTTGTTTTTGTTTAAGGGCCAAAGATAGGAAAAAATTGTTCGAAGGAACAGTGGCAAGGAATGTCTACTGTCAAGCAGTAGAAAAAACTTTTGTCCTTGCCCTCGAAATATTAATGAAGATCCAATTTTTTTTTTTTTTTTTTTTTTTTATTTAGCAATAAATTACATTGCTGCTATTAGAAAGAAATACGATTAAAAAATTTATATAATAACAACTTTAATTTGTGTCTAAAATTCTATTCCAGCAACAAAATGCATATTGCGAAAGCAATTCTTTTGCGACCGCACACAAGTATCGAACATTAGCATCGTTGGGATGGTTTTTTGTTGTTGTGCATGTATTTAACATGCAAAACTTTTAAATAAGATTTCCTAAAAACGAAAAAATTTTGAAAAAAAAGAGATTTTTTTTTTGTTTCTAACTTACTTTACGAACAAAAACATAAAAAAATTAAGCTCATACCTTTTAAGAGTTGTTGTTTAACCTGTTGCTGGACAAGAGCAAGTTGTTGCTGTGTGAAGTCATTGCCTACAAGGCCTTGAAGTACTATTCTTGGTCCTTGTTCAGTTTGTATAACTTGAGCAGTTACACATTTAATAATGGTTCCCGGTGGTTGTCCTTGTAATAAACTTTCTTCGATTGACATGGTTTGTTGTGGAGGTTGTTGAATTTCTTGCTGTTGATTGATTTGTGTGTTTGATTGCTCCTGCTGGATTGCATTAAACTTAAGCTGGTTAGCTGACTGAACCTGTTGCTGTTGAAAAGTTCTCAATGTTTGCTTTTGGATATTTTGTGGTTGTGTAACTGGTTGGTGTTGCTTAACAGGCGATGTCTGCTCTTCAAAGGAGGTGTTTGTTACAATATGCGAATTACCATCGCTTTGTGTTTTAATATGTGCAACAATTTGAGCTTGATTGTTCCCAAGAGGTTTTATTATGACTTGTTGACCATTAATCGTTGCTACTTGCAGTTTTCCTTGTGCTAATTGCTGAGCTAGAGTTGAATTTTGAACAACAATTTGCTGCTGATTTGAAACTGGAGCTGTTTGCTGTTCCATTTGAGCCTTCTGATTTATGTCAGTGGTTTGTGTTGGATGATGCTGTTGAGTGATTATTTGCTGAATAACCTTTGGCGACTGTTGAAGTTGTTCTTGATGCTGTTGAGGTTGTATTTGTGTCACATTATTACCATGGAGAAATACTTTTGTTTGAGGTGCTGTATGGGAGACTATTTGATGAGGCACAACCTGAACATGTTGTGTTGGTGGTATAGACCGCTGCGTAACGATCGTTTGTCCAGGACTTAATACTATTCGTTGACCGCCAACCATTATTTGTTGTTGAACATTACTAGTGTTTACAATTTGTTGTATGACTTTTTGCGTGGTTTGAGCATTTCCTGGAAGTTGATTTGGTATTACTTGTTGGGGTTGCTGCACACACTGAATCGAGTTTGCAGTTTGTGCTGGAGTCACAAGAGGGATTGATGAAGATTGTTGCCCTGAAGAAATCAACAACTTTTGTCCATGCGAATTTTGTCCAATTAATACTTTTTGACCTGGTTGCACATTTTGTGGATTATTTATTTTTGCAGAATTTATTGAAGATGATAGGATTTGATTTGGAGTCCCTAGTTTTTGTCCACTTTGAGGGATAACTTTAGCAACGTGCTTGCTGCTGGTAGAAATTGAAGTAACATTCTTAAAAAAATAGTAATATTTTTAGTAAAGTTAAAACATTATTTAAAATATTAATACTTTTTGCTGCACCGGTGGTAGCTGGTTTGCTTTTGAAACTTGTTTAACAGTTATTTGTTTTATTATCGGAGAGCATGTCGGATTTGTTTGCTTGACTGGGAGTTTTGTTCTGCTGCTTGAAGCTTGAATATAAAAGAAATTTGATTATTATCAATATATATAAGTTATTAATATTACATATAATTAGTTCGAAATGAATGATCTTCGACTGGGCCGAAGTTAAAATACCCCACGGCCAAACCAAGTGTATTCAAAGTCATAAACAGTCAATAAAATGTTTATTTGTAAAAACATTTTCATCATAGTTTTAACAGAAAACATTCGGTTTTGTTTTTTGATAAAAGTCATTTTGTATGGGAGGGCGGCGTGGTTTTTACTGGATTTGGTTGGATTTCATACACAGAGTACTGTTATATATCAAAGTTTTGATAAAGTCACTTTCTATGGGAGGTAGGGGTGGTTTTCATCCTATTAAGTTTAATTTAATAATAAAGAGCTACACAACTGCAATCAATAGCAGTTTAAAAACATTCTCATAAGAACGAAAAGAATTCCAGCAACTACATTAAGGGAACGAATGGAGTGAGTTTGCACACGAAGCGCTTAGAATGGAATGGAATGTGGCACTTGTGTACATGCAATACTCTCAAAGGAGTACTTTCAATTTAAGAGTATTCGTTTGAGAGTACTCCCAAATGGCTAAGCGGAATGAAATTGAATAAGCGAAACTGAAAGTTTTATCTTGTTTTTTGTTGTTGTTTTATTTTTATTATAGTACTAGATCTAAGATATGTATATATAAATATAGTACTAAAATAAATACATAAAAAGTTATTAAAAAAGTAAAAATTCTTAGTGAATTAAAATGTAATTTCATGAACTAAAGTCATAACTCAGTTTTTCCCATATTGTTCTGAACGAACATTATTTCGTTGACAAATTAATAAAAGCAAACAAAATCACAATTTATATCTATTTGTTTGTTAATTTGTAACTCACATTATTTAAATTCATATTGTATAAAAAATTAAATATTTGACAGCATTAGAAGCTAATAACACTTTAGCAACACTGAAGCAAACACCAAAATTCACCGAAACTATTTTAGAGTATTCTCAATGCTTCGAATACATTCCATAAAAAACAGGTACAAACAACAAGATTATCAATATTCATTATTACTCTCTCAAATAAAATAGCACATTTATTCGCTGCATGTTGATGCAAAAAACTGCAAAATTGATGTTTCGCACTCATTCGTTTAGCTTTGTAAATGATTTGAGAATATGGACTCGCATAGAATGCATAGAAAGGTAAACAAAAGGAATATATTCCTGCAGCTCTTTTTTCATACTCAGAGTGTATATTAAATATCAAAGCTTATATTACGGCTGTTATCGTGATCATAGACAGACGGACATTGGTAAATCGACTCTGTGGTGATGCTGATCAAGAATATGAACACGTTTCTATATCTACCACGCCTCCTTATGGGCGTTAAAAACGGAGTGACAAAATCAATATACAGGTTACCCTTCTACAACGCGGGGGTTAGGTTCCTAAGAAATGTCGCGTTGTAAGAAATCGCGTTGTAAGAAATCGCGTTGTAGGAGATATTAACTCCATACAGAAACCAGAATTTGGTTCCAAACTGAAAAATTGGATTTTGTATAGTATATATGTACATTAGCGTGGCCGTTATTTTTTTTTTTATTTCTTATACTCTCTCCCCCCAAATCGGTTCAGTTTTATGTAAAAAAAAATACAAAAAAATTTCAAAGCGATGATAAGTTGTGTTTAAGGGGTGTCGCCCGCCCCTCAAAGTTGGCCTTCAAGCACATTTATTCAAATGTAGTTTGTTTGTATATGAGTATCTTTTAAAAAAACATTTTACAAGAATATGATGTATGGCAATATTTTAGCTCTTTTAATCAACAACATTAGCCTTAAAGAACGTTTTTTGATAAAATCAATATTTTAGAAAATAATGAAGAAAATAACCAACAAAATACCAAAAATTATATGTACCAAAATTAAATTTATATGGAAATTATTTGTTCTAAGCATGTGCGTTAAAAGCTTATGTGTATTAAATTATTTCATACATAGCTATACTACGCATAGTCAAAATAAAACCAAACAAAAACAAAATTATTGAGTTATATTAAAATATTTATAACTCTTGACTTACAGTAGATTTCTTAGAGTTCGAAAATTTCTTGTTTGAGAAGAAAAAAACTGCTCAAGCCCACCACTAATGAATTTTGAAACTGTTTGTTTTCCCATTGTGGCGCGGTTAAAGTTAATTTGTTTTTCTTTTTCAATATTCAAAGCAGCGACCATATTTTCTTTTATGAAGTTTGAGGAAGCGACCACATTTATGAAGTTGTACTGAGAAGTGTGTTTGAGGAAAAATTTCAAAATCATTCAAGCCCTAACGTAACAATATTTGAAAAATTTAAAAATGCATGGCCAAAATTAAACGTTAACAACTGGCAGCAAGGAATGCAAGATGAAGTGGTAAATAATTATTTGAAAAACAAAAAATCTCGGGTTGTAAGTTTTGTTAACACAATCTTACAAGAAGTACAACCTAGAGAGGATAATAAGGAGTTACTAGAACTTACCTTGCTATTCCTGGGTGAGAACCTAAAAAAACCGCCAAACAGTGTAATAATTTGTTCACCGGGTGCTTATCATCATGCGCGTTGGATGGGAAAAGCTATTTACAGCTTGAAAATATATTTGTTCCGTGAAGAGTTTAACTTGACAGAATCTGAAAGCATTGGACTACGTCAAATTTGCATTTTTATTGTCGCCGTATATGTTGAAGCCTGGTTTTCCGCTCCCTTAGCAATACAAGCACCATACACCGACTTAAATGTTTTGTCAAAATTAAAAGATTTTGAAAATATTGATTTAGGAATCTCGCAGGTTGCCGTCAAAAAATTCAAAAACCATTTATGGTATATTAATGGGGAGGCTATTGCATTTGCGTTTTTTGACAACAATGTCGTAGATGCAACAAAAGAAAATATGGTCGCTGCTTTGAATATTGAAAAAGAAAAACAAATTAACTTTAACCGCGCCACAATGGGAAAACAAACAGTTTCAAAATTCATTAGTGATGGACTTGAGCAGTTTGTTTCTTCTCAAACAAGAAATTTTTTTGAGAGATTTCAAATTGATACGTCTTTCATGACATTAACTCCGTCCGAATGGCCTGCGCAGGATTGCTTTATGACAGCAGTAAAACCATTAAAAAAATTAAGAGTCGTCAATGATACCGCCGAAAGAGGAGTTAAGTTGATGGAGGAGTATAATAGCTCTTTACAAGAAATGAAGAGCAAAAATAATTTGTACTGCAGGTTGTTAGCGACTATCGTCGCCGGTTTTCGAACTCTAAGAAATCTACTGTAAGTCAAGAGTTATAAATTGTTATATAACTCAATAATTTTGTTTTTGTTTAGTTTTCTTTTGACTATACGTAGTATAGCTATGTATGAAATAATTTAATAGACATAAGCTTTTACCGCACATGCTTAGAACAAATAATTTCCATATAAATTTAATTTTGGTACATATAATTTTTGGTATTTTGTTGGTTATTTTCTAAAATATTAATTTTAGCAAAAAACTTTCTTTGAGGCTATTGTTGTTGACTGAAAGAGCTAAAATATTGCGATACATCATATTCTTGTAAATGTTTTTTTTAAAAGATACTCATATACAAACAAACTACATTTGAATAAATGTGCTTGAAGGCCAACTTTGAGGGGCGGGCGACACCCCTTAAACACAACTTATCATCGCTTTGAAATTTTTTTGTATTTTTTTTTACATAAAACTGAACCGATTTGGGGGGAGAGAGTATAAGAAATAAAAAAAAAAAAAAATAACGGCCACGCTAATGTACACAAATACAACAAACAAACGCACAGAGAAAATAAGTTAATATTGTGTTTCATTCTGAGCTACATTTTAAGTTTCGAAACTCTAGCTCATCGGGAAGTTGGTTAAAAATGGATTCCAAGATTTGTATGAGACAGACAAATGAAGTGAAGCTTATTTTCTTAAGCTTCTTCTTATTTCTTAAATTTTAAAGAAATATTTAACAAGCTGCAGCAAGAAAAAATTGAAAATAAGGAAAAGCCTCTAAAAATAATTATTTATGAACCCCCAAAACAAATTCACGATAATATTCCAAAATTCATAGTAGCGTATCCAATGACATCAAAAGACGCGACAACAACAGCAACCACACTAGTAGAAGAATTTATTTTAAAGTACGGCATGTTTAAAGTGTTAAAATCAGACAAGGGTACTGAATTCACAAACGAACTTATGAAAAACATATGTGAAATGCTAAAAATTAAACAAATTCTCCCTACCATCAGGAGACATTAGGTACCGTAGAAAGAAACCACAGAGTGCTAAATAAATTTATGCTGACATTGGCAGACAAAAATGAATGGGATAAGTGGATACCACATTTTTCATTTGCTTATAATACGACACCGCATGTTGACACACAGTACACACCGTATGAACTAATTTTCGGCAAGTTGCCATACTTACTAAGTGACATACTTCACAACAAAACACCTATTTATAATTTAGATGATTATTGTAACGAACTCAGGATTAGGTTACAAGTTTCAATAAACAAAGCCGCAGAACTAGTAAACATAGCAAAAACAATTAGAAAAATGATTAGAGAAAAATTAAGAGTAGGCAATAGAAAAAAAATTAGATAACCTATATAGCGGTCCGTACAAAGTAATAAAAAAAAGGAGTAAACTCTATATTAGATGTAAATGGTAAACAAAAAGAATACAATAACAATTTATTAAAAAAATGGAATGTAGAATTTTTAAAAAAAAAAAAAAATACATATATGTATATATATTTTAAGCAATTGTTATACATATACAAAACAAAAACAAAAAAAAAAAAAAAAATTTATTTTAAAACTGTATTGTACAAAAATTTTATAAACGTTTCACCATAATCATTTATACAAATTTTTCTCTAAAGGGTAAGGGTGTAGTGTATCTACATATTTCCCCTTTGTTACCTTCTTAGTTACACTCATTTAAGTTATTGCACGCTTTGCTTGCGCTACATTAATCACTTTTGTTTATATTACAATACAATTAAGAAACTATGTAATATTATAGGAATAAGTAAAATATGAAAAGTAATTTGTAATGTTAGAACTATGACAATTTTTATTATAAAAGAACAATATTTTCAATAAAGAAAACAGAATTGATCTGAGCTTGAAAACGAGCTAACAGTCTTTTCTCTTGCAATATATGTTCCAACTTATGGCGACACTGCTTGGTTGAACGTATATGGTAAATTAGGGAATCATAAAAATTTTAGGAAGGAGTTTTATCCTCCAATTTTAGGAAGGAGTTTTATCCTCCAATTTTAGGAAGGAGTTTTATCCTCCAATTTTAGGAAGGAGTTCTATCCTCCAATTTTAGGAAGGAGTTTTATCCTCCGGTTTAGTTATCATAAAAAAAAAAAATAAATAACTGGCCATTTCAGCCCTTGAAAGGACTTTGACCTAGCTTCTTATGATCAATTGTGTTGTGCGTGTTATTAAATTTGTACACAATTGACCGAGAACCGGACCTACATGTTTAAAGCCGACTCCGAACGGCGATGAACAGAATGTTCTTGTTCTCAAGAAGCTTTACATGACATTTGGATTACTCTCTGAGGTTTGCCATTGTCTGCAGAGAGGTGACATCCGTTCAGAAAAATTACTTTTATTCAAATTATTTTCTGTCGCCGCTTAACCAACTACGCCACGGTTTAGTTATCATACAAGTTTATAAACAACACTATATTATTACAGCTGGATGCAGAACTGCATTGGATATAAATTAGAAATAAAAGATATTAACTGCAAGAAGGGAGCGGAACAGCCGTGCGCTACCATGGTAAATATCTTTTAATATTTTGTTTTTCACTGATTATTTCTGCTTCAATAATCACAATAACACAACTATCCAATTGGAGTCTATAAAATTTAATCATTTTATTAATGAATTAAATTTTCAAGCACATCCAATTGGAGAAATTCAACTATCATTGATTTTCTTTTGGTTTCATTTTCAAAACAGCTGACTTTGACAATTTTGGCTATGAGGAAGAAGAGAGCGCAGTCCGAAATGCGTCTACCTTCTCTTATTCTACCATGGTATTTAGTTTAATTTGGTTTAGAATAAATTTCATTAAAAGTGAGCCCCGCTCACTTTTTGAGAGAGCTCACATTTTCAAAAAAATTAGCGAAATTAACAGCCTTGATTTATGTTATATCTAAACTTTTATTTCTCAACAAATATTTTTTTTTTTTTTGCACGTTATAGTATAATTTATTTATAGTTTGTTTACAATAACAAACATGCTTATTTACTTTATTTAAATTTTCGTATTGCATATTTAAGTGGAAACAAAGCTGTCCAATTCAAGTGGCAACTAGACCAAAACGATTTATTATGAAATTTATTAGGTACAATTATATAGATACATAAGGATGAATATAGGTAGATAGATATAATATAATAGTTCGAACAATTAAAAAATTAATAAATTTAAAAAAAAAAAAATGTTTGATGTCATATTAAAGATGGTGATAGTGGCGTCCGTGGCGTAGTTGGTTAAAGTGCGTGGCCGCTATGTCAACGAACCTGGAGACCCGGGTTCGAACCCCAGTAGCGACAGAAAATTATTTGAATTAAAATAATTTTTCTGTACGGCCGCCGCCTCTCTGCAGACAATGGCAAACCTCAGAGAGTAATCAAAATGCCATGTAAAGCTTCTTGAAAACAAGAACATTCTGTTCATCGCCGTTCGGAGTCGGCTGTAGTGTGCATATAGGCAACATATGCCTATATGCCTATATATCAGTTGAGAATTTAATGTAAAATTAAAATTAATGTTAATGTTAGCTTTAAACTTTTAAATAGTTAATTTATAAGCAATGTTTTTGTTGTCATTTATTATATATACATATATATATATGCGGCTTGTAAAAGACTTAAGTCTTAAATGCCTACATTATTTCTAAATAAACATAAACATAAACATGTGATTCATAGCAGCTTACATATACTGACTAACTAGACCGTCGCTTATTGTTATGACACACTAGCAGCGTCAACTTAAAGTGTGACAAACTGCAATTTGAGCGATATGCAGAGCAGAATTGGTGTGTGTCCCAATGACTGATTTTTCGTTTCTTTTTATGCTATGTTTTGTTTGCATTGCATCTACTTGTAAATATCGGTCAAAGATGATCGATTTACACATGTTACCAATATGTCACATATTCCTGTAATTTTATATTAGTAGATTTATATATGTGTTAAGAATTGTTATTAGAATATTATCTAGAATAAGAACAAGAATACCAAAAATCTTGGTATAAATACCAGTAAATTTTAATAAAGAATTCAGACTTGAATTATATCGAAAACAGTGCGCTAGTCGCTCTTTTATTTTCAAGTTCTCAAGTGGGCCATTTTAATGCTTTGAAAGTCGGCAAAGCCTTGCTGCAAGTTAACACAAAAAGGCAAAAATAGGGAATTAAACCAAAAAATGTAAAAATCATTTGCCGTCGTTAAATACACCACAACCTGTAAGCTAAACCTCTAGGTCCAGTTCTCGGTCAATTGTGTACAAACTTAATAACACGCACAAAACAATTGATCATAAGAAGCTAGGTCAAAGTCTTTTCAAGGGCTGAAATGGCCAGTTATTTATTTTATTTATTATAATATTCTATAATTTTGTCCTTGGGTGCATTTCACTGCAATTAGAAATAAAAAAGATTTTGCTATACTCCATTGAGATGGACAAAATCGAAAAAATATAACTTTTCTGACGATCAACGAAAAACCTAAAGAAAAAGAAAGCAGAGAAAAAACAAAAAACCTGCAAAAAAAAAATGTAAGCAAGATTTTGTAATTTTAGAGTCTATCAACAAATTCTAGAAACATAAGTTAATCGGCAGCCCTGCTTCTTATTTCGCCGTTCTCATATTTTTCTCTAGGCCCATCTTTGTATACTAGTGTCAGTTCCATGATGTAATTAACAAGGTGGTAGTGAATTTTTCACCACACTTAATTTGGCTGAATCTGTCAAAAAAATTGTGACATAAAGAGAGTGCTTGTTGATAAGTGTCAAATCATTATTTCTTTTGTTTGCTTGCTTGTGGTAATAAATAATAAATTAGTACTAAATTACAATTATTAGTAGTTTTGTCGGATTTTCATCAAAATAATTGAAAAAACAGTGAAAAACTAGAGTCGAATACTGAAACAAAAACTGTTATTGCCTGCCTGCAAGTATGAATGAGCTGGCCATACAATTCTTAAATAGCAATAGCAGCAATAAGCTGAGCCAATTAAAATTATCGAAGAAAGCTATGAAAGCTGTATCACAATCCGTACGAGGTGGTACATAATGCTTCAAGAATCCAGCGCTTTATCTTGAGCTGCCGGAGAAGTAGTTTAATCAATTTGAGGTTAAGTCTGATATTTGTTGGTTTTTTGTTGGCTAATAGCTTTGCTTTAGGTACAACAGCTACGCAGGTGTTTGGAACAACGATGCGTTTTCCTAATCTATACGGACAAGATGTGCCAGCTTCGTGCAATTTAATTGGCACAATGGAATTTGAAAAAAAATTTTAAAGTTTGAATCTATTTTTGCATAACGCACAGCGTCCCAGCAGTTTTTTATTCTTATTCATGTTTTTTGCACGTATATAATCAAATTAAACTTTCACAATAAGCACAAATGGTTGTTTTGCTATGGTTTTGCTTATTCGTTTCTCTCGTGTGTCTAATGACGCACCTGTGCTTTTAACATATACCTTACTTGGGTGTGAAGCAGAAAAAGCAGAATCAAGTGTGCGTCTTGATTTACTTGGCGAAAATGAAAACAAAACAACAGCCGAACGCACAGGATCGAAAGCCACACGAAGGAGCTTATAGTGTACGTGTGTCGACGTCGTTTGTTCCCAAGCAAGCGTGTTTGGGAATTGAAAATGTGCCCGTCACTGCAAAAAAAAAATAACTACTCTGTGATTTATAAATAACTCAATAATTCCAGTGCTTTAAAAACCGCACAATAACTCAGTTTTAAAATCACAACAAAATTCAATTATGTAAATGCATGATAAAAATTAATGAGAGAGTAGGATTGGATGTAGAATTTTCCCATATAAATTAAATAATCTCAAACTCTCTAAAAAAATTAAATAACCCATTAAAAATCCCTCAAATGCGACAGGCGCATTGACAGGAAGATATTAAGGTTCTAAGTTATAAATAAAATTAAAAATTATTTTTAATTAAAATTACCTTGGGCTGTTGTTAAAACATGAAGTTTTCCATCTGGCATTTGAATCAATTGTTGTCCTGGATTAAGACCACGGACACTAACTTTTCCATCAGGACCACGAATAATTTGCACTTTATGCTGATTTTGTGGAGATTGAATTGCTTGTTGCTGCGCAGCACTTGTATTTGAGTCTACTACGCTGCTTGTACTTACCAGTGGAGCTGTAGTAGTAGTATTTGAAGTCGATGTCGTAGCTAGTAATGAATTTGATTTTGTTGTTGGAGTTGTTATTGTCTGGTGGATAATGCGAGTTGTACCATCAGGATTCTTTACAATTACCCGCCTATTTCCAATTATAGTGCCTTTACCTAAAATTACAACGTAATATTAAAAACGTTTTACATTAAATTAAACACTTTTAACGTTTAATTAAAACGTTTTACGCTAAATTAAAAATAATTTATGTTGAACGTTTCAAAAAAGTTGATGTGATTTATATTTAAGTGATCGAGGTATATTTTAACTTTTCTTATGTTAATTTAAGTTTAAACAAATAGACTTCGCTTCAAATTTAATAAGAAATTTTAAAAAAAGTGTTCAAGATAAAATTATACATAGTCTTATATCATCTCCGTATATTTTAACATTGTAACTTGTAATATTGTACGTAGACTGCTACTTATATTTAGGGATTTGGCAACGCTAATGTCACTCCAGTCAAACGTTTCCATTGAAAATTTTACATTATTTAGCTTGTACGTACTCACAACGTTTTGTTTTGTATTTCAACAATAAAATGGAATTAACAAGTGAACATTTTCGTGCGATCAATTTTTACAACTTTCGATATGAATTATCCCAAGAAGAGTGGATCGATAAACTCAATTCGACTTTTGGCGATAAAGCCCCATCAAAAACCTGTGTTTATCGGTGGCACATAGAAATCAAGCGGGCCGTACTTAGCTCACTGACGAATTTCGTGAAGAGCGTCCAAAACCTGTTGTTGCGCTACAAAACATTAATGCTGTGCGTGAACTGATAATGCTTGATCGTCATGCGATGTAGTTTGGATCCGTTTTGAAAAAGCTTATATATTAAATTTAATTAAGTAGCTTAAAAATTACGACTGTAATCGTTACGACGAACAGACAGAAAGGACATCGCTAAATCGACTCATTTGGTGATGCTGATCAAGAATTAATGTTCTATACCAAAGTCAAATTATTCAGTACTCAAGGAATAGTAAAATTTCCTGTATTCAAAATATTTTCACTATAATGCTTTCCAGATTATTGATACGTAGACAAAACCAGGTCTCGCTTGGAAATGTTAACTGACTTTGTTGATTTACTCGAACTAAGTAAAACGCGTGAAATATTTTATTTATTGTACTTAAAATTATTACTACGATCCAATATCTGTATATCGAGTATTGAGTTGGCAAAAATATGTAAGTAAACATTTTCTTATTTTTAGGACAAAATTCAATAAAATGTAAGTACAAATTCTAAAGACAAAATTCAATAGAAAATTTCTTAAGAGAGTTATTGAGTAATTTTATATTAAGATGAGGTAATATTATAAAAAATTATAACTGCACTGAAAATTTGCCTTAACATTCAGGGACAGTACTTGTATATTCTACCATCTTTACGTTTGGAATCATAAATTTTGATAGAAATATACCTTCTGGTCAAAAAATACCCGGAATTCTTCAATTAATCGAAAACGGTTAAATTATTCATCGATATTCATTTTATTTCCTTCAAAATCATTTTCACTGCAATCAATACACATAATTTTGGAATCGCCTTCAGCGTCTTCTATGAATTCTCCTTTATCGCAATCAAGATGAGCCGATGCGTTGTCATGGTGAAGAAACCATGAGTTGTTCTCTATATTTCTGGCCTCTTGCCAGAATTTTGCACATACTAATTTGTTCGAACAGCGGAGAACTGAGAATTTGTTACTACAGCGGCCATGCGGAAAAGCACGAATTTGGATGCGGATTCGTGGTTGGCAAGAGACTACGGTATCATGTCCTGCGATTCACACCTGTGAACGAACGACTTGCCATAATTCGTGTCAAGGCAAGATTCTTCAATATAAGCCTGATTTGCGCACACGCTCCGACAGAAGATAAGGACGATGAGACCAAAGACAGCTTCTACGAGCGCCTTGAAGAGACCTATGAGCGAAGCCCCCGCCACGACATAAAAATCGTGCTTGGTGACTTCAACGCCAATGTGGGTAAAGAAAATATCTTTGTCTCCACGATTTGTATCTCGAATTAATAATTGTAATCCACGATTTTTGTATCTATCAGTTCAGCCTCCACGACAATACCTCCGATAACGGAATGAGGCTGATTGACTTTGCCGTAGCGCGAAACATGGTCGTTAGTAGCACTAGATTCAAGCATCTCAATATTCATAAAGCAACTTGGCTGTCTCCTGATCAAAAGACGCGTAACCAAATTGTTCACGTTTTGATTGACGGAAGGCACTCTTCCAGTGTTTTAGATGTACGCACGATCCGCGGTGCTAATATAGACTCGGATCATTATCTTGTCGCAGCCAAGATCCGTACACGTCTGTGCGCTACCAAGAATACGTGCAATCCAGCACAGAGAAAGCTAGACGTCGAAAAGCTACTCGACTCTCACTCCTGCTTCAAGAAAGCACTCCTCCGATCGACGATATTTTAATAAACTTAAATTTAAACTTTCAATTAAACATTTACATCGAATTTGATTTTGTTGCCACTATATCGGTTCTGTTTTGACATCCCGGAAACCCCAATTTTGGACGACAGCGTTGAAGTTCCGCTGCCCGACCATAGTGAAGTCTTGAAAGATATAGCTCGGCTTAAAAACAACAAAGCCGCAGGAGCCGATGGCTTACCTGCTGAGCTCTTCAAGAGGCGAAGCTCTATTTAAATGCATTCATGAGCTCCTATGCAGAATATGGTCGAAAGAATGCATTCCAAATGGTTGGAACCTCAGTGTGCTCTGCCTAATCCACAAGAAAGGTGATCCAACAATTTGCGCCAACTACCGTGGGATAAGCCTTCTTAATATCGCATATAAGGTCCTGTCGAGCGTATTATGTGAAAGACTGAAGCCCATCGTAAACTGAATTTGGTATTCCTGCAAAGCTCATCCGTCTTTGCAAAACGACACTGAGCAACACCAGCAGCACAGTTAAAATCGGGAAGGACCTCACTTCTCCATTCGATACCAAACGAAGTTTCAGACAAGGTGATTCCTTATCGTGCGACTTTTTCAACCTAATGATGGAGAAGATCATCCGAGCTGCAGTGGCACGATATTCTACAAAAGTATTATGCTGCTGGCGTATGCTGATGATATTGATATTGACAGATGTATTAAAAAAGATTTTGGCTACCTCAAGCGAGGTTTTTTTTTAATGGGAAATTCCGGGTATATTTTAAACAGAAGGTATATCGATACGGGTTTACTGGGAAGGTCACATATACTCAATTTTTATTAAGAAAAAGTTAAATTTTTTAAATATCAAACGGATGATCCATGCACCTTTGGCCTCAGCCGCCACAGTATGTTGTACATAAGTATCAAATTACAATATTTTTGCGAATTTCACATTCTAAGAGGTCTCAAGAGTTTCATGGGGTTGTCAAGATCACCCAAAACAAATTTTACGAAAATAAAAGGATGTCTTCCTCTCCCGCAAGGACAAAGTTGGTTTTTGATAAAAACAGTAAAAAATAACGACCTTAAAATGCTTTGAATTTTGTAAAAGAAAACTTCATACGTCTTAAAGCAAAAGTAAGTATAGACATAAACTAACAATATTTTGCCAAACATGATGCCATTCACGATTTTTATCCAGTGTCCTGTGTGAAGGATATTCGAAGCTAGTTTCAATCGAGATAGCAAAGAACTTTTGATTATTACCCAATAGTCTAAATTTTGGTGATTTCACTATAACTGTTAACGTGTTCCTTAAATTTGGCGAATTAATAATTTGCGTATTTTTCGCATATGCATTTTCCTATTTTTGAAAAATAAATACTTGAATACAATTTTTTAACTTTTTCAAAAAAATTAATATAAGATTTTCTATCTCGGGCATCAGAAGTGGTACCGAAGATAATTTTCTCAACTTGAATTCTTCAAATATTTCTGAACAACTGTATTGAAAATTCTTTAACACCGCACGTTTTACGCCATAACTTCTGAACCCTTCAAGAGCACTCCTTAATTTTATATCTTTGGAAAGGTATTGAAACGTACAAAAAACCAAAATAAAGAAACTGAAAAAAAAATTATAGCGTCTGTTGTTGGCATTGTATTAAACTTTGAAATTAACAATGGGTCAATTTACAGCAATTTTTTTAAAAGTTTTATATTTTATCCTTAACCCTTTCAGACCGTGATGCATCGTTTGTGCGGGTGGGTTCTATCTCTAATATTTCCACTTTTATTTAACGAATGTTATAAAGAACGAAATGAATCGATTGTGCTTGTTATTGTTTACCTTTGTTTCTCACACTGTTCCGCGATTCGCTTTACCGTTACTTGAACACACGTGGAATTCTTGATAAACTTTTTAGCTTTGTCAAAATGAGTCGCAGAGGTAAGTTGTGTCTTCAATTACAAAAATATTAACAGTATAAAACTAGTGAAATTAATGCATTTGAACTTAAAAAAATAATAAATATTAATATTTTGTATACGGCCTCTAATTATTTATATTGGAAACAAGTTTTCGAGCTCTAGGCCAAGCATGTTGTCAACAAGACAACATGAAGAACAAAGAAGGCAACAACCAACAACAACAACAACGGCTCTGTGTAGAGCAAATCACACAGCTTGACTATACAGACTGTTTCATTGGCTGCTACACCAACTCATCAGTAGCCTTTGTATGACTTTACACTGTGATCCACTCAAGCTACTTAGGTTCTACATATACTGCCAATATGCCGAGAAAGTTACCCGGAATTTGTTTTTGGCAGAGAACGCTGGAATTTTTGTAACTGAGTTCTTATCTACTTTTTGATGATAAGAAAAGTTGTTGTTGTTGTTGGTTGTTGCCTTCGTTGTTCTTCATGTTGTCTTGTTGACAACATACTTGGCCTAGAGCTCGAAAAACTTGTTTTCAATATAAAAATAATAAATTTTGATGTTTCAAATAAATTTGAATCATTTGTTGCTAAAAAATGGGTTTCAGGTAAAGTTTTAAACGATTTTGATCAATTGTGCGTGTCCTGAAAATCCTTGAAGAACATGTAAATTGCGAAACCTAAACATTGAGAATATTTTCATACCATATAACGATCATACATTCCAAAAATCATAAGAAAATGTTCAGTGTCGGGTCTGAAAGGGTTAAAATAGGGAATATAACTATTCCGATGATACCTTACTTAATTAATAAAATGTGATTTAAATTGACTGAGCTACGTTGTCTAAAAATGGACCCTATTTTGGCATTCCAATGGCTGTGGCTCCGCAAAAAAAATTTTTTTGGCAACTTTAAACTCGGGAATTGATTTTCTAAACAAAAAACCAACCTAAAAACACATTTTGAGCCAAATCAGAGTTGGTAAGTGCGACTGATAGGTCACCTCAATCTGAAATGGTCCATATATTAATTTTCGTCGAATTCTAAAAAATTTACCGTTTTGATCAAGTCATTTTATATGTGAGGTAGGCGTGGTTTTCAGTCGATTTGGCTCATTTTCGAACTTGACCTTTATTTTTTAGATAAAAGCTTAAATATTGAATTTCGTGATGATATGTTTAAAATTATGGCTGCAATCGTGATCACAGACAGACGGACATGGCTAAACCGACTCGGGTGGTGTTGCTGATCAAGAATATATATACTTTTCTATACCTACCACGCCTCCCTTTAGGTGTTACAAACGGAGTGACAAAATTAATATACCCATTTTACGTTTTTAAAACGTGAAGAAATGACTTATTACTCGAGAGAGTACTAAGAAGAGGACTGGCTTAATACTTAAGAAAAGGAGTACTTAATACTCGGACTGGCACTAACACTCTGAAATCGGTACTAACACAAGAAATCGGCCGTTAGAATACCACAAAAATTAAAATTAATTGATAAATGGACTTGAAATTTTGCAAATAAGCCTTAAAATATTAAATATTATAATGTCATATAACTTTTAAAACTATGACAAAAATGTTTTTACAAATAAGCATTTTATTGACTGCTTAAGAATTTGAATATACTTTGGTTCGGCCGTGGGATATTTAACTTCGACCCAGTCGAAGATCATTTCTCACTAGTACAATTTCAGTTCTTTAGAAATGAGGATAAAAAATGCGGAAAGGTTAAAGCTTAGACCTATTGTCTGCTTGGGATTCGAACTCGGGTCCTCTGGGATGATAGTCGAGCACGCTACTTACTCAACTATCGAGGCCGCCAGTCTATATCTTTTTCAAGAGATAGCTTCTTAACTCCAACCCGTCCTTCTTCAAAACTTTTTTTCTTCATTTTCTGCTTTCTATTTTTTTTTTTGCTTTTTCAACTTTTGTACATGGCGATGTCGAACTTGATCAACTTTGAATTTTTTAATTGTATGCTTAAAACTTTTTTCGCACTAAATTTTTGACGCACTTGCTGCTTGATTTGCTGAAGCAATGATGACAAACTATCTTTTTCGATATTGAACGGGACAGTAGAATTGAACTAAAGCCAATTTAAACTTTACAGTTAATCGGGATTAGATTGTTCTTATTGCATTTTTTGTTTTTTTATTATTAATATTATTTTCTGCGGAAATGTCTATATAAGGTCACCATATAAGGTAAGCGTATTATGTGAAAGACTAATGCTTTTCATAAACCAGCTAATTGGACCTTATCAAAACATATACACTATAAACTTAATATTTAAGCTACAAATCTTGGAGAAGACCCTAGAGAAACAAATCGACACACACCATCTTTTTGTCGATTACAAAGTCGCCTTGGACAGTCCAATAAGGAATCATCTTTACTCCTCCATGTCTGAATTTGGTATTCCTGCAAAGCTCATCCGTCTTTGCAGAATGACACTGAGCAGCACCAGCAGGACCTCACTTCTCCATTCGATACCAAACGAGGTTTCAAACAAGGTGATTCCTTATTGTGCGACTTTTTCAACCTGATGATGGAGAAGATCATCCGAGCTGCTGATTTGAGACGCAGTGGCACGATATTCTACAAAAGTATTATGCTGCTGGCGTATGCTGATGATATCGATATTATTGGCCATAATACGCGCGAAGTCAGTGCAGCATTCTCCAGATTAGCGAAAGAGTCGAGTCGAATGGGTCTTGCAGTGAATGCAGATAAAACGAAATACCTAGTGTCAACAAATAAACAGTCCCAGCGTCTTGGAAACCACGTCACTGTTGACAACATCTCCTTCGAGGTTGTTAAGGACTTCGTCTACCTGGGATCCAGCATTAACTCTTTCAACGATGTCAGTATTGAGATAAGACGAAGGATAACTCTTGCCAACAGGTGTTACATTGGGCTGAGTAGGCAATTGAGAAGCAGAGCGCTCTCTCGACGAACAAAACTCACGCTCTATAAGTCACTAATCATGCCCGTCCTATTATATGCAGCACAAACCTGGACGTTGAGCAGTTATGATGAAAAGACTTTGGGAGCCTCCGAGAGAAAGATCCTTCGTAAGATCTTCGGTCCAATCTGCGTCAATGGCAGGTGCCGAGTTCGATGGAACCACGAGCGGTATGAGCTGTTCGCTGACATCGACATAGTTAAGCGTATTAAAATCGAGCGGCTCTAGGTCATGTTGAGCGAATGGAAAACGACGCTCCAGCGGAAGAAATATCCGATTCAGTGCCCGGTGGTGGTCAACGCAGAAGAGGACGCCCACATCTTCGTTGGAAGGATCAGGTGTTGGATAACCTGACCACGCTTGGTGTTTCCAACTGGCGCTAGCAAGCGCAAAACAGAAATCGCTCGCACAATTTCTTATACGAGGCCAAGATAAGCGCCAGATAAGTAAGTAAGTAAGTAGACCACAGACTTATTAAACAACCTAGTACACTCAATTGAGATAAATCTATCTGAATATTTTCCAAAAATTTAGAGTAAATTCTCAATTAAATGACATGTGCTGATATTTTATATGAAGGTTTCAAAATTGAATCACAAATACAAAAAATTAAAGACTTTTAGATTTTTATTAAGACTGTCAAAATTTTAGAAGAGATTTATTTAACAAAAATTCTGCCTTATTTGCGTTTTTAAAAAAAAAATCGAAATTTTCGCTATTGAACTTTGCACCCCCCTCCCTCTTATAATAGCAAATCTAAATTAGTTTCTAAAAAATTCATGAAATTACATACCTTGAGGTATTCTGGATTCATTTACTTTTTTCTGTTGTTGTGCGGCTCTTTGTAGTTTTAATTGTTGTTCCATTTTACCCTTAATTTCTTCACTATTTTTGAGAGGTAGTTTTGTATTGCCTTGAGTTAAAACTGATGATGAATTGTTATTTGATTCATTCAACCGCTGAGTCGCAGACCTTGTTGTAGCAATAACTTTAGTTTTTTCGTGTTTTTCCCCAATAAACTTTATTTCCCACAATTCTAATTTTTCTTCCTCAACCCATTCTTCGGATATCTGAGGTTCTGTTGGTTGAGGTGATTCAGCTCTTTTTCTCTTTCTTAGTCCAGACCGAATAGATGTAACCTCTGAAAATAAATTCATTATAAAATAATCAGTTATTAATACAATTTAAGAAGTGTTACCTCGAATTGTCTTGGGCAGTTCTAAAGGTATAACTATTTTTTTTCGTAAATATTGCGTTTTTTCACCAAATCTTCCTGAATGTCTCAATTTTAATAGTTCCAAAGTCACAATTTCGGTATCTGTGGTTAATTGATGTTTGCCATCGGAAGAAGGTGGTTTAGATAACATATCATCCCAACGCAGGCAAGACCATAATATTCGAAGCTGTAATGCAATTGCAGCCAAAGAGGAAGCGCTCGAGGTACGGTAGGACCAACACGTTTTAAACAAAGGTCGTGAACATGGATATGACCACACTAATACATTATTTTTTGCTAATTGATGAAAACCACTAGCTGGTATTTTTCCACCCAATCTAGCAAGTTTTAGGAGCTCATATCGAGGCAAAACTAATAGACTTTTCTTCATTTTGTGTGTAAGAAAATTCGATATGAGAGGGAATTTGGAATATGTTGTTTTTGTTAAATTATTTTCAACTTTTTCTTGTGCATCATCATCATCATCATCTCTCTTCACGTTCAATTGTGAAACATCTCTTAAAAGATAAATTTTACCTTTTGTAGATTCAGAGGAATATACTCGCTCCTTTCCATTTAAGAAATATTCAATTTGAAATTTTGATATATCTTCTCGTTTAGTTGGTCGAGAATGGAAAGGAAAGCGTCTGTTCTGCTTTGAATGGATAAAATCTTTTTTTTCAACAATCTGATTAATGACATCTTTTGCAGCAAGATACGATTTATTGCGCAGTTTTTGATTTTTTTTATTTTTCTTGAAAAGTTGAGAGTCGTCATCGTTCCCTTCTATTATCGAGCTTATATCCTCAAATGTAGCGGTTTCAGAACTTTCTACTTCAACATTGCTACAAACATCTAAATTTTCTATGAATTCATCTTTGTTCTCTGCTAATACTTCTTCTTTAATTGATGTATTCTCTTTAGTTTGTTCAAATTGCATAGATATTTTGCTATTTTCAATATTCCCACTTTCAGGCTCTGATTTAATGACAAAACATTTATTAATTAGATCGTTGTGAAATTTTATTGCATTAGAACGTGCAAGCTCCCAGTCCTGTAATAAATCAATCGGAGTGTCTTCAACCCATTTACAATCCATTGTTTCCTCGACAGAAATAATAGAATCTTTTTTACCCTCTGTTAGTTTCTGCTCTAAGATTGATGGTTTCTTGACGGCTCCTAAAATAGCAGCTACGGTTTCTTTTGAACCATTTCCAGCAGAATGAGCTTTACGCAGGAGCAATAACAATTCTTTTTTAGCTCTTGCCTTCTGGAGACACAATGGCGAATAACAAGTGTTTTGAGTTATTTGAGAGACCGCATTTGAGTTTGTGTTGCATTCTCTTGTGTAACAACGATATTGTTTCGCAAATCTGTTAAGTTGACTAAACTGCAATCGCACTGACTGAATTTTTTTAGCCAATGAATTGACTAAATCTAAATTAACGGAGCAGGGTTGTGGAGAATTTTGGGTCTTCTGCTGTTCAACCAATCGTAATAATCGCTTTTCCAAAAAATTACACCTTTTAAGGTTATTCGCATTATCCACTAAAGGAATGCTTGATTTACATTCCTCCTGCTCAGTTTTTATTGATAATTGCTCTTCAAACTCTTTCAATACTAATCGTTGCGGCAGTAAGTCATCCAACGAGCTTTTTTTTGCAATTTTAGGGTACAACAGTCGGCCAGGAGTATTAAGTGACTGGCAAACATCAATAATGTTACAATCAGGAACGATTTTATTTAAATCAAATATCTTTATATCCTTGTAGCTTTCCAAGTAATTAAAATTTAATCCACTTTTTACGCCATTTTCACACTGAACTATAAACTGTTTTGTGCGTGGATCGACAGTAACTATTTCATTGATATCTTCTCCCATTGAAAAATAAACATTTACTTTGAGCGGAGATATAGCCTGTTTGTAGGGTGGTCTTCTTAATTTGCCACATCGTCTCGTTGAAGAAAGCCACATCCAACCCCATTGTCCATGAACGCGATATTCTTCTCCTTTCTGCTTCCAGACTTGGTGCTTTAGACCAAGTGAATATTTAATGTAGTTAAATGCAAGTCGATTACGTTCTTCTTCATCATCACGTTCCCTTTTTTCTCTTTTTTCAATTTTTTTTCTCTCTTCACGTTCAGCTGATGTGATTCGTCGAAATGAAGTGTGTCCTAAATGTTCATGCCATACATTAGCAAATACAACACTTTTAAGAGATGCTTGAAAGACTAGCAAAACCGTCGCAAAATCTGTAGGTTTATTTGAATTAAGAACAGCTCCATTCCACAATTTTTTTATTGAATTCCAATTTGGATTCATATATGGCATAGCAATTGCCTGTTCGAAATTTATCAGTGTTTGTCGTAAAGTAATGATGATATTTTCCAAAGTTCCCATTGTAATGCCTGCCCATTTAAATTCGGATGCAGTTGTCAATGAAAATTTGTGTGACAAGTGCCGCCTTTTATCACGCTCCTCATTTCGCTGAGGTTTGTTAAGAGCTATTGGATTTATGTTATATTGATTAATATAATTCTTATATCCATTTTCCATGCCTAATTTAAAGTATAAAGTTCCGTTGGTTATTTGGACTAATTTTTGTCTTGTAACAATGTTCTTTTCTTCAGATGAATCTATCGTAGTTTTTGTATTCTCGTTTATAATTTCTGTAGTTGTTAACTGTAAAATTGAATTTTCATTTTCCAATTCAATGAACGATTTCTTAGAGTTTTTGAGTTCATTTGTTAAAGTTTCTGTTATTGTAAATTGCCGAATAATTTCTTCTTTTTTTTCTACCAACTGTGCATATAACCCTGCTTCGAGATCATCTTTATCCATCAAAGAAATAAGATGATCCAATTTGGTTGTTGTACTATAATACCAAATATTTTCTCCAGAATTATCTTCTACAAATATTCGCCGAGCCATAAACCAAAAATTTCGGCCATGTCTGTCTAAGCCTAATGAATCATGACGTATTAAGACACCTTGTTTTTCTGTTGGCAAAATACAGTCTATAACTCCTGTAACCTTATGAGATTTACATAAGTTACATTGCCAATCTTCAGTAGGTACATCAATAAGAGGTGGGTCAACACATTCTAAATGGTAAACCGCCGGACATGTTTCACAACACAACAAGTCACCCAATCTATGGCATATACGACAATGATCATCATAGTGAATCGGTCCCTCCTGCAACATTACATCGCGAACAGCGTTAGTTGTTAAAAATTGATCTGTGAGAAAGATAAGCACAGTTATGCGGTCATTTATTCCTGTGTATGGATATTCCCCAGTACTTAAGATGTTGTACACTTTACGGTCAAAATAATTATCACTCTCGACATAGCTACGCAGTACTTCTGGCCACGTTATAGAATCAATGAGGTACAAACTGATGTTAACAGTATCTTTCTGATCTAAAGGTCCAAAATGAGTTCCTTGTGCATCTTCTTCTCTCAATATTGCTTTTAAAAGCATTATATGGACGTCAGTCAAGAGTGCACTCTGCTCATCACAAATTAATGATGCACAAAAATCTTCGAAACGAAACGGTGATAACCGAACTAAATGACGAAATCTTCTTAACACTTCATAAATTCCTAACGATTTCAGTACTAAGGATTTATCGATAAGCAAATCATTTGAAGACTCTGGTAATACAAGACTTGGATATTCTCTTCCTTGAAGCCAAATAGGATCAGGACTTGGTGGTCTTGGAGGTCTGCCTACTCCCGTTTGATTAAAACTGCAAATAGAAAATTCTGATTCACTCTCATCAATACTTTCTTCGTCCGATCCAGTCATTAGTAAAAGATCGTCATCCACATCACTTTTTTCTGAAGAATCGCCAAAATCAGACCCGTAATGATATTCAGATTCATATCCTGTAAGTAAAAATAAGTTTTAATAATAAATGGTATAAATTTGTGGTCTGTTATATATCCAGATATTAATGACCAATTTCAAAAATGTAAATGAATTGTTACGCTCAAAAAACTTTTTACATTTCAAATTTAACCTTTTTACAGTTTATTATATTACTAGTAATATAAATTTTAATTTAATTGAATCCGTCTTTCCAATTTAAGCGAGTAGTTAACATTAATTAACAAAATGTCTGAATGATCAAACAAAGAAAGGAAAAATATTTGAATGGACAGACGAATGTCAACAAACTTTTGACATATTAAGACAAAAATTAGTTAGTTCACCATTATTACAATATCCAGATTTTGAAAAACCTTTCATTTTAACGACAGATGCTTCAAATTATGCTTTAGGTGTAATCTTATCACAGGGAGAAATAGGAACAGATTTGCCAATAACCTATGCTAGCAGAACTTTGAATAAACACGAAATTAATAAACCCGTGATAGAAAAAGAATTACTTGCTCTACATTGGGGCATTGAATTCTTTAGATCATATTTACATGGTAGAAGATTTATAGTAGTAACTGACCACAGACCTCTTGTTTCACTTTTTACACATAAAAACCCTTCTTCTAAATTAACTAGAGTACGGATTGATTTATCAGACTATGACTTTGAAATTGTATACAAAAAAGGAAAAATTAATACAAATGCTGATGCATTATCTAGAAAAATAAAACAACTGAAAACAACTCAGATGAGAAAGACAAAATACGTTTTGTTTCTAGAGAAGCTGATAATCTATATGCATAAGCAGAATATTAAAGATCTCGCATTAGCTAGCGACGATGAAATTTTTAAACTGATATCAGTAGAATATATGAAAAGAAATTATGATGAGGTATACCAAAGATTAATAAAATCTAAAAAATATAAAAACCTTAACTTGACTATCATCTTGTATAAACCCTTGCAGTACATTAAAAGTAAAAAATTACAAAATAAATTGATTGAAGAATTCCACAACTCACCATTATCAGGACACTTAGGCATTCGAAAGACTGTACTAAGACTCAAACAAAGATATGTTTGGAAAAATATGAGAAAAATGGTTAGAGATTACGTTGTAAATTGCGATAAATGTTTAAGAAACCATTGGACCATTAAGAATTTCTAATAATTATAGATATATATTAACAATGCAATGCATATTAACACAATATGTTGTAGCATACCCTATAGAAACAAAAGAAGCGAAAATATAGCTAAAACTCTGGTAGAACAGTTTATTTTGAAATATGGTTACTTTAAAGTATTAAAATCTGATAGAGGCACTGAATTCAAGAACGAATTAATGAATGAAGTATGCAAACTATTAAATATAGATCAAAAATTCTCAGCACCATATCACCATCAATCTATAGGAACGCTAGAAAGAAATCACAGAGTATTAAATGAATATATGTTAAACTTTGTTGAAGATTTAGAATGGGACAAGTGGATACCTTACTATACATTTGCGTATAATACCACACCTCATGTAAATAACAATTATTCTCCATACCAGTTGATTTTTGGCAAATTACCAACTCTGCCCACAGACGCATTATGCACTAATACTAAAGTTTATGATTTAGAAAATTATGCTAAAGAACTTAGGACTAGGATTAAGAGAGCATTAGATAACGCTAAAAATTTAATAGATATAGCAAAAGAAAAATCAAAATTAGAATATGATAAGAAAATTATAAAAAGTTTTTTTGATGTAGGAGACTTAGTACTAGTAAAACTAGAAAGTAGAAAGAAAAATCAGAGTCCCTACATTGGTCCATATAGAATACTGGAAACACAAAATTGTAATTCAATATTAGAAATAAATAATAAAGAAAGAGTCCATAATAACTCATTAAAATTGTATAAAAAGAATAAACATAATAAAAAAAAAAAAATTATAAAAATAAAATACATACAGTGCCGCTCAAATGCTTTGCAACTGAACTTACTATTCGTGAAAAACCAAATTTTTTCAATGAAATAATAACTTTAAATTAATTTTTTTTTTTTATTAACTTCAATTATTCCTTTATATTTAACAAAAACAAAAATATTATTCCATTTTACAACAACAACAATAATACAAAGCAAAGAAAATAAGTAAAAATTCTCCCGCTCAAAACATGTGCAACTCGCACATGCTTTGTCATGTTTTAGTTTTGTATGCACTTTAATGCTAATTCTGTTTTGTGTTTATAACGGTAATCACATTTCTTTGACATTCTGATCTTACAGGTTATAAATGGTCGAAATATTTTTATTCGTTTTGCAGTTTTTGAAGGAATAAGTACAGCAATTAGCTTTTTTTAAAAAATGGGTGGTTATAAATACAACTCTGCTGTAAGATCGATGATATTGGCTGATTTTTCTAATGGATTATCTCAGAAGGAAATATCAAATAAATATTCAATCCACAAGTCAACAATTTCAAGAGTAGTAGCAAGTGGCAGTAGTGAATGGCGTCATAG
Organism: Pherbina coryleti; assembly: GCA_943735915.1. Taxonomy (NCBI): domain Eukaryota; kingdom Metazoa; phylum Arthropoda; class Insecta; order Diptera; family Sciomyzidae; genus Pherbina; species Pherbina coryleti. Next base: position 52,907,911 of record OX030952.1, on the reverse strand, counting down.
TGGAGGAAGATCCCGTGATACAACATCTACAGATGATCGACAAATAAAGATTTTTATTAAAAAACCCTAAGGCAACTGCTAGAGAAGTTAGAAGTGAAACTCAGCTGGATGTTAGTCTCAGCACAATAAAAAGAAGAGCTATAGAGGCTGGCTTAACGAAACGAAAAAACCATTTGTTTCCGAAAAAAATCGGAAACTTCGCCTTTGCTTCGCTCACGCCCATAAAACGCTCACAACAGCTACGGTTAAGCATGGGAAGGGACGATGACGGCGGTTGGCTACAGTAATATTTTAAGCAGTGTTATGCTCCCATTTGCCGAGTGGAACATGCCACTTGCTTGGACTTCCTAACATGATAATGATCCCAAGCATAGTTCAAGGCTTGTCAAATCTTGGTTGATGGACAATAAAGTAACAGTCATGTCATGGCCGGCGCAGTCTCCCGATCTCAACCCGATTGAGAACATGTGGATGATGTTGAAACGCAAAATTGGTCAAAAAATATTAAAAAACGGGGCTGAACTTTACACTGAGGTAGAAAAGGAATGGAACAACATTTCTCCAGACTATATAAACAAACTTATTGAGTCAATGCCTAAAAGATGTCAAGCTGTAATCAGAAGCAACGGTTACGCAACCAAATATTAGCATTAAAGTGCATACAAAACTAAAACATGACAAAGCATGTGCGAGTTGCACATGTTTTGAGCGGGAGAATTTTTACTTATTTTCTTTGCTTTGTATTATTGTTGTTGTTGTAAAATGGAATATTTTTGTTTTTGTTAAATATAAAGGAATAATTGAAGTTAATAAAAAAAAAAAAATTTAATTTAAAGTTATTATTTCATTGAAAAAATTTGTTTTTCACGAATAGTAAGTTCAGTTGCAAAGCATTTGAGCGGCACTGTATATATTCTTAAAATAAATAAAATAAGAACGTATCAGACACATTTACATTTATAATACTTTAACAAAGCAATACATTAACTATATAATAAAAAAAAAAAATTAAAACTATTAATTTGTATTCAGATTTAAATTTATTCAAAACGGTTGATCTCGTCCCTTTGCCGGTGTCGGTATAGTTATTTGTGTTGCAGTGTTAAGTGTTAACTTTGTGCTAAATTAGTGATTATATTTTTCAAAAAATTTGTATTACTGTGAACGTTAAGTATATTAATGTTTATCATTTTAATTTTTGCATGTTTTTCATATAAATATTTTGTGTTTAATTTGAAAAATAATTATAATTGGTTTGGTTTATTGGTTATAAAAAACATCATTTGTATAATAAGAAACAAGTTCTTTTATAATACATACAACACAATTGGAATAATTGCAATAACAAGCGTACATAAAAAAATAAAATAAATAAATAACTGGCCATTTCAGCCCTTGAAAGGACTTTGACCTAGCTTCTTATGATCAATTGTGTTGTGCGTGTTATTAAGTTTGTACACAATTGACCGAGAACCGGACCTACATGCTTAACGCCGACTCCGAACGGCGATGAACGGAATGTTCTCGTTCTCAAGAAGCTTTACATGGCATTTTGATTACTCTCTGAGGTTTGCCATTGTCTGCAGAGAGGTGGCGGTCGTACAGAAAAATTATTTTAATTCAAATAATTTTCTGTCGCTGCTGGGGTTCGAACCTGGGTCTCCAAAGTTCGTTGACATAGCGGCCACGCACTTTAACCAACTGCGCCACGGACGCCACAACAAGCGTACATACTTAAGTCTAAAATAATGAAATGCTTATGAAATAAAAAATTAAACTAAAGACACTTAAAGCAACTTAATTTCAAATAAATATAAAATTGGTAGAAAGGGCAAGAGAAAAAAAATTAAGAGAAGGAAGATATAGGATAGGAAGAAAATAATGTGGACAGTGTGAAGCATGACATGATCAATTAGAAAATAGGTAAAGAAATGGTTACAAATTACATTATCTTGAAAAATAGGAAAAAATGGCTTGTCTAAACATTCCGACCCCATCAATAGATCTAAGATGATTTGGAAGACTATTCCACAACCTTATCGCGTTGACGAAGAATAATCTTGAAGAATTCAAGAAGTTAAATCTAGGGATAATAAGCATACGACTTCTTTGTTGTTGACCAAACTGTAATTTCTCATATAGATAAGAAGGCGTTTTTGAATTTATCAGCTTATGTAAGAAAATGCAGTTTCTGAAACTTAGGTAGTTCATTAAATCACAACCAAAGACGCTTTTATTGAATTGAGATATATGGTCAAACTTGCGAAGACCATACACATATCGGATGGCATGATTGAATGCCAGCTGAAGCTTTAGCTGAGAACTAGAATCCAGCTTACTGTAGACTAGCTCAGAATAAGTGATTATCGGAACAATAAGTTGAACCACAAGTTTGCTTCTGGTGCTCGTGGGGATGTAAATTCAGCAGTAACTCTCAGATTGCGTAAAACATAATGCATCTTTCGCACCACATTATTAATATGTTCAGTGCATGTCAGAGAGGAGTTTATATAAAAGCCAAGACTTTTTGTACTGTTAGTTAACTCCAGCTTTAATTACTTGTTTAAAATAGTCAACTTGTGCTTGCTTGGCTGCATAATTGTTGTTGTGTTCTTTTTTTGTATTCCTCTTTGTGCGGTGTTTGTTTATTTAAAGCTTAGTGAACGTCTCAATTGTTGTTGTTAACAAACTGTTTCGCTCACTGCATTGTGTTGAACCAACCCTAGAAGCACTTTTTGAACGCTTTTTCTTGGTCACATAAAATTAAAATTTTAGTTCAATGGATTATTTTTCTGTTGATAACATTGCTGCTTGTTCTTTGAACGAGCAGTGTAAAAGCCAGAATATTCTGTACCCTATGTTCAGTTGTTCTGGTCCCTGTGAGCAAATGTTTCATGCTTCTTGTGTTGGCATATCAAAACCGTGCGTTGATAGTTTAATGTCCGTCCGATCAGGGCTTCGTTTGTACTGTACCTCATGTAGAGCCCTTTCTCCTGACGAAATCTTTTCAGAAATTAAGACTTTTGGAGAAAGTCTTAACTTGCTAAATAATGATTTTAGAAGAATTCTGTCATTTTTTAGCGAAGTTAGTGCCGCATCAACAATCAGTATTACTAATGAAAGTTCTATACCGGAAAATATTGAAACTCTCTCTTATGAGAATGCTTTTTCCGGTGCTCTGACTGTTTCATTAGAAAAAGGCCCAACAAACACTAAGGCACAAAGGAAAATCAAAAAGAAAAATAATAGGCGCCGAAAGGCGTCCTCTAGACAATCCGAGGTAAAGCAGCCCTCAGCAACGCCTCTTACTCCCCAGCAACCCGAAAAGAACAATTCGGTAATTTCTTTTACACCTTCTTCTATTCCTCGTATTCGTAGTAGCTTAAATGCGGTTTCAACTGCGCCCAATAGTCATTTGACTTTAAAAGCTGTGTCGAGGACCCAAAACATTTTTGTTTCGCGTCTACAGCCTGACACAACTTCTGAAAATATAGTGACGTTTGTTAGACAAAACAACTTGGTTGCTTCAAATGCGTTCTGTTCTTGCAAGAAAATAGGTAATAAGCCTTCCCACGCCTCTTTTATACTTGGAGTTGCAGCTGAAGACTTTGCAACTGTACTAAATTCAAAAATGTGGGCCGATAATATTCTCGTTACTGAGTTTAAGCCTAAAAATAAGTCTCGAAGGACGACTCCAGCCAACCGTCAGACTAAACAAAACTAAATAGGCTATCCCTTTACTATCAAAATGTAAGGGGACTGCGCTCTAAGACTCAAAACATTTTTCTGTCGTCTCAGAATTGCTCTGAGGATATTATTGCGTTAATCAGAAACGTGGCTGAATGGAAGCATTACTGACTTGGAATTGTTTGACAATAGCTTTCAGGTATTTAGAAGGGACAGATTCACTGACAATAGTTCTTCTGTCGGTGGTGGTGTCCTCTTAGCTGTTAGGAACTGTTTTGTGAGTTCCATTGTTGATATTCCCTACTCATCTAACATAGAACTAATATGCGTTAATGTTATACATTGTAACTCCAATGTATATGTTATAAATGCGTATGTTCCTCCAACGAGTAGTGCAGAGGTCTATGCAAGCCTTGCAAATTGCTTAGACTACGTTATAAACAACAAACTTGACGTTAATGACGACATTTTATTATTGGGCGATTTTAATCTGCCTAACTTAAAATGGCATTCTTCTGTAGATGATACATATTATTGTGCATCAAATTCGAAGACCCGCCAAGAACATATATTTGTTGACAATATATGTTCTGACTTACAAGTTAGTTGTATTTATAATAGTCTTGGAAGACTTCTAGACCTGGTCTTAACTACAGACAGTAACAATGTCATTGTTAAGAGGGCTTTCCATGCTCTGACTCCTATTGATGAATACCATTCACCATTGAGCATTTGGTATATATCGGACAGAGAGAGCACAGTAAATTCGAGTTCAATGGACAAGGTTTATGAATTCAATTTTAAAAAAGCTGACTTTTTGAAGCTGAATCAGTTACTCGATTGTAATCTGAATTATATTTTAGAATACATTAATGGACATAACCTTGATGAATCCATTAATTTTTTTTATTGTGAACTCTTTGCTATAATTTCTCAGTCTGTGCCATTTAGACTCAAATTTGCGAAAAACTCAGCATACCCCTGGTACACAAGGGAATTAAAAACGCTTCGCAACTATAGGAACAGGGCCTGGAAGAAATATGTCTGTAGCTTGGACTCAAATGACCTGGAAACCTACAAACGTTTGTTTCTGGAATTTGAAAATCAGTCATCAATATTGTATCACCAGTATCTAGATAATATTAAGCTGAGAATATTGTCTGATCCAAAGGGATTCTGGGGATTCATTAATACTAAGAAGAAATCTGACGGGTTTCCTTCATCTTTCAAAACCCAAAATGGATTTACAGACGATCCCGTCATAATAAGTGGCCTATTTGCCAATCTTTTTAAAGAATCATTTTGTTCAGATTCTTTTCATCCAGATATGGAGTATTTTGAATATATGAATTCTACACCCAGAGTTTCTTTGAACTCTTTATCCTTTACCTCAGAGGATATTTTAAAATATATTGATTCGATCGATGAAGATTTTAGCGCTGGACCCGATGGGATTCCTGCCGCAGTGTTAACTCAATGCAGTTCAATTTTGTGTCAACCACTTTCTCTGTTATTTAATAAATCTATAAACGAAAGTTATTTTCCACTGTTTTGGAAAAAATCATTTATCAGTCCTATTTATAAGAAAGGTTGCAGGAATGATGTTAATAACTACAGGCCCATTGCTAAACTGTCATCGATTCCGAAACTTTTTGAGCGAATCGCGTATGATCGGGTAAAAACTCACTGCTGTGAAGTCATAACAACTCGTCAGCATTGTTTTGTTAATGGCAGATCTACGGTATCTAATCTACTCGATTTAACAACATATTGCTTAAACACCATTGAATCTGCTTGCCAGGTCGACTGCATCTACACTGATTTTAGCAAGGCATTTGATAAGTTACCACACAATTTAATTCTATTTAAACTGAAGTCCATTGGATTTCCACAATATTTTGTAAACTGGATTAAATCGTATTTGACAGAGCGATCTTATCAAATACGATTCCGAGCAGTTTTGTCTGCTGAGTTTATTGCGTTATCAGGTGTTCCTCAAGGAAGTCACCTTGGTCCACTTCTGTTTATTTTAGCTATTAATGATGTAACCCATATCATTAAAAACTCTCATCTGCTTATTTATGCGGATGATATGAAAATATAAATAAAAATAAATTCTGACGACAATTCAACCCTACTCCCGTCCGATCTGAAATCTTTTGAAGTTTGGTGTTCTAAAAATAATATGTTTCTTAATCCAGATAAATGCCAAACTATGACCTTTTCGCGAAAAAGGAATAATTTAGTTTTTGATTATAAAATAAAAGATACTGCTTTATGTCGTGTGGATGTCGTTAAAGATCTGGGAATATGCATGGATTCTAAGCTTTCGTTTAACATGCATATTGATAACATTTGTAAAAAAGCATCTCCTATGCTTGGATTTATTAAACGCTGGGCCAAAGAATTCAATAGCATGATTACTACTACAACGTTGTATTATGCAATAGTGCGTCCTCACTTGGAGTACGCAAGTCAAGTTTGGTCTCCAAGTTACAATGTGCATGTTGATCGAATAGAGAGAATCCAAAAATCCTTTGTTCGGTTTGCCCTAAGGGGCTTAAGTGGATTTGACATTTTAAACCTTCCTCCTTATGAGGATCGCTTAAAACTTTTAAAAATGCAATCATTGAGTGAGCGAAGGAAGTCTGCAGATATCGTCTATGTGCACCAACTCATCACCGGTGTATTCGATTCTCCAGAACTTCTTTCTCTTATAAATTTTAACTCTAATCGTAGAAGCAGTAGAAATGCTAGCAATTTAATTTACTTACCATTTAGTAGAACAAATTACATGTTAACTGCTCCATTAAATCGTATGAGTAAATCAGTTAACAATTGTAGCTTTTTTGATGTTAACTTGTCTAAAGGTCAACACAAAAGTAGATTAAAAACTATTGTGTAATTGCATGGTTATGTCTTTGCATGGTTAGTCGTGACGTCTTGTGTTGTCCTTGAGCCCAACCATATTTTGGTGGGTAAATTTTTCTCGCATTAACTTATTTTGGGCCACTAGTATCAATATCGTTGAAAATTTCAAAGATTTTTGGGGTGCGGCTTTAAATGAGTTAATGCTGAGAATGTGCGAAAAAGCTGTAGTAGCTAAACTCTATTGTTATTGCATGTAGTGCGCATCATGTTCCAGTCGAGATCAAAATTTCCTTCTATAAATAGGTGTTTCCGTACAAACTTGAAGAAAAGTTCAAGTAAAGTTCAAGCTGTGAGAGTAAACACAAAAACAGCTGATTGCCTATAAACGTAAGCAGCGCCAAATTTATTTACACCAATTTGACATTTCCTTGTTCTTCTTGATGCTTGTTCTTATCGTGCTCGAAGAAATTGTTCAAGCAAAGTTCAAGCTAGTTTCGAGAGAGTGGTATTTTGATTGTTCTTCTTCTCTCTCGAGCTCGAAAAATGTGTAAAGAAACGCCTTCAAGAACTTCAAGTAACTTGAAGTGTGTACGGAAACAGACCTAATATCTTGCGTTGCTAAATGATAATTCAAATCCAAATTATAACTTCACTCAATGTAATTTTGATATTATTAATTCTGTTTTCGCGAATATTAATTGGGGTTATGAATTTAATAATTTTGAAACTGGTACTATTTTTGATATTTTCAAATATAACTTTGCCATTGTTTTAAATGATAATGTAAACATAACATTAAAACTTTTAACATAACATTAAAAGTAATCCAAAGTCTTTCTGGAGCTTTGTCAAATAAAAACTAGTAAGAAATGATCTTCGACTGGGCCGAAGTTAAAATACCCCCACGGCCGAACCAAAGTATATTCAAAGTCTTAAGCAATCAATAAAATGTTTATCTGTAAAAACGTTTTCGTTATATTTTTAACAGAAAATATTCGCTTTTGTTTTTTGATAAAATGGCTTTGTATGGAAGGAGGGCGTGGTTTTTACCCAATTTGGTTGAATTCCATACACATAGTACACGTTATATATCAAAGTTCATATGCAAAATTTCAAGTCCATACATTAATTTTTGTGGATTTTAGAGAAATTTTACCTTTTTGATAAAGTCACTTTGTATGGGAGGTAGGCGTGGTTTTCATCCGATTTGATTGAATTTCATACTTAGAGTGTATTTTGAACATCAAAACTCATATGAAAAATTTCAAGTCCATATATTCATTTTTGTTGAATTCGAAGAGATTTTACCGTTTTGATAAAGTCGCTTTGTATGGGAGGTAGGCGTGGTTTTCATCCGATTTGGCTCATTTACGAACTTTACCTTCATTTTTTAGATAAAAGCTTAAATATAGAATTTCGTGATGATAGCTTTAAAATTACGGCTGGAATCGTGATCACAGACAGACGGACAGACGGACAGACAGACGGACATGGCTAAATCAACTCGGATGGTGATGCTGATCAAGAATATATATACTTTTCTATACCTACCACGCCTCCTTATGGGCGTTACAAACGGAGTGACAAAATTAATATACCCCCATTTACGTTTTTTAAACGTGGGGGTATAAAAAGATACAGCAGTTTCGACTATATCGTAACACAAGACGTAGAATTATTCAATTCGCTTTTGATGACATCTTTTTTAAAAAATATTTAGCAAAATATTTATTCCATACACCTGAGCAACTGACCTTTAAGAGTGCCGGAGAGGGTTAATATGTATTACCGACCTCCATTATTTTTGCAAAGGAAACATTTTTACCTTTGACACCTATTCCCTCCGACCACTCCTTAGGGGGCTCCCATAGAAATTTTATGGTTTTTGTTTATTTATTCCATACGCCTGAGCATATGACCTTTAAAAGAGTGCCAGAAAGGGTAAATATGTATCACCGACCCCCATTACTTTTGCAAAAGGAACCTTTTGCGTTTGACACCTATTCCCTCTGACCACTTCTTAGGGGGACTCCCATACAAATTTTATGGTTTTTGTATATTTATGCCATACATCTGAGCATATGACCTTCAAGAGAGTGCTGGAGAGGGTTAATATGTATGACCGACCCCCCTTATTTTTGCAAAAGGAACATTTTTGCTCAAATTTTATTGTGTTTGTGCTGGAAAGGGTTAATATGTATGACCGACCCCCATTACTTTTGCAAAAGAAACATTTTTGCCTTTGACACCTATTCCCTCCGACCACTCCTTAGGGGGGCTCCCATACAAATTTTATGGTTTTGTCGATAAAACCGGAAACTGTCGATAAATAGGAGCAAGTTTCTCTTCAAATGCTCATTAGAAATGAACGATAGCAAACGAACGTTTGTTGCTTTTTGTTGTTGTGTGAAAAATTCGTCCGAAAAAAATTCAAAGCTGACAAAATTATCAGTGATAAATATAACGACGCAAGCAGAGAGTTCTTCTATCGAGTGCGAACGTTCGTCTATTTTGAAATTTTTCGTTTGAAATTTTACTCACAAAGCAAAAAAAAATACAAAACAAAATAAAAAATAAAAAAAAAATACAAAATAAAAAATAAAAAAAAAATACAAAATAAAAAATAAAAAAAAAATACAAAATAAAAAATAAAAAAAACAAAATACAAAATAAAAAATAAAAAAAAAAATACAAAACAAAATAAAAAAAAAATACACAACAAAATAAAAAAAATACAATGTGGTTTTATAACTAATGAACAAATTAATCTTATGAATGTTGTAATTGATGAACTTGGAAATAAAAATAAACTATATGAGGTCTCAGAAAACACATAACAAAAGAATTTAATAAAATACCTCAAGAGTTAATTGAGCTTGATTTAGATAAAATTACGAAAAATGTATCATTAATTTTTTTTTTAAAGATACATGCTTTGCAAATTTTCCGTAAGTTGGCAGGCAAAGAGTTCCAGAGACGAATGGCATGAATAAAAAATTGACGCTCATATACTAGGGTGAAGTGTCTTATTGGCTTAATCATATTGTTCCTACTGGAGTGCGAAAATTCAAATTTATTAAACAAAAACTCAAGTTCTTTTGTATAAATGATTTTATGAAGCAAAATTAAGGTGTTATATTGTAGCAAATTGTTAAACGAAATAGTAAATATTTTTTAGCTTGTTCTGAAACACGAGCAAAGCGCTTACGGCCAAAGACATATCTTGCGATGTTGTTGTATATTGTGTTCAGTTTTTGCTTACTTATAGGGTCACAACTGCCAAAAATTTCAGAGCCAAACAGGAGAGTAGGAATGAGATAAGTTTTCGCAATAAGCATTCTTATTTTGTGCGGTGTAAAATACTGAGAAGCCCAGAGCCACCGAAGCATCCCATAGACCTTACCAATAGCGTTAGTTATATGCGTGTTCCAAGTAAGAGATTGATTAAAAAATATACCGAGATTTTTGGCATTTGACATAAATTCGATGTTAGTGTTATTTAAGATTATTTTTGGCAAACTAGCAGTATCTACAATTTTTCTGGAAATCACTAAACATTGAGGCTTTTTTGGGTTAACCACCAAACCGTTTCTTTATGCCCATACATTAACTTTTTCTAGGCTTTCGTTAATTTCATTTATAGTTTTGTTTAAGGGGGGAAACGCAGCCAGAGGCCGCGTTTATATTTTTAAATGAGAGTTTTTATACCTAAAAATATACACATTCAAGAGTATTTTTAGTTTTTTTTTATTAAAAAAAAATAATATTAAGGTCGATTCAGCATTTTTTGTAGAGCGTTCTGAAAAAAAGGTGAAATGCGGTGACCAAGATTGTTCCTCCTAATTTCATCAGAAACAAAAAAATGTAATATATTATTAAACTAGATACTTAAAACTCGTACTTGTCATAGCCGTTTTTGAAAATATTGATTTTTCACAAAATGGCGGACTTTCGATCGTAAAAAAACGATTTTCGACCAAAAATTCGTCATAATTTTGCCTATAAAAAAATTAACGAAACTACAAAAAAAATCCTGTGACAAGTACGAGATTATTATGAATAAAATAAGCCTGCAAAAAAAATCAAAACGATCGGTTCACTGAGCTTCGAGAAATCTTGGTCACCGACTTTGAAAACATGGTTTCGAGAAAAACGAGTTTGAAAATAATCGCCAGCACTGCGCGCTCTAGAAGGCGGTTCACTCACTAGTCTATAACTTTATTTTTTGAGATATCGACTTGAAATTTCCACCACATATTCTTGAGACTTAAGGCTTTAAGGAAATGCAAAAAAAAATTTTTGAAAAAAAAGGTCTGACTGCGTTTCCCCCCTTAAGTCGCAAAAGTGCAGGAAGAGCATAGTTGGACGTCGTCTGCATACATGTGTATCTTACAGTTAGTTAGTATTGAAGGTAAGTCATTAATATAAATGGAGAAAAGCAGAGGTCCCAGAACTGACCCCTGAAGCACACCTCTGGTTAGACAAACGTATGACGAAAACAAATCTCCACAGCTGACTGCCTGCAATCTTTCAGTTATATATGATTGAATGAGTTTTACTGCGCAAGGCTCAAATCTATACATTTTCAAAAGTTTTGTGACAAGTATCTCATGGTTTACGTGGCGTCCGTGGCGTAGTTGGTTAAAGTGCGTGGCCGCTATGTCAAAAGAACCTGGAGACCCAGGTTCGAACCCCAGTAGCGACAGAAAATTATTTGAATTAAAATAATTTTTCTGTACGGCCGCCACCTCTCTGCAGACAATGGCAAACCTCAGAGAGTAATCAAAATGCCATGTAAAGCTTCTTGAGAACGAGAACATTCCGTTCATCGCCGTTCGTAGTCGGCGTTAAACATGTAGGTCCGGTTCTCGGTCAATTGTGTACAAACTTAATAACACGCACAACACAATTGATCATAAGAAGCTAGGTCAAAGTCCTTTCAAGGGCTGAAATGGCCAGTTATTTATTTTTTTTTTTTTTTATCTCATGGTTTACAGCATCAAAAGCTTTAGAGTGATCTAGCAGAGTTAGAATGGTTACCTTGTTGTCATCCAATTCGGACCGAATTTCCTCAACGACATCAATTTAAGCTGTCACACATCCACGCTTTGATCTAAACCCCAATTGCTTTTCCGAAATCAGACAATTTTTTTGAGAGATAAGCATTTATTTGTTTGAACTGTGGTGTATTTAATGACGGTAAAGGATTTTTATATTTTTTGGTTTAATTCCCTATTTTTGCCTTTTTGTGTTAACTTGCAGCAAGGCTTTGCCGACTTTCAAAGCATTAAAATGGCCCACTTGAGAACTTGAAAATAAAAGAGCGACTAGCGCACTGTTTTTGATATAATTCAAGTCTGAATTCTTTATTAAAATTTACTGGTATTTATACCAAGATTTTTGGTATTCTTGTTCTTATTCTAGATAATATTCTAATAACAATTCTTAACACATATATAAATCTACTAATATAAAATTACAGGAATATGTGACATATTGGTAACATGTGTAAATCGATCATCTTTGACCGATATTTACAAGTAGATGCAATGCAAACAAAACATAGCACAAAAAGAAACGAAAAATCAGTCATTGGGACACACACCAATTCTGCTCTGCATATCGCTCAAATTGCAGTTTGTCACACTTTAAGTTGACGCTGCTAGTGTGTCATAACAATAAGCGACGGTCTAGTCAGTCAGCATATGATAGCTGCTGTTGAGTGGGTTATTGGTACGCTATGAATCACATGTTGCCTATATGCACACTACAGAACATTAATTGTTCTATGGCTTTGGCTAGATAAGACAAAATTGCTATAGGTCTGTATTCTTTATCAGCTTTTGGTATTGGCAAGATTTTGGCCTGCTTCCAGTTTTGAGGAAAAACACATCTGGTTAATACATTATTATAAATAAAGGTAACATAAGACAGCAGTTTAGGAGTTAACGCTTTCATGAAAACCGGATGAATATTATCAACACCTGTAGCATTTGATTTTATTGTAAAAAAACTTAGAAGAAAAGAACTTCAGCCTCACTAACCCGATTGAATTTAAAAGATGCGTTGCTTCTAGTAGCACTTGAAGAATTTTTATAAATTTCAGTATCTAATGGTACTGAGATTTTAGCAAATTTTTTATTGAGCTCATCTACACTATCTACAGAAACAGACTTTTGATGAATTTTAATTTTACCGATTCCTATACCCCGAATTTCCTTCCAAATTTTTTTCCATTCTTCATTGATGAAAAATTGCTTTTAGAAAACTGCAGTTAAACTTGTTTTATAGCGCTAACAGATTTATTTTTTAACAAATAGTACGTTTTATAGAGTTCGGGTGTTTTGTAGCGTTTCCATCGATTATATGATCTGTTACGATCAGTAATAATTTTTTGAATGTTATTATTAAACCATGGTCTTGCAGGATTTATTATTCGTTTAGTTATAACGTGAACATACTAAAAAAAAAACTAATGTGATTTTGTTAGAATTCAACTTGACAGTCAACAGACTCTTTGTTGTATATACAGTTCCAATTAATAGAATCAAATTCTGCATTCAAACTTGCATAGTCAATGTGCTTAAAATCACGATAACTGAAGCTTTGAGGATAAAAATCTGGCCTAAAATCAAATGCTAAACAGATTAAATCGTGTTTTGAGAAAATTGGAACCGAAATCTGATTATAAAATAACGTTTTTTCCATATCATTTACAAAGAATAAGTCAAGAAGAGTGTTGCTTGTATTTGAAAAGTGTGTTGGTTGACTAGCAGTAGCTAGATCATCATTGACTAGCAGTAGTCCAAGGCATTTCATGCTTAACGTTAAACTATTTTCATTAAGAATATTACTATTAAAATCTCCTGCAATCACGATGCTAGTGTAAGCTATCAATTGCTCAATTACATCTGTTAAGGCAGTAAAGTCAACATTTTTATTTTGCGGTATGCACAGCCAATTAGAGCTTTTTCTGACCAAAATATAATTTCTATGAATGTATATTCAATAACGCTGCCAAGACTTACACACTTGCTTGCATTTGATACCATACCATCCTTTACAAATATGGCAACACCTCCCCCATGGCTTACTCTGTCCGCTCGAAAAATTCATATTGACATTAAACCATGTTTCAGTGACACATACGATGTCAACCAAAATGTATCTGAATTCATCGATTTTTTTAACCAGACTTTGGGCATTTATATGAGATATATTTAAGCCATTTTTTGTTTGCAAAATATTTTAACCATATTGCGCACATTGTTCCTAGAATCTCTGCCTCTATTATTGTTTAAATGCATTTAAGAGGGGTTATATACCCAGAAGTTTTTTTTTCAACATTTTTTTTATATTTTCTTAAAGCTTTAAGTCTCAAGAATATGTGGTGAAAACTTCAAGTCGATATCTCAAAAAATAACAAAGTTATAGCCTAGTAAGTGAACCACCTTCTAGAGCGCGCAGTGTTGGCCCTTATTTTCAAACGCGTTTTTCTCGAAACCATGTTTTCAAAGTCGGTGACCAAGATTTCTCGAAACTCAGTGAACCGATCGTTTTGATTTTTGTGCACGCTTATTTTGTTCATAATAATCTCGTACTTATCATGGGATTTTTTTTTTTTTTTTGTAGTTTCGTTCATTTTTTATAGGCAAAATAATGACGAATTTTTGCTCGAAAATCGTTCATTTAAGTTCGGAAGTCCGCCATTTTGTGAAAAATCAATATTTTCAAAATCGGCTAGTCCCCCTTAATGCAGTAAAAAATAACTTTTTTATAGTATTAGCAATGCATCGTATCAAATTGATTGAAAATATTACGTAATGTATAAGGACATAAGAGAAAAAGTAAAAGTAGAACTTTTCACAAGCATTAAAATTATTGCTCAATAGTAAATCTGACTTAACATTAACATAAAGAGAGATCATAACATAAATATCATTTTTAATGACACCTAAGCCACCCTGTGTTCCAACCTGGCTTATGTTTACAATTGTAAACAGCTTTGTTTTTGTTTGTACTTTATCCACAAGACCGATGGTAACTACTAGCAGTTACCACTAACAAATAAACATAAATAATAATGGCATTACTTGTTGCTACTTTGTTCCTCCCTATGATTATTTGGTTGAGTGATCGTTGTATTCCGAAACCCATTGATGTGGTCCGCGGAGACTTCATTGGAGGATGGAAAATGATTTTGTTGTGATAAATATGTATTGTCATGTCGGGTAGAGCCATTTTCAATGCGATCTAGAGCTGCAACAGATTCCACATAGATCTTTAAAGATGTCGTAGTTTTCTTTAGTAAGGCATTCATTGATGTAAATTGGCATTTCGGACTGGAACCCTACGTAGTGCAAACGAAGTAAATCTTTTGTGTTATTTTTGAAGTTAGCAATCGTTCTTAGAAGACTATTACGATCTCCTGGTGTGGCAAGTTTGATTGCAATTATCGGGTTTGTTTTGGTACGATAAGCGACATTGTTTTTTAGGCGATAAATGGATTTAACCCTGGAATACTAAACATAGCCTGTGAGGCGAAGCAATTTTTTGTTTTTACCTCAGATCCAAATATGTGGCCTGCAAAAAAGCCTTTAGTATATGTAATGTATTTTAAAAAATGAATTGTTTTTGTTAATTTTTTTTACTTAATATGTAATAAACATGTTTTTGTCTTTGTTTTAATATATTTTTATTTTTTTTAAAGTAAAATATGGATTTTATATAAAAATCGCCTCCCAGGCGAAGTTTAGCATTAGAGGACTAAAAAATATGTTTAGTATTCTAGGGTTAAGAGCAGGGGTGGAAAAGCTGAGCGTTTGGCATAGAGTGTTCAAAATATTCTCAAGATTTTCACCATCGAGCATAGGAATCCCGTGCAACCGAAGCTCAGATGCCACCGATGCGTTGTCGTGCTTAGGCAGTTGCTGCTTTATACTCGCAAGTTCAGCCTGAAGTTGCAGTGTCTCCGAAGCAACACCTTCCAATCGTTCCACTCTAAAAGTCACAGCGGCAAAATTTTTGCGACATCAGCTCATTCTGCTCAGCAAAGCGTCGATCCAATATTTCCAACGAACAAATTTCAATAAAATATACGGAGCTCAAAAAATAGCAAGTTGAAGCTTTCAGAGTTGCCAACTAAGAGAGTTGCCTTGCTTATCCTTTAATGTTAATTTTCAATAACTCTCTTCGATCTGGTATTTTCAGTGACAGTTGGAAAGTATCTTTTGTAACTTCTATTCATAAATCGGGTTTTAAGACTAATATCTCTAATTATAGGCCTATAACTAGCTCTCTACTATTTCTAAATTATTCGAATCCATTATTAAGGAAAAAATTTTCTTTGCTGTGAAGTATTTAATTTCACCATATCAGCATGGCTTTATGCAGGGTCGCTCTAAAGCGACGGTGTCTAATTTGATAATTTTTGCTGATTAATGGCTCCATGCAAGGGATGAAATGTCATCCCTTGCATGGAGGGATGGCAATTTGATATAATCTATACAGATTTCACCAAAGCGTTTGATAAAGTATCGCATTCTCTTTTAATAAAATAACTTGAGATGATTGGGTTTCATTAATCTTTTCTTCGTTGGTTGAACGAAATAGGCGGTGTGTCGTAGCTTTCGATAACGTCAAAACCTATTTATATGTGGCTACTTCTGGTGTTTTACAAGGAAGCATCCTAGGGCCCCTTCTGTTTTTAATTTTTATTAATGATATCACTATTCTTTTCTCATTTAGTTCTTGTTTGTTATATGCTGATGACTTAAAAATTTCTCTAAGAGTTGAATCTGTGGAAGATGTAGAATTGCTTCAAAGTGAGATTCACAAGCTTTATAATTCGTGTTGTTAAAACTATCTCTTTTTAAATTTTGCTAAATGCGTTTGTCTTATTCTAGGTCTATTAATGTCGTACTTTCTTCATTGAGGTACGTACATTGCTAATGCTAATTTATCCAGTACGGTTCAATTTAAAGACTTCGGCGTTGTCTTTGACAGTAAACTTTCAATCGTTCCTCATTTGGATTACATTATTCCAAAGGCGTATGCAATGCTTGCCTTTGAACGTCGCAATGGCTCTTGCTTTACGGACCCCTACACGTTGAAAGTCTTGTTTACAAGTCTTGTCCGCTCTAGGATTGAATATGCGTAAATTGTCTGGAACCCATTTTATGCGACTCATAAGATTAGACTTGAACGCGTCCAAAAGTCTTTCACTAGATTTGCCTTACGATCTCTTAACTTTGAGGGTTCTATTCCATCTTATAGTACCCGCTGTCTTTTAATTTGACTTAAGTCTTTGGAGGCTAGAAGAAATATTTTGTCTCTGCTTTTTGTTCATGATATTATTTCGTGGCGTCCGTGGCGTAGTTGGTTAAAGTGCGTGGCCGCTATGTCAACGAACCTGGAGACCCCAGCAGCGACAGAAAATTATTTGAATTAAAATAATTTTTCTGTACGGCCGCTACCTCTATGCAGACAATGGCAAACCTCAGAGAGTAATCAAAATGCCATGTAAAGCTTCTTGAGAATAAGAACATTTCGTTCAGCGCCGTTCGGAGTCGGCGTTAAGCCTGTAGGTCCATTTCTCGGTCAATTGTGTACAAACTTAACACGCACAACACAATTGATCCTGAAGCTGAAGAATTGATTGAAGCTAGGTCAAAGTCCTTTCAAGGGCTGAAATGGCCAGTTATTTACTTTTTTTTTTTATAATTTCGGGGTTGGTTGATTGTAATGAATTACTGGCCATGATTAATTTTAATGTTCCTGCTAGAATACTCAGAAATTTCGATCCTTTCTATTTGAACATGTACCGCAATAACTATGCTTCAAATGCCCCAATTTCTAGAGCTTTGAATTTATACAACAATTTATATTCAACTCATAACTTAGATTTTTCTATTTCCAATAATCAATTGAGAATTTTATTAAATACTTTTTTATAAATTTTATTTTATTTTATTATTTTATCTTCTAGTCTGTAAGAATAATTATTCATAGACTTATGTTTGAATTAAATAAATAAAAAATTTGGTGCGAAAATTTAGTCACAAGATTCCGAATAGCCGCCTCAAAAGGTCGCCCAAACTGACCATAAAATGGAAGAAGTGCACGATGCACTTTCTTAACCGAGCATGAATTTTGATAATAAAATTCAATAATCTGCAAGCGTTGTTCGCTTGTAAGTCGATTCATGGTGAAATTATAGGCCAAACTGAACATGTTTAACAGTAACATGTTACACAATAGCTGTGTTGCCAAAAAGAAAGTTGCTAAAAAATCACCCTTTATAAAGAAGTAAATTAATATGTTGATCCTGATTAAAAAATATACAAACTAAAAAAGTTCCAAAAATGCTCGATTAGTTTAGACTTTCACACATGGTCCAATAAGTCCCGAGACTTACTTACTTACTTACTTATCTGGCGCTTACAACCGTAAGTCGGTTTTGGCCTCGTATAAGAAATTGCGCCAGCCATTTCTGTTTTGCGCTTGCTGGCGCCAGTTGGAAACACCAAGCGTGGTCAGGTTATCCAACACCTGATCCTTCCAACGAAGATCTAGGCGTCCTCTTCTGCGTTGACCACCACCGGGCACCGACTCGAACATTTTTTTCGCTGGAGCGTCGTTTCCATTTGCTCAACATGACCTAGCCAGCGGAGCCGCTCGATTTTAATGCGCTTAACTATGTCAATGTCAGCGTACAGCTCATACAGCTCGTGGTTCCATCGAACTCGGTACTCGCCATTGACGCAGATTGGACCGAATATTTTACGAAGGATCTTTCTCTCGAAGGCTCCCAGAGTCTTTTCATCAGAACTGCTCAACGTCCAGGTTTGTGCTGCATATAATAGGACGGGCATGATTGGTGACTTATAGAGCGTGAGTTTTGTTCATCGAGAGAGGGCTCTGCTACTCAATTGCCTACTTAGCCCAAAGTAACACCTGTTGACAAGAGTTATCCTTCGTTTTATCTCAATACTGACATCGTTGAAAGAGTTAATGCTGGATCCCAGGTAGACGAAGTCCTTAACAACCTCGAAGGAGATGTTGTCAACAGTGACGTGGTTTCCAAGACGCTGGGACTGTTTATTTGTTGACACTAGGTATTTCGTCTTATCTGCATTCACTGCAAGACCCATTCGACTCGACTCTTTCGCTAATCTGGAGAATGCTGCACTGACTTCGCGCGTATTATGGCCAATAATATCAATATCATCAGCATACGCCAGCAGCATAATACTTTTGTAGAATATCGTGCCACTGCGTCTCAAATCAGCAGCTCGGATGATCTTCTCCATCATCAGGTTGAAAAAGTCGCACGATAAGGAATCACCTTGTCTGAAACCTCGTTTGGTATCGAATGGAGGAGTGAGATCCTTCCCGATCTTAACTGTGCTGCTGGTGTTGCTCAGTGTCATTTTGCAAAGACGGATGAGCTTTGCAGGAATACCAAATTCAGACATGGTGGAGTATAGATGATTACTTATTGGACTGTCGAAGGCGGCTTTATAATCGACAAAAAGATGGTGTGTGTCGATTTGTTTTTCTAGGGTCTTCTCTAAGATTTGTCGTAGCGTCAATATCTGGTCTATAGTGGATTTACCAGGTCCGAAGCCACACTGATAAGGTCCAATCAGCTGGTTTACGATGGGCTTGAGTCTTTCACATGATACGCTCGACAGGACGTTATATGCAATATTAAGAAGGTTTATCCCACGGTAGTTGGCGCAAATGGTGGGATCGCCTTTCTTGTGGATTGGGCAGAGCACACTAAGGTTCCAATCGTTTGGAATGCATTCTTCCGACCATATTCTGCATAGAAGCTCATGAATATATTTAAATAGAGCTTCGCTTCCATTCTTGAAGAGCTCAGCAGGTAAGCCATCGGCTCCTGCGGACCTGTTGTTTTTAAGCCGAGCTATAGCTTTCAAGACTTCACTATGGTCTGCCAGTGGAACTTCAACGCTGCCATCCACAATTGGGGTTTCCGGGATATCATCTCTATTGGCGGGATTGTTGTGGTCATCATTCAAAAGCCTAGAGAAGTGTTCCCTCCACATCATCAGTGTACTCGTGATATCTGTCACTAGATTCCCATTTTCATCCTTGCAGGAAGAGGCCCCGGTCTTGAAACCATCGGCCAGGCGTCTTATTTTTTCGAAAAATTTTCGGACCTCATTCCTGTCACCATGCATTTCAATTTTCTCGCACTCACGCATTTCCGCTTCCCCTTTCTTTCGCCTGAAAATGCGTCTCTCTTCCCTCCTCTTCTCTTTGTATCGCTCTTTAGCAGCACGCGTTACACCCGACTGCAGGGTGGCTTTGTAGGCGGCGTCTTTTTCTGCAGTGGCGTCGCGACACTCCTGGTCGTGCCACTGGTTTCGGCGAGGGCGGCGAAAGCCAATCACCTCTTCGGCAGCCGTACGCATATAGTGGGAAATATGTTTCCACTGCGCGCATATATCGTCGATCGGCGGAGTGCTTTCTTGAAGCAGGAGTGAGAGTCGAGTAGCGACCTCTTCGGCTGTTTGTTTTGATTGCAGCTTTTCGACGTTTAGCTTTCTCTGTGCTGGATTGCGCATATTCTTGGTTGCGCACAGGTTTGTACGGAACTTGGCTGCGACAAGATAATGATCCGAGTCTATATTGGCACCACGGATCGTGCGTACATCTAAAACACTGGAAGAGTGCCTTCCGTCAATCAAAACGTGATCAATTTGGTTACGCGTCTTTTGATCAGGAGACAGCCAAGTTGCTTTATGAATATTGAGATGCTTGAATCTAGTGCTACTAACGACCATGTTTCGCGCTACGGCAAAGTCAATCAGCCTCATTCCGTTATCGGAGGTATTGTCGTGGAGGGTGAACTGATAGATACAAACTTCGTGGATTACAATTATTAATTCGAGATACAAATCGTGGAGACAAAGTTATTTTCTTTACCCACCTTGGCGTTGAAGTCACCAAGCACGATTTTTATGTCGTGGCGGGGGTTTTGCTCATAGGTCTCTTCAAGGCGCTGGTAGAAGCTGTCTTTGGTATCATCGTCATTATCTTCTGTCGGAGCGTGCGTACAATCAGGCTTATATTGAAGAATCTTGCCTTGACACGGATTATGGCAAGTCGTTCGTTCACAGGTGTGAATCGCAGGACATGATACCGTAGTCGCTTGCCAACCACAAATCCGCATCCAAATTCGTGCTTCTCCGCATGGCCGCTGTAGTAGATATCACAGGATGCTTGCCGGGAGCAACCCTGTCCCTTCCATCGCATTTCTTGGATTGCAGTGATATCAGCTTTGTATCTTTCTAAGATATCTATCAGTTGGATAGAGGCACCATCCCAATTAAGGGTTCGGACGTTCCAAGTGCATATCCGTAAATCATTGTCAGTTTTTCGTTTGCGGTAGTCGTCATCAGATTTGGGGATCATTTTTATCTTTATTCTTTTACGTTTCATTGAAATTGTTTTTTTACGTGGTGGGCTTCAAACCCAACGCACAACCTTTTAAAGGCAGGGAGCCCGGCGCTCAGATTAGCCGTCAAACTAACGGTTGCCAGTTTGCCGTTTCGAGAGGACACCACGCAGAGGTTTGAGTCGACTTGAGACGAGTTCGACATGGATAATGCTGGCCTCACCAGGTTGAGGCAGTCAGACACGTTGCCATGTGAAGATCGCCCCCTTGACCCTCACGCGTTGCCTTGTGAGGATCGTCCTCCAAAGTCCCGAGACTAAGTAATAAAAAACTTTTTTTTTCAAATATTCTTCTTTATTCATTGTTTTGCATTGAACAGAGTTCAATTTTTCTGTTTCTCATTGTAGTGCAAGCTTTTATTCTTTATCTGTTCCACTTAGTGAAATTAATGTTTTAACTCTTTTTAAATGGATATATCCGTTCAATATGAATATTCCAGATCATTCTCTTTGTGTTAATGTTGTTTTTACTTTGCCTAGTCTACCAAAAACGCAAAAATTACAACTTGAAAGTGATTTATGTTTTTTATTTAGTAATTTTTTAATTCATTTAATATTATGTGCATTCATTTTTAATTTCATTAAGTTATCTAAAACTAGTAAGAAATTATCTTCGACTGGCTCGAAGTTAAAAACCAAAATATATTCAAAGTCTTAAGCAGTCAATAAAATGTTTATTTGTAAAATAAAATAAACTTGTAAAAATAATTCCATCGAATACTTTCTCCAAAACTTAGATGTTACAAAAAATGATAAACACAGTTTGTGGAAAGCAACAAAGTACTTAAAGCGCCCTACAAAGAGAAGCGTTCCATTTAAAGATGAGCTCGGAAATTGGTGCAAGACGGACGGTAAGCAAGCTGAAGCGTTTGCAAATCATTTAAAGGAAACATTTACACCATTTTCATTTAACACTGATCCTAGTGACATTCTTAATTTTCTTGACTGCCCTTGCCAGATGGATCTACCTATTCGTCATATATCACCAACTGAAATCACTAAAGAAATTGAAAAACTAAACAACATTAAATCCCCTGGCTACGACTGCATTAATGCTAAAGTTGTAAAGAATCTTCCTAAAAAAGGTGTAATTTTCTTGGCAAATATTTATAATGCTATGCTGCGACTAAATTATTTTCCAACACAATGGAAGTGTGCTGAAATAATAATGATCGCTAAGCCGGGCAAGCCAGAAAACTGTTTAAAATCTTACAGACCAATAAGCTTATTGGCAACATTCTCTAAAATATTTGAGAGAATATTTTTAGAACGATTGCTGCCAGTTCTTCACTCGCGCCAAATATTGCCAGATCATCAGTTCGGGTTCCGAAGCCAGCATGGGACACCTGAGCAAGTTCATCGTGTTGTAGAGGCTATAAGTACAGCGTTAGAAAAAAAATTGTACTGCTGTGGAGTATTCCTCGATGTACAACAAGCTTTTGACCGAGTATGGCATGAAGGATTATT
Source organism: Pherbina coryleti (assembly GCA_943735915.1). Lineage (NCBI taxonomy): Eukaryota > Metazoa > Arthropoda > Insecta > Diptera > Sciomyzidae > Pherbina > Pherbina coryleti. Next base: position 52,885,399 of record OX030952.1, on the reverse strand, counting down.
GTACAAAATCAAACAACTTTTACCGTCTCCATACTACCTTTTTTTTAAATCATATTTAAATCATCGGCATTTCTATGTCAAAGTCCGAGAAGATCTCTCACAAATATGTGAAATAAAAGCTGGTATACCTCAGGGCAGTGTCCTGGGACCAGTTCTCTATACAATATATACCTCAGATATGCCGATAACAGAAAACACAACAGTTGCAACTTATGCTGATGATACGGCTATCTTAGCCTCTTCATTATCTGCAGATCAAGCAACCAATATAGTGCAAAACCATTTAGACCAAGTAGAAATTTGGCTTAAAAAGTGGAATATAAAGGTCAACTCGAGCAAATCCACACAAATCACATTCACAACAAGGAGAGCAGAATGTCCAAATGTAACAATCAACCAAACAACCATACCTAAAAGTAGCACTGTTAAGTACCTTGGAATGCACCTTGACAAAAGACTAACATGGAAAAGTCACATCAAAGCAAAACACCAACACTTAAAACTAAAAACATGTGGTGGCTTCTTAATCCGCACTCGAAACTGAGATTAGAAAATAAGCTCATACTATATAAAGTTATTTTAAAGCCTGTGTGGACCTACGGCATCCAATTGTGGGGTACAGCATGCAACTCCAATGTTGAAATATTGCAGCGATACCAATCAAAAACTTTAAGAATCATTGCAAATGCTCCGTGGTATCTCAAAAACAACATCATTCACAGGGATCTTAATACACCAAAAGTAAAAAACGAAATTACTAGATTTAGTTGCTCATATCTGGAAAAGCTATCCAATCATCCTAATACGCTAGCCAATAACTTGTTAGATAACAGTCAAGCAATCCGTAGACTTAAGAGACATCATGTATTAGACTTGCCATCTAGATTTAATTCCTAGCTATAAATGAAACAATAAACAATACAATACTATATAAACAATGTTAATTAAGTAGTTTGTTCCTTTGTACACTAAGTGGTACAACGGACTCTGTTAGTTTAAGTATTGTATAAACAAATTTGCTTAATGTCTAGATTAAGATAGATTGCAAATAAATGAATAATTAAAAAAAAAAAAAAAAAAAAAAAAAAAAAGTTATCTAAAACTAGTAAGAAATTATCTTCGACTGGCTCGAAGTTAAAAACCAAAGTATATTCAAAGTCTTAAGCAGTCAATAAAATGTTTATTTGTAAAAACATTTTAGTCATAGTTTTAGCAGAAAATATTCGTTTTTTTTTTATAGTCATTTTGTATGGGAGGTAGGCGCGGTTTTCACTCGATTTCGTTGAATTATATGCTCAGAGTGGATATTAAAGCTTATTTGCAAAATTTCAAGTTCATATATTAATTTTTGTAGAATTAAGAGATTTTACCTTTTTGGTAATCTCACCTTGTACTCCGAACGGCGATGAACGGAATGTTCTTATTCTCAAGAAGCTTTACATGGCATTTTGATTACTCACTGAGGTTTGCCATTGCCTGCAGAGAGGTGGCGGCCGTACAGAAAAATTATTTTAATTCAAATAATTTTCTGTCGCTGCTGGGTTCGAACCCGGGTCTTCAGGTTCGTTGACATAGCGGCCACGCACTTTAACCAACTACGCCACGGACGCCACTTTCAAATAGAATAAATAAAATTGCCGTTGGCCTTATTGCACCCCGCCGCCGAATTATCTCATCCTTTAGCTTTTGATTTGTTGCTGGCTTATCGACGTACACCTTTTCTTTCAAATAACCCCAAAGAAAGAAGTCCAACGGTGTCAAATCACATGATTGGTGGTCAAATGACATCGCCACCACGTGAGATAACACGGCCATTGAATTTGTCGCGCAAAAGAGCCATTGTTTCGTTAGCTGTGTGGCAAGTGGCACCGTTCTGTTGAAACCACATATCGTCCACATCCATATCTTCCAATTCGGGCCATAAAAAGTTCGTTATCATCTCACGCTACCGAACACCATTCACAGTAACTGCCTGACCAGCCTCATTTTGGAAAAAAATACGGCCCGATGATGCCGCCAGCCCATAAACCGCACCAAACAGTCACTCTTTGTGGGTGCATTGGTTTTTCGACAATCACTCTTGGATTATCATTCGCCCAAGTGCGGTAATTCTGCTTATTGAGGAATCCACTGAGGTGAAAATGTGCCTCATCACTGAAGATGATTTTCTTCGAAAATTGATCATCCACTGTTGGCATTTCTTTCCACCATTCTGACCGTGTAAATGCAAGTCTTTATGCATAATGTTCATCAACGACGAACGTGAGAGGTGCAATTGTTGGGCACGACGACAAGTTGAGGTGGACGGCTCTTCAGCCACACTATCGCGAACAGCAGCAATATTTTCTGCAGTACGAGCATGCAATGGTGTTTTCACATCTCCTACAGACCTGGTTTGTTCAAATTTTTGCACGATTTTTCCGATTGTACGCACATTTGGACGATTAAATTGACCGAAAAAAATCACGAAGTGCTCGATATGCATTTTGATTTGAAAGCTCATTTTCATAATAAGCCTGAATAACTTTAACGGTTCAAATTGAGTTAGTCTGAAATTGAGAAATGTCAAATGAAATGCAGAAAAAAACCTTGACATTTAGGTGTGGTTTATATTCAACATCGGCCCTTAAAATTTAACCACCCTTTATATACATTAGAGCGGGATAATTTTTTTTTCAAAAAATCGTAGGCGTGGGAAGAAACCGTTAGTCTAAAATCTATTTCGAGCCTCTGGTTTTTCAAAAGAAGGTTATAATTTGTGTTTTGCTGCAATATGTGAAAAAATTATTCCACTTATTGGAAAAAACTTTGCTACGAAAAAAATAGCCATCCACATTTCACTCCATATTCACTCCATATGATTGTGTGGTGCTCAGGATTATTTTTTTGTGTTAAATACCACAAGCTGACGCTGGGGTTAAGATAATTCTAATAATAAAAGTTATTTCTCTGTTTATTTGACTCGAATACAAATCTTAAAAACCAATATAAAACCAACATCAAAATAAATAAAAACTACAAAAACCAGAATTTTTCTCCATTACTGTATAAAAAGGAATTTTACGTCACACTACAAAAACCGGAATTTTTCTCCATTACTGTATAAAAAGTAATTTTACGTCTACACTTCCGATACTATCGAAACTGTGGGTTTTTAAATTAAAACTGTGCGGTGTTTGGATATATTTTATCCAAAAAATGCGGTGTTTTTGTGATTTCAGGTTAAGATTGTATGTGTGACTGTTTACAGCTACAGGCGCAATATCGCAAAAATAATCAAAAACTGGAACAGAATTCAGTATTTTAGCAATACGTGTAGAAACAGCTACAAACGTTTACAGCATAGGGGTGTGAATATTTAAAGTAAATTATGAAAAACTAATTTTTTTTCTTTTTGGTACTCTTAGCCCACATAATAAACATTTAAATACAGGTTCTTTTAGAATTTCGGGGGGCGGGGGGTTTGAACCCCCAAAACCCCCTGGATCCGCGCCTGATACCTGACAATATGTTTACCTGTGCTGTGATTAATAATTGTTCCCTTAGTAATTGTAGTGATAGACAAACTGAATCTCTACAAGTCTTGACAATATAAATCTTTTTTTCTTAAATAAGCTATTGCACATTATTCTACCACATATAACACATATTTTTAATGTAATCTTAACAACTTCTGTGTTCCCCAAGTCCTGGAAAAAAGTAAAAATCACACCAATCCCGAAATCAGACACAGAATATAGACCTATTGCAATTTTTCAGAATTGTCTTTGTCTCTTTTTTTGTCAGAAAGAAGCTTATTAACTGAAAAGCAATCTAGTTTTAGACTTAAGCGCAGCTGTATTACTGCTCTCATTAGTGTTTGTGAGGACTTACGAAAATCCCTTGACAAAAACGAAATCTTATTCTTGTTACTACTTGACTTCTCCAAAGCATTTGACAATGTAAATCATGAAAGATTATTAAAAAAACTTCGTCTCTATTATAATTTTTCAAATTCCGCCATAAAGCTAATAAGATCGTATCTAAAAGATAGAATTCAGGCAGTCTGTTCGGAAAATAGATTTTCTGAATACATAAAACTTTTCAAAGGCTCAGTCTTAGGCCCGCTGCTTTTTTCGATTTACATTAATGACCTGCCAAGTATTATTAGGGGTTGCAATATGCATATGTATGCTGACGACGTTCAGATATACAAGAGCTGTGATATGCAGGCAATACGGCAATGCGTAATTGACCTCAATAGCGAACTAAGTGCAATAAACCAGTGGGCAAGTGATAATAGTTTAAGCCTAAACCCGACGAAATCGAAATGCCTTGTGATAAGTAGAAAATCAGTGGACTGTAGTGATGTGAGTTTGTATATTAATGACGCTGAAATAGAACTAGTTGATAAAGCAACCAATTTAGGAATTGTTTTTAATAATAGATTGTCTTTTAATGACCATGTTAATCTGACTGTTGGAAAAGTTTATGGGATGCTGCGTAACTTGTGGTGCAGCCAACACCACACGCCTACAAAAATTAGACTGCTTCTTGCTAAAACCTACCTTCTTCCTAAATTGTTATATGGCTGTGAACTGTTTTCAAATTTAGATAGTGTTTGTATGCGTAAAATGAATGTTTTTTGTCTCAAACGTTATGATAGTATTTCTTTATTTTCGAAGCAAATTTGTGGTATTTCATTTAAAAGCCTACTGAATTATCGATCTTTGATTTTAATGCATAAGATAGTTTACACTGAAGAGCCTGCGTACTTATTCGGTCAGATTCGCTTTTTACGTTCTAGTCGTTGTAAGAATATTGTTCAATTTCGTCATAATTGTTTATTATCTGAACGACAGTTTTTTGTACACACTACGCGTCTATGGAACGCACTCCCAAATTCTTTAACTAGTTTACGTAACGCACACAAATATAAAAATGATCTTTTGATGCATTTTCAAGTAACCGCAGTTCAAAATTAGATACAAGTTAGTTTAGTTTGTTTAAAAATGTTAATAAATGTTTATCTTTACTGTTTTACAAATGTGTTAGATAAGTCTCAACTTTTAAAGTAATAATTATATTGTAGTTTTAAATTTTGTCAAATGATATATGTGACTGAATGTTAATGACTTATGCTTCATGTTATACATGTTTTGGATCATTATTGTATCTATTAGTATAAGGATTGAAAATTTAAATAAATAAATATGGTCCTATAAACTTGGGTGCTAACTTTGCTGCAAAGTAGTTGGCTGCATCAGACAGCACAAAATTCCGTCTCCAGACAGACATGGCTTAATCGAATGACAAAATTAATATAATAAAAATAGAATATGCTTGCAAAGATGCAATTTGTTTAAGCAAAGCATTAAAAAAATTCTGCAATAATTAATTTTGAATCTCAATACTTAAATCTACTCTTGAATTCAATTTAATTATTAAAGTTCCGAATAAATAAAAAAAAATTACTTTTCATACTCTTATGATCTTTTATTTACAATCTTTCTTCGTAGCCTTAGTTTCTTATTTTGATCAAAATGAAGTTTTATTTAGAAAAAAAATGTACACGAATACGCGACTATGCCAATAAAGTATAAATTACTTGTTTTAGTTTAAATGCACAACTTGTCTTGAAAACAAGTATGTTTTATGGCAAAATTTGATTTTTAAGACTTTTTTCAAATCAAGTGGTTTTTCTTAAAAGCAGCTACACTGATGGCCAAAACTAAAGCAACTCAATTTCAGTATGTTGCATTAACTGATTAAAACTCCTAATATTAAAGATAGAGGGAAAATTTTTTTTTCAAAAACATTTTTATTTATTCACTTATTGGAAAAGAAACTAAAAGAGTTATATTCATTTATGTATGTTTTTATATAATTTATTGTATGCATAGGGCTCAAAAATTGCTTGGTCATAACTAAAGCAACTCTACTGTAAGAGTTGTTTTGGCAACAATGGTTATAAGAAGAATCGTTTATTATGTTCCGTTATGTTTACTATAATTGTTTTGCTGGCATAAATATTTCTAACAAATTTATTTTTGTAATAATTTGCTGCGCATTAATCAACTTATAAGTGTTTTCTGGTAATTCAAATAATATGGCGAGAAACAAGTATAATTCATGGATAAAAGATAAAATAATCAGTGAATACAAAAAGGGTAAATGTCAAAAAGCTTTATGTGAACAATTTGGAATAAACAAATCAGTGATTTCGCGGCTTATAAAGCGTTTTCATGAGAATAAGTCTGTGGTAACAATTAACCGTGGCGGAAGGCCGCGGAAAACATCATCGCGAATGACCCAAAATATAATCCGCGAAATAAAAAAAAACCCATTTGTAGCATCCACGGAAATAGTCCGAGAGCTAGAACCGTTCGCAGGCGCGCTACAGAGGCCGGATTAAGGGCACGCAAACCCGCCAAAAAGCCATTTATTTCATCCAAAAATCGGTTGGCTAGGCTGGCTTTTGCTAGAGAACATGTCAATTGGAGTGTTGCACAATGGAGGAATATTTTATTCTCCGATGAATCAAAATTCAATATAAAAGGCTTCGACATGAAAAGTTGTACCGTAAGACGGCCAGTCAATAAGCGCTTAAATCCTCAATACTGTAAGGCTACTGTGAAGCACGGGGGAGGCTCCACTATGGTGTGGGATTGCTTTTCTTATTTCGGAGTTGGACCCATTTATGAAATTAAGGAAACAATGGACCAATTGCCTTATGTTGCGAACATAGTAGACGCGAGTTGCTGATCCGAGCCGATTGAAACTCAAAAACGCATTCGGATAAAAGAGATGCATGACTTGCGTACTGTATTGCTCTAATATGTTTTTCGGCTCGGCTCGGCTCAGCAACTCGCGTTCACTATGTTCGCAGCCTTATGCAGAGGAGGAAATGCCACTGCTTTGGATCTTCCAACATGATAATGACCCAAAGCATACCTCGAATTTAGTTAAAGAGTGGCTGAATGAGCAAAATACCAGGGTTCTCAAGTGGCCGGCTCAGTCCCCCGATTTAAACCCGATAGAGAACCTGTGGAGTATCGTAGATCGGAAAATTAAGAGGGATAGTGCAACGAATAAGCACACAATCTTCAGTCGTATTCAAGACGCATGGAACAACATTTCGCAAGATCAAATTCAACGCCTCATAGATTCAATGCCTCGGAGATGTGTTGCAGTCTTGAAAAATAACGGATATGCTATTGATTATTAAGTAATATCATACAATTTTTAGTTATTAATTTTAAAATTGAAAAGTTGCTTTAGTTTTGACCAATGAAATTTTGAGCCTTATGCATTTACTACATTATATAAAAACATACATATGTGAATATAAGTTTTTTAGTTTCTTTTTCAACAAGTGAATAAATAGTTATGTTAAAAAAAAAAACAATGTCTCTCTATCTTTAAGATTATGAATTTTATTAATTTTATGAACGATACTTATATTGAGTTGCTTTAGTTTTGGCCACCAGTGTATAAGCAGCAGGTTTTTACAGAAACAGAAGGTAGAAGTACGATATTTTATGATAGTTATAGCCTCTCTGTTTTGGGTTTTATTGAGCTTATTTTTGTTAAAAATGTTTCAACTTTGACGAATTTTGTAAAAAAACCATACAAAACATCAAGTTTCTTATATCACATTATGAATGTAATATCACATGTTTCGTAATCTGACGAATGAAATTATTTTTTTAGAAAATTTAAAAAAAAAATTCCAATTATCATCCTAAAATTGAAAAAGCGCACTGTGCGCCTACATCATTCAAAGAAAAAAAAGTGAGCACATTTTTTAAACAAATCGAGTGTTTTTTTTTTAACTTTCAAAAAATCTATGAACGAATTTTGGTTTTTATATTTTGTGAAAAAAATTGGATAATTATTTTAAAAAAAATTACTTAAATTTATCAAAAATTTATAAAATATTTTGAAAAATGTTCCATTTTTAGCAGACAAGAAAGAAAAAGCTCCAGTTTCATTTTTATTTTTTGTTATGGTTTTTAGTCTTTCAGAAATTGTTTTCACTTTATCCGACTTTTTCCGATTCTTTGAGTAATCGCGTTTCGAAAAATAGTCTAAAATTGATATTTTTCAAAAATTCTTTTGAGGTAAAGCGCGATAAAGCGCAAAATCTATATAAAGAAAAAATGTTGTGAGCACATTTTTTAATCAATTCAAGTGTTTTGTTTTTAAGTTTTCAAAAAACTATGAACAAATTTTGTTTTTTGTATAGTATGAAAAAAATTTCAAATAATAATCAAAACAGACACAGAAAGATGCGCTCAAAGCTACCGACACCTAATAACAAGCAAAACAAAGAAAAAACATCAGTAGACAACGAAACGGCGAAACCGCGGGTGCTGCAATATAGTTTTTAGGGCAATATCTGTTTGTGTTTTGTTCCTAGTCAATGTCTACCACAATCGTTAATTGTTAAACTTTATGTTTAATATTTAATATGTATGTTTTTATTTTCGTGTTTCAATATATTTTGTAAATTGTTATATATATGTATGTATATTTTTGTAACAGTGTCCCTGAAGATGAACTCCGGCGGAGTTCGAAATATTGGACGAAATAAATATAATTAATTTAAACACGGAAAGGGAGTGTTTTATATTAATAAAAATTGACCTTAAGCCCAAATCAAACCCAAAAACATTTCAAATAATTTTTAAAAAATTACTTAAATATATCAAAAAATTTAAAAAATATTAGTCTATTTTTAGCAGACAAAAAAGAAAAAGTTCCACATAATTCCAGTTTCAGTTTTTATATTTTATTCTTTTTTTTTTTGGTTTTTATTCTTTCAGAAACTGTTTTCACTTTATCCGACTTCTTCCGATTCTTTGAGTAATCGTTTTTTGAAAAATGGTCTAAAATTGATGTTTTCTCAAAAATTATTCTTTATTTTGTTGCCATATTTATTACTGTTTTTTAAATAATTTTTAAAGAATTTAAAAAAAAAATTTTCTTTACACATAAAATAAAATTCTGATGTTATTTTTGACAAAAAAACAAAAATTAAAATAAAGGTTCTTTTTCCTTAAAATACTCTTTTACGCACATGATAAGGGAAAAATTAACACCAAATGACACCTATAATTTTAGCAATATTTTCTATAAATTATTATTTTTCAGATCCAAAAATATGTTAACTATTCCTTTCCGATTTTAGAAGTACTCTCGTTTTTAAAAATGGTTTTGAAATCAGAAGTTACGAAAATCAGCGATTTGTTGTTAGTGCTTGTTACACTTTAAAAAGGTAAACAAACAATGCTTTGCACTCTATACACTTCAAGTTGATTATTTGTAGATACTGCATGCGATATTGATTGTTCTGCAGCTATGGATAAATATGTGGAGGTTATTGAAAGTAAGTAATAATTTCCAAATGAAATGAAGAATTTAAATGCTATTCCTCTGAACATGTAATGTGTAGATGGCGGAAAACAAAATGAAGGTAGCATCAGTTTTGGAGAGACTCTTTCCAGAAAGCGAGTGAAAATATCGGAACTATTTTGATGTTTCTGAAAATAAAAAAATTGCAAAAGGCCGCTTATGCAAGAAGGAATATAAAACAAGTGGCAATACAAGCAACCTTTTTGACCACTTGAATAGAGTGCATGCAAGTGTTCGTAATGCCGAGAACACACCGCTTAAGCCAACAATAGCATCCTATTTCCAAAAACAAGACTCTTATGATAGTAATTCAAAACGGAAACTCTTGTTAGATACTGCGCTGATGCGAATGGTCGCGACTGACGTGCAACCGTTTTCTATTGTTGATAGCAAGAGCTTCCGAGAGTTTGTTAATTGCCTCGATGCTCGGTACAATTTACCCCCTCGGAATACACTGCAAAATATACAGATGGTTGATTTGTACAAAAGTCTGAAAAGTAAGTTAAAACAAATGTTAGAATAAGTAGACTTTTGTGCAATTACCGCTGACTGTTGGACCTCGCGCGCAAACGAAGAATATTTAACGGTAACATGCCACTTAATGACCAATGAATTCAAGTTGTGTACAGCAGTCTTGACCACAAAAAAACTAATCAGTCACACCAACCACTCTGCGGAAAATATTGCAGCATCATTACGAGCAGTCTTCGACGAATGGGGAGTTATGAGCAATATAATGGCCATAGTTACAGATAATGCTAAATCGATAATCAAAGCATGTGAAATAATTCAAAAAAGAAATCTTCCACGCTTCGCTCACTCTTTAAATCTAGTTGTCCAAGACTGTTTAACAGACCCCGTACAGAATGTGTTGGTGAAATGTAAGCGAATTGTTCAGTATTTCAAATGTTCTACAATTGTCTATGAAAAATTTAAAACGGCGCAAGCAGCTCAAAAGCCATATAGTCTTATTCAAGAGGTTCCTACAAGGTGGAATAGTGCATACAATATGATGGAAAGAATTTTACTTGTAAAGGAATCTATATCTACTGTGCTACTAGATACTTCAAAAGCATCACCAATGTTGACTGCGGTAGATTTATACATTGTACGAGATTTAACGAAATTGCTTTCACCGTTTGTCAGCGCTACAGAACAAGCATCTTCAAGTGACAAAGTAACGATTTCATTGATAATACCACTTATTTGTGGATTATTGCAGTCTTGAAAAATTCGCAGCATGTATGAACGCCACAGAAGGCTCAGCAGCTTGTGGCTTTCTAAAAGACAGGTTAATAAAGAGACTATTTTTATACGAAGATCGTACTGCCACTAGACTTGGCACCTTGCTAGATCCGCGTTTTAAGAAGGAAGGCTTTAGATCAGTGGTGCTCACTACAAGGTTTCCCATAGCCCGCGGGCATCGTGTATTGTTGAGCTTTTGCATACGAAGTAGTAGGGGTGTCGCTCGCAGTTTTTTTTTTCTATGAATGTACGTAAATATTTTACAATGCTTCAGGAAATTATATTCTTCACTTTTACCTTTTTATGTTACATTCTATGTTAAAATAGCGAAAAACAAACACAAAAATAAAAAAGAAATTATTATATTTAAAATCAAACACTCGACAAAATTTCCTTGCACCAAATGTTGTGAGAGCTTTTAACAACTTCTTGTTTCAGTGTAAAGCTGTGCACTCGGAAAGCTCGCTTTGTTGTTGTTTGAACCGTGCGTTGATCACCACTGCTTTAGATCAAACTCCAATGCAGATCAAGGGGCAAGAATATTAGACAATGAGGTTGCAGTTATATGTAATACTTTATCAACGTTTCAAGCTGCAGAATCGTCAACACCAAACTACAAACAGGTTGAAGGACAAAGTTTATTTCAATTTCTAGACGAAAAAATTGCTAAAGAAGCCAAAAACGAATCGATCTGATGCTATAATCAAATTGCGACAATATTTCGAACAGGAGAATTCATCTAAAAAATCGGATCCTTTAGAATATTGGAAAGCCGTATTTATTAATACCAGCCACATCCACTTAATCGGAACGAATGTTCAGCAAGGCTGGTTCTATCATTCTGAGAGAAGATGTGCTCTTAAGCCTAAATCCGTTGTTATGATTCTATTTATTAATAAAAATTTTTGGGTAAATGAAAGTTCTGAAAAATATAACGATCTCAAATGAATTTTTAATGTGAAGTTTTTGTGAAAGTTAATGTGAAGAAATAATGATATCAATAAGAAATGCTTTAAAATATTTTTACAATATATGTATGTATATATATTAATGAATACATTTTAATAATTTAAATAAAAGAAGCGTTTTATGGCGTTCCGAATACACAAAAATATATATAAGTTGCTCTTATGGATATTATTAATCTATATCTATACTTCTATATCTATACTATTATATAAAATGAAAGTGAACATTTTTGTGTCCGCAAAACTCCATAAGTACTGGTCCGATTTTTTTTGAAATGAGTTTTAAAATATCACATTTGTGCTACAAAAGGTTCATTGGTTATTTTCTTTTCGAAATTTCAAAAATAAGTATCTTTAATTAAAGGGTTAAGTTTTTTAAAAAATCATCCACAATGACATGCATTGCTTGATCGTTAGCTTTTCATGCGTTTGTGCTGCGAGAGCCTCAATAAACTGCATGTTGCTCTCTACTATACTCTTTTTGTTCTCAGCAAGCACAAAACAACAAAACAAACAAACAAATACATATACATTTTATGTTTTGCTCAGTGAAAAACAGCTGATTTTGACAATGGGTCGATCATGACGTAGGCAGACATGCGCATGGCATAATCTTGTATTTATTATTTTTGGGATCGAAGTACATTCTAATATGTTCAAAGTAGTTTTGATGAGTTGAATAAATCTAACACAGTTTTGTTAAAAGGGGATTCACTGACCACCTTTAGCATGTTGAGGATTTTTTTGATGAGAATGAGATTCAATCCGACTTGATGAATGTATGTATGTATGTATGTACAGGGTGTTTTTTTTAGAGGTATAGAACTTCGAATTGAAATAAAACACAAGAAAATCGTTTTAATGTCCATCAAATTTGGCTTTATTGGAAGGATAATTTTATGCCATTAATGTTTAAATATGATTTCGGGCATGTGGCCGCCGCGGCTGGCTCGAATAAAGCCAATTCTACAGGTCCAATTTTCAACCACTTTTTCGAGCATATGGGGCCGTATGTCGGCAATAACGCCACGAATTTTGGCCTCCAATTCCCCTAACATTTCTGGTTTGTTGGCGTAGACGAGCGACTTCACATATCCCCAAAGAAAATAATCCAATGGTGTCAAATCACACGATCTTGGTGGCCAATTGACAGGTCCATTCCGCGAAATTATGCGCTCATCGAATGTTTCCTTCAATAAATCGGTTGTGACGTGCGCTGTGTGGCATGTAGCGCCGTCTTGTTGGAACCACAACTCATCCACATTCATGCCATCCAATTCGGGAACAAAATAGTCGGTTATCATGGCTCTATACCGGTTTCCATTAACGGTAACTGACTCTCCAGCATTATTTCGGAAGAAGTATGGCCCAATGACTCCACCAGCCCATAGAGCACACCAAACAGTCAGTTTTTGTGGATGTTATGGCGTCTCAAGGATCTCATGTGGATTCTCTTCACTCCAAATGCGGCAATTTTGCTTGTTGACGTAGCCATATAACCAAAAATGAGCCTCATCACTGAACAAAATTTTGCGATGAAAATCAGCATCGAGATCAATCTCATTTTCAGCCCATACACCAAAATCACGACGCATTGCATGGTCTCGCGGCTTTAATTCTTGCACAAGCTGGATCTTGTAAGGTCGCAAGCCAAGATCTTTGCGCAAAATCTTCCATAAAGTTGATGGACAAAGCTCCAATTGCTGTGCACGGTGGCGAATCGATTCATTCGGGTCCTCTTCAACATTTTGCTCTACAGCGGCAATTTTTTCTTCGGTGCGCACTGTTCGAAGTCTTTGCGGATGCGTATTATCACATAGAGTAAACGTAGTGCGAAAACGACCCATGGTTAACCGAATTAATTGCTCTGATGGACGATTATGTCGACCATAAAATGGACGGAGCTTGCGGTAAACTTCGCGAACTGAACCATTATTTTCGAAATAAATTTGCACGATTTGCAAGCGTTGTTCTTTTGTCAACCTGTTCATGATGAAATGGCAAACCAAACTGAACATAAATGACATTAGAGTTGCCAGATTTGACCACAAAATGCCAGTTTTATTTCTATTCGAAAAACAAACCCCTAAAAAAAACACCCTTTATGTATGTATGTATGTATGTATGTATGTATGTATGTATGTATGTATGTATGTATGTATGTATGTATGTATGTATGTATGTATGTATGTATGTATGTATGTATGTATGTATGTATGTATGTATGTATGTATGTATGTATGTATGTATGTATGTATGTATGTATGTATGTATGTACCCAGCTAGCATTTGAAAGATTGTATGACGATCGCGATCATTTCGCGATTCTTTTTTTAATCGTCAAGACGATTGTTAAGTAGAATTTTATATTGCTCTTCCAAATGATGCTATTGCGAGTCGTTGGGACGATTTTTGGGCGAGTGAATCGTCGTTCACGCATCTTGGCGAGCATTTAAAGAGTGCTAGTTGCCAAAACTCGCATAAGACTCTTGAGAATGGTATTTATGTGACTCAAAAGTCGCCGCTTATGCTTTTCGCGATCGTTTGCCGAATTAAACAGTTATTTTTAGAAAAGTTTATAAAGAAAAAATTGGTTTTTGCTTTTTTTGAACAACTGATTTTTGCTTCATTTCAACTCAGTTGTTGAGTAGTGAATACGTGCCGAGGCTGATTTCGAGAGATGGCTTGGAACAAATAATAAGCCTAGCCATCCATGAATTTAGTATTCCGAGAATTATAACAAGTAAGTACTTTTTATTTAATGCTCTTACATTTTCCTAATTTGGTTTTCTTTTTTAAGATGTTTGTCAATTAACATTTAAAACTGACGCTGCAAGAATTGACAAAGTGCTGCAACAACATTTTGTTCATCTGGTAACCGGCTCAGGAAATGTGATCGGACGAAGAAGGATGATGGAACAAAGAAGGGGGATTTGGCTCCTAAATAATTTATTTTTTTATATACATTTTTGTTTCTAATCAAACTGGTTTTTTTTTAAATAATTGAATTAATTTTATTTTAAATAAAAAAAAAATGAACAATACAGAACAATCCTTTTTATTTGTAGCATTTAGGATGAATTAAAGATCGTCTTGGCGATAGTTTGAAGACTCTTCAGCGATTGTTTTTGGCGCATCGTAGACGATTCATTTAGGCGATTGATTGAAGGATCGTTTGAAGTGGGAATAAAAGCGCCTTATACGATTCTTTTCTGCGCATCGTAGACGACTCAAATGGAAGAGTCGCCGGCTTGACACAGTTTCTCCCGTTGTACTGAACTTGCGCGATCGGAATACGACATCGTCGACGATGTATTTAATCGCCCGGTCCTATCGCGGAAGAGTCGTCTACGATTGAAAATGCTAGCTGGGTGTATGTATGTATGTATGTATGTATGTATGTATGTATGTATGTATGTATGTATGTATGTATGTTTATTTGTTTCGCTGCATGCAACTTTTCTACACATGTTTTGATTTTCCTGTATTTTATAAATGAACAAGAGGAACAAACGGCTTTTTTACTTTATAGAATTGACATTGTGTGATTCAATAATTTTTTTTATAAATAAACAAGAAAACTGTGACGGGCATAGGGAAATGGGTTATGGCTTCGACCACACAAGTCAAATTTTTGATATTGAATAGCTTTGGAACTAAACGTCGCATGCCAAAGTCTTTCTACTGGAAAACTGATATGTGCATTGGAAAAGGGGGTGTGGTTCGATTCTCTATACAGAATAGCAATGGAAGCTAAAATCACAGGACATTGAAACTCATAATGGAATTGTCACCTGGGAGTGATGTTCTGCTACTGGGAAACTGTAACTGGCAGTGGAACATGAGCGTGGTGTAAGACTAAGGGACTAATAAAAGTTTTGAATTTACTTATTATTTCCAATATACTTGCTGGGTGCCGGGCATCGCTAGTAATCTATATTTAAAAGATATGGCCAGTGATGGATCAGTATGATCTTCGATACTATCGACAATGTATGGGTAGTTTGAACTATCACTATCGAAAATATCTAAATATCTAGTTTGACAGCTCTAATGTCTGTCTGTCTGTCCGTCTGTGATCACGATAAGAGCCGTAATTCACGAAAATCGATATTTAAGCTTTTATCTAAAAAATAAAGGTCAAGTTCGAAAATGAGCCAAATCGGATGAAAACCATGCCTACCTCCCATACAAAGTGACTTTATCAAAACGGTAAAATCTCCTAGAATTCCAAAAAAATTAATATATGAACTTGAAATTTTGCATATGAGCTTTAATATTTAATATAAACTGAGTATGAAATTCAACCAAATTGGATGAAAACAACGCCTACCTCCTATAATACAAAGTGACTTTATTAAAAACACAGGTGCGTCACTGGACACACGAGAGAAGCGAAGCATTTTCGCAAATTCATAGATTTGATAATTTAATAGCGTTTTTTCGATTAAAATAATTTTTTAATTCAAAACTTTAAAATAACAAAGTATATATATCATATATATTAGCCCTCTTCGGCCCTCCCTTAAAGCCCCCTGTTCAGTTGTAGGGAATAAATATACAAAAATCATTAATTTTGTTACAATTTAATCAACTTACAGGTTGTTTATTTTTAACGATATTTATAACGACCTTTAGTAGGAAGTAGAAACAACATCTAATACACAATCCTTAGTGAATATTTCTTTTAGTTCGTTCGTTCTTTTAGTTTGTTCGTTCTTTTAGTTCGTTAGGTCTTTCAGTTCGCATGGACAAACCGAAGATTCAAACCATAGCTCGGTAAATTTAGTTATCTTTGCTCTAGTTCGTTTTGCTTGCTACTTTTGTCGGTTGGCTAGCCAATACACAGTCCTAGAATAGCCACACACAATCCTTTCTTAAAGTAATAGATTATAGTGATCTGCTGAAACATAGCTTTAGCTAATATTTATCACTGAATCAACAAAATTATGAAATAAAAGGTTTAAGCGTAATGGTTAGAGGAAAGAACAAACAAACGATAGAGCTGTGAGTTGTGGGTTCAATTCCTGCAGCGGGCAAGAAATTATTTTTAATTTAACATTTTCTGGTTCAATTGATGCAAGCAAAAAACAATATCAATTCTAAGAAAAAAGGTGTCGGAAAAAAAGTGTCGTTTTTTCTGATTTCACTCTAGCAAATCGCAGAACGAGGCGTAAAAAGCTTCGCTTCAAAAACAAAAGCGAATATTTCCTGTAAAAACTATAACGAAAATGTTTTTACAAATAAACATTTTATTGGTTGCTTAAGACTTTAAATATACTTTGGTTCGGCCGTGGGGTATTTTAACTTCGACCCAGTCAAAGATCATTTCTTATTAGTTTTGTCGAAACATGTTTTTTAGATGTTTCCCCAAAACTCATTAAACCACGAAATTCCTGTAAATTTGACACGATACTGTGTCTACATTCGTAAACTCTTTAAACAGAAATATTTTGGATTTATCTTAATTGGAATATAATCTGTCGAATTAAACCATCAGAGGCATTGTGTTCGCAAATGGAACATTGGCGAAGCTCTAAAATCATATTTGTAGACGAGGCTTATTTCTGGCTAAATGGGTACGTAAACCAACAGAATTAGTAACTCCATTAATCTGCAACGGGTCACATATGGCGCCTCGGTAGTCGAGTAGGTAGCGTGCTCGACTGCTATCCCAGAGGTCCCGGGTTCGATTCCCGGCCAGGCCATGGTCCCTCGCTTAAAAAAAAAAAAAAAACTTATTAAATTTTCTTTTCCTCTTTCCTAAATCAACTGAAACAAATTAACCACTGAAACAATTAATATTTACCACTTGAAATGAAACTATTGTAACTATTGAAACTATTGAAACAATTGAAAAAATGTATATATGAATAATTTAATATAAGTAGTCTGTAAGAGTTGATCTCTGTTAGATGAAATAAATAAATAAATAAATAAATATGCAGATTGCACTCAGAGGGCATTATCGGTCCTTATTTTCAAAAATAATGCCGGAGCCAAAGTGTCTGTCTATACGGTTTTAAATTTTTGATGCCGTTTAATATAGGAAGTCATTCAAAAATTTCTAGCAATACTGAATTTCTAATATTTCGGCTTCACATATCCCTTTGGTCCTTTTAAATTTAATCAAATTTAAAAGGGAGCACAAGAGACTTCAAAATAATAAAAACTTGTTTTGCCTTTTCTCAAAGACTATGTTCTCTTAGTTTTTCTTCTAAGCTGATATATATATATAAATCAAAACACCATGTTAAATGGTTCATTGCAGTATACGGCTAGTTTAATATATGGATCGACTGCATCTAATGAACTCCAACGCTGTTCCCACTTTACACTACAAATGCAAATTAAACTTAAAAGTTTAAGTAAGACAAGCTTTTGTTTAGTAAGTTTTAACAAGCAATTTGTTAATAGCCTGCTTAAATATTATTTAAAGTATTTGATGTCTGAGGTAATTCAGGCCTGTGTCTCAAATAATTCTTAACTTTTTTTTAAACCAGCAAATGTTAATATTTAAGAGGTTTAGAGGCTCGCTTAAAGGTTTTTTTTTTTTTTTTGAATTTATCAAACTTTTTACATCTCAAGTTACAAAACTTGCAGCGAAAAAGTCAGGCGCGCATTTTATATACATTTTTATCCCGTTCTTACCTTTTCGGTTCGAAAAACTGTTGTTTTGCGTGTTTGTCGCAGATTTTCTTCCTCGTCCTCGGTTACTTTTGGTAAAAGATTTACGATTGTTTCCTCGACTGCACTCGCTCTCCTCTGGTGAAGAAGCTCTTGACACGGATGGAGTACTTATTTGAGATTCGGAACCTTTGCTCAAATATTTTGGCTTTTTAAGAAGCTGGTAATTAAATTTTCCTGTCCTTTCATTTGGAGTCTTTGGCGGCCGTCCCCGCTTACGATTACCACGACCACTCATTTGTTTTTGATAGATTTTTCTTTGATCTGAAAAAAGTTGCAATATTGAAATGCAGCATTTCTAACATTAAATTCAATAACAGAAGTAGAAATAAAAGAACCACATTTAATCAGAATATATTTTGAAAAACTTTATTTGTTGTCAAACAGTACTCTCTACTAAGCCAAAAAAATTAGCCATTCAATACTTGCCAGATAGAAACCAACGCTAATTTATATCCGCCATCACGAACTTACAATTTTCTATATTTTAACGCTTATCAGTTTTCAATTAAAATTTTGTTTCAATTTGCTTGGTTTCATAAAATTTCATTAACTAATTCTGTCTATTTGTTGATAAAATATTTTTATTACTCGATGCAAAATAACTAACTTTCAAGAATATTTTCCATATGTACAGAATCATATTACAGCCAGCCAATCAAAATCATTTTTCTATTTCTTAAGGATGAATGTGCCATCTGTACGTCGATATAAATATAATTACTGCGGATGTGTTCAATAGCAGTACATTACAAAATTTTTGCTGAAAAAACTGGTAACTGGAATTCCTTTTGTAAGATTAGGGCTGTGTTTCTTTATTCATTCCGCACATTGTTGAATATATATGGTTGTCGCATGGGTGAGAGCGAGTTCATGAAAAGCCGTTGAAGTTGTTGTTGTTGCTTTTCATTGATTTTGACAATAATGGGTACTGAGAAGAGAGTACGATCAGCCACGAGACAACCTTATTTATTCAACTATGATTCCGTAGAAAGAACTGAACGAATAGAATATTTATGTATTAATTTATTTTTATTACATCTACCGGAAAGACCCTTCACAGATAACTTATATATATACTACTCCTTTAAGCTATTACTTCATTAAAATACAGTACAGTTTACAAAATACATTTATACGATTACATTTCATGTAAACAGAGATAATAGGAGTATTCGCATCAATGAATCGGCAATATCCAACGTGTTGAAGTAAGCGAAAGTATTAAAATTTTTGTTTAATTCACATGCAATAGTCAATCTAAAAATCGACATCGCATATTTCTACATACATGTTACCAGCTTTAATAATTTTAATATACTAATGGTATTCATGCAAATGGGCAAAGCCCTTATAAATGGTATAAACAAGATAACTTTATCACCCTTATAAATGAACTGTCAAAATTTGTACTGAGAAGCTTTTGCACAAACCAGATATATTTGCTCTTCGATTTAGGTGAGCAAACGAGGTGGCAAACTTATAACAGCAATCAGCAATTACTAGAGATGAGTCGATATTTTGGTAGCAGTGATTCTTTCACAGCTACTCGAAAGTAGCAATCACAGTCTGCTACCAAAATATCTCAGTCACAGTGATTGCTACTCCTGTTATTTTGTTTTTTTTTGTTTTACAAGTTAATTATTAATCACAGTAGCAGTGACAGTTTTTCTCCCAAAAGCTTTGAGTATCGAATAAATTCTGTTACTGGTATTTTACAAGATCACAGTAGCAGTGATTTTTATTTCAGGGAATATATGTTGACTTTGTGTTAATTTAGTACTGTGAGTTCCGCGCGCACATTACAAGTTATTAATATGGTCGGTAAAAATTTTCAATAATAAAAAATATTTTTTCAAGAAATATTTGAACTGATATCAGGCAATTTTTTATATAATGTGATTATATGCTTTAATTATAAAAATAATTTTAAGATATACTTGTTTTGCTTTAAAAGTATGATCATTAATGAAATTTTACCAAGATCTTTAAAATTAAATGGAAACTGCAGAAGAATCAATTCTAATAAGTGTTGTGACCGGCACAACATTACCCTGTACACTTTGTACAGCCCGACCTCACACAAAGCCAGAATCTCCAATCGATTCTCTTTAAAACTCATACATAAATATCAATAAATATTGCCTCGGCATTTGCTGGCAAAATTTATGACTATTATTTCCATGAACGACCAAGACCCAATTCAAGTGCAGTGACTCGAATTGCTGGCGTTCATGAAAAACTGACCTAATTTTAGCGCACGCTTAAAATTACCAAAATAAACAAAACCATTGCTTGTTTTTAGTTGTCAAGTGTTTCCGACTACAACGTCGGCGACAACAAAAAACAAAGCAATGAACTGTTTGGGTGCATCGGCATTAGCTTGCACGGTCAGCATAATAGCGATCATTTACCTACCCTAGTTGCTGCGCTGCTCGCAAAGTGCAATGCCTGCAGCTACGCAACATGTAAGACGTACGTGATCACGTATCGCGAATGGGGAAGTAATATGTAAATAAATGCAAAGATTTTATGTATGACATGTAATGTTTTGATTGGTTAGAATCGATACATAATTTCCACTTATTGGAAATTATGGGAATTGTGGGAGTTTCTGGAAGAAAGGAACCTCTTTGGAAAGTGAGGATTTTCCTTTATAAACCCGTCGCCGGCGCAGAAATGGACACAGAGAGTTTTTAGAGTCATAAGAATAAACAACTAATAAGGTCGCAGCCTCGCCTAGACAGCGGGCCTTTTAGTTAAAATAAAATATTAATATAAACTTAAGTAAAACACAACATAGGTCGCAGCCTCGCCTAGACAGCGAGCCTATGTTGCAAAATAAATAAAATTAACAAAATTAAACTAAATATCTTTTACTCGCTCTCCCGTCTCTGGTCTCTCTTCTCCTTGCGGAAAGCACGGAGGCCACGGACGTTAAACACAACATAAGTCAGTGTGATCTTTAATATAACAAAGTAGCAATCACAGGCATTTTTCACTGTGATTCCAAAGTAGCAATCACAGTGAGTAGCAGTGACTACAAAATAGCAGTTTTGCCCATGACTAGCAATTACTATTCACAAGTTAACAGCTGACATATCTCTGAAAATGCACAATCGGTTTTAGGGGACTTTCACACAATCTACCTGATAAAAATAACTAATTGCCCTAAATATAACTTTGCCGCTTTGCATGAATATAAAAGAACTTTTGCTTCCTGTCTTTTTATAAAAGATCAATGCTTGTGGAGTTTGAACCACATTAAATGAAGAAAATTAATGTTTTAATATACGCAATTGTCCAATATGAACGTTTTATTTTAAAAAGCTCTCACAACAAGTGATTGATAAAAGAAAAGTCAAAATCTTTTTTATTTTGCTTTAATCATACAGGGTTGCATTCGCAACTACTTAACCTTCTACTCCGATTCCGCTACATGCTAAAAACAGATTGCTCCATCTTTGGCATTTCATCAGCTTTTTAGGCGGAATTTGACAGAATGCTTTCTTCTTAGGCCCGTATTACATGGTGTCCGTTTGCTCGACGTGCAAACGATTTTGTAGTTGCTGTTAACATGAAACTGTCAAAAACAATTGAGAGTATGAACATGTCGGACAGCGGGCAAAATATGTTCATTCTCAAGAATGATATATTACCAGATTGCGCATTGCGCATGTCGTCCATCTTTGTTATGAAGTTGGCTGCGAAAAAATCGTGACGTAGCTCGGGTTTGTCAAAGTGGCTGAATGTAAACGTAGTCACAATTTATGTATAGGGGGTTATTTATGAAAAAAGTCTACATTTTCTTATTGAAACTTGACGACTTGAAATGGAATTAATGTCATTATAAATATATTTATAAATAAATTAAAGTATATATATTTTTCAGTACTATTTCTTAAAAAAATGCACCTATAATAGGGGTGCGTTCTCGCATTCGCACCGCTTCACACAAAAAGCAGCTACGTTGCTTGATGTGTTTGACAGCACTGCTTCTTTGTTTTCATTTTGTTATGTTCTTCTTGTTTGCTATTTCGTAAAGACTTGTAGCCGCCGCACACTACAGACTTTTAGTCGGCCGATAGTTTGATTTGTTTTCATGTGGGCATGGTGTCTTATGAAAGTGTGCACACCTAACTATTGAATTAAACCCAACTAAAAAATCAAATGGGAGGTCAGATTTCCACTTGATTTTAAAGTTTGGTACCTATCTACAGACTGCCAAGTGGGTATGGCGTGCTATGGAAGTCCGCAAACTAGCCGATCAAATAGTTTGCCAACTGGTGGACATTTTCTTTGTTTTTGCTGTAATTTTATTTTTCGTTGAAAAGTGCTGCTTTTTACAGTATAAATGGAGATAAGTTTTGCCTTCTGCAGATTGCAAATAGGGAAAACAAGTTTTAATTATTGTTATAAAAGATAGCGTTAGTGCCAGCAACATGTTGAATGCTGCTTATTACCGGGCGTCTCGACTAGCAATAGTTCATTGCATGCCATCTGTCAAAATTCATTGCAAGCAATGGCAATATTTCAAGGATGGGTTTTTGATGTTATGCTTTTTCATTTTTAAAATGGCGCCAAACAAATTAGTACGCGTCTCGCGCGCGCTTAATGCTTGAAATCAGCACTCAAATTGCCGGTATAAATTTATTATTTTATAAATATCCTCTCCACGCCTCTCCATTTTCAAGAACTTAATTAAATTTTATTTTTTATTTTTTTATTTCTAGCCCTAACTTCAATTTCTTTAATTTTTGCAGTAGCTTTAATTTTCAGCACATATAAAAATGACTGCCAAACAATAAAAATTACAGCTCATTGACAAGTTCGTATATATTGCAAGACATATATTGCCAACTTCGGCAATTGAGTGGTCTCCATTGGCAATATTTGATGTTTGACATATAGCTTGCAATGAATTATGGCTAGTCGAGACGCTCGGTTACATAATAATCTAATAAAAAAAAATTTTTAATATTCATACCCGCACCAAAATCAACAAAAAGTATGTCAGTAATGTAAATTTTATAAAACTTGAAACAGCCAAATAATTTTAAAACTCCCTATGAAAATGTTTCTCAAATGCACCCCGCAATTGGCAAACTATCCGGTCACAGTGTGCGCACCTACAACCAACTAAATAGTTTGCTTGTCAGTTGCGACCAATCAAGCATCGAACTATTGGCCGACTAAAAGTCTGTAGTGTGCGGCGGCTCTTAAATGCTTGCGTTACTTGTGCTTGCTAGTTGCTTTTTGATATTTTCTTTTGTATGTATTCATAAAGGGTCACAGTCAAAGAAGTAAGAGATAAGGAAGCGGTGTTATTCCTCAAAAGTGAGGTATTTTTCTCATTGGTGTTGGTTAACACACACATAGAAAAATTTACGCAGGACCGCATTCGGGTGTAGCAAATAAGAAGGCGCAAACTTTTGCAATATTAACTAGAATTGAATGGAATGAATAAATAACTAGGATGAATAATGATGTAAGTAGACAATGTGAAGTCATCAGGTAATATTATGAAGAAATGACATGAAACTTATGTGAGTGATGGATGTGAAAATCTAAACTTCACAAGTTGTGAAAATTTATTGTATTTCCACACCACCTTTGCGATATACAATTTGGTGCATCATCGATTTTTTTTGGGTGTACGGTTCATTTGTAGGCCTATTTCACCCATAAAGAACAGAAATCATTAGTAAAATTATTAATAAACAATTCAGCTACTAAACCCCTTAAAATTAACAGTCTTGTGGAGCTTTTGTCTGATTGAAGACTTTTCGTTTATCTTTGTTCGTTATATAATATCGCCTTTTTAAACAAATTTCAATTAATGATTTGACTACGACCGGAAGACTTTATATGACCTTCAAACATAGTTTCTCCAATAAGGGATTTTTGCGTATTTAACAGTATTCTATTAAAATTTTATATTTTTTCCAAAATAGATTTGTCTTTTGAATAAGACGAATTTTCGTATTCAAATAAATTTCGTTTGAATACGAAGTTCCTTTTCAGCAATCATGCAAACAGCAAACTACTGATCTTGCATTTATAACATCATTTTCTAATCCTAGTGCTAGAATCCAAAGGGTTTTTGAATCAAGCATATCGTTGCCCGGGAATTCATGTGCTCCATACGCCATTTTGTAATAGTTATACCAACAGCTTTTTATTTTTGTTTTTTGTAAATGAATACATTTTTTATGATTTCTGTTAAATAAATTTAAGAACATATTTTTTTTTTTGTGTTTCAATGAATATTAATTTGAATTTGTAAATGAATAAACTGCTGTTGACGAAAAACTTTAAATCTGTTTCATTTTTTCCTTATACATCTTTGCTCTATGAGTATGAGTTCACATAAAAATAAGTTTGAAATGGCGTATAGAGCAAAGTTCAAACTTAAACTTCCATATACTCAAAATGTGTTTTTTGCACATACAGCACATGAATCCCCGGACGGCAATATATGAAAATCTGAAAGATTGAAATTGAATCACTGAAAACAAGAGCGCCCTAAAAATATGTGCGATTGTGTAAATTGAATGCGCCTCTGAAGCGGTATTTGTATTTTGACAGTTCGATCTCACTAAATCGGTGCAAGACAACGGGCTCTAATTTTAATTTTTTCGCAAAATTCCAATTGCAAATATTAAAACTTTCACTTGTTACAACTTCTTTAAACTAAATAAAGCTGTTTTGTTTATAAAATTCGACTGATGCCGGTATATTTACTTGTGAAAGGATATTACCGTGTTCTTCAATTTATGGCTGTTTGCACAACTTTTCACTTTTCAATGCATTTTTAGTCAATTGTTTATGTTATTTATGTTAATAATTTTGCAAAATTTAGAAATAAAAATAGCTTTTTATTAAATAATAGGTATTTATAATTCGACTCCAATTTTTTTTAGACACGAGAGATCGAACTGTCAAAAACTGTTGCCTCAGTACACACACACTGTATGTGAGGAGAACACCATTTCCTTATATTTTATTTCTTTGGTCACAGTTGAGAACCCGGATGACGTAGGCTGCGCAGTAGATTTTTTTTCTCGACGCTGGGACTGCGCAATCCTTTTATCTATCATTCTTGGTTCATTCTTGCAAGGTGTCGATACAGCGTTCACCGTACAAAACAGTGTTGCCGGGTGGTGAAATTAAAGATTTGGGGGTTTAAGTAGCTAAAAAGTAAATTTTTTGAAGAAAAGTGCTACTATTGTGTTTTGAAAGTATGTAGAAAATAGTTGTAGGAAACCCTTGTTGGAATAAACTGTAGGTTAAAAAGGTATTGGAACTTAATGAAATGTCAAAATCTATAATACCAGCGTGCAAAATGTGGAAGAGAGTTAAAAATATTCATTGCATGCCGGGCAAACGGTCACCGTATAATAGGGACCTTACAGAGCACCCTAAACAATTGCGCGTTGCGGTGTGATCTCAAGTGGCACACAATTTTATTATACGCTAAACCTAAACAAGTGCGCAGTGGAAACAATCGAAAATATATAAAACTGCAACAACTCATTGCTCTTAACCCTAATATTTTTATTTTTTGTAGCCAACTTCACATCCGAACGCAATGTCAAAATTGGTAGGCTTCATAAATAATGAATGTGCATGAGCCGATTTTGACAGTTAAACTAAGCACAAGCACTTGTTTAGGCTGCAATCAAGAATGATAGAAAAATAGATTACGCATCGCGCAGCTCCGTTATGTTGTTTACTTTTCATTTTGACATTTCTAGCTACGAACAAAGTATTCGTATGTATCATGTATATATCATGACGTCACGCTAGACCAAGTTTCTTTCTTGGATCTTTTGCCAGTGCAAGTTGGATTGGAAACTTGTACTGTTGTAAACTTGCATGCGCAGCACTCGTACATAATTTTTTATTCATATTTTAATATAAAACGAAGGAAAAACTTGTTTACTCTATTATATCCATAATTTTATGCCATTTTGTTTCATATTTGTTCACCTTATGAACAAGACTTGACAGAAAGCCATATCGTAAGCTCAAATCGTAAGTTTTTCGTGACGTAGATGCACAGATCGTTGAAAATTATTTTTATGATTTTTGAAGCGAAGCTTTTTACGCTTCGTTCTGCGATTTGCTGTAGTGAAATCTGAAAAAACGACACTTTTTTCCGATACCGTTTTTCTTAGAATTGATATTGCTTTTTATTGTTTTATTGACATTGTTTCTATTGCAACAAGAAAATGTTAAATTAAAAATAATTTCTTGCCCGTTGCAGGAATTGAACTCACATCCTCTCATTTGCTGATTTACTCTAACTCTCTAACCATCAAGCTAAAAATCTTTATTTAACAATCCCGTTGATTCAGTGATAAGTATTAGCTTAAGCTATGTTTCAACAGATCACAATAATCTATTACTTTAAATAGGATAGTGTGCTGACAATTCTTCATAGGACTGTGTCTTGGCTAGCCACACAACAAAAGTAGCAAAAAAAACTGTTGCTTCTTCTATTCCACACTGTCATCAACAGCGTTCAGTAGTTTGGGTTATTGTTTGTGCATTTTTTTTTTGTTTTTGCATAGCGCGAAGGAAAAATTAACAACTGACCAAAAGTGCGTTGACAAGTGCATTTTCTAAATGACAGAAAAGAAATAATAATGATATATAATAAAACTTACTGGTGTGAAGATACACGTGCGTTTTTAGTTTACTTTGTTATTTTAAAGTTTTGAATTTAAAAATTATTCGAATCGAATTGTGAAAAGGCTTCGCTTCTCACATGTGTCCAGTGACGCACCTGTGTTTTTTTATCATTCTTGGGTTGCAATGTTATCGAAATTCTGAAGTTCACAATGATTCATACTCATTAACAGTTTAAAACGGCTTAAGCCGTTGTTATGCAGACGCTCATATGATCCCCGATCAAAAATAATAAATACAAGATTATGCCATGCACATGTCTGCCTACGTCATGATCGACACATTGTCAAAATCAGCTGTTTTTCACTGAACAAAGCATAAAAAACAACTGTAGCTAAAAAAAAAAAATTGCAGAGAACTATTTCGCACTATATTTCGTCTTTTCTTGCACGAACAGAAAATCAGTGAGAAGAACAGAGAAAGTGTCTTTTTCTATCTACGTCACGAAAGACCTAACGTCTTGCGCAGAACGGTGCAACTTTTTCTGCCTCTGATGGCGTAATCTGATTTCTATTATTTTTTATCCCCGATCACGTCCTTTTTTACGCTCTTTTTTCATTTGATGAGCTCTGTGAAGAAAGTAGGTCTGTTTTTGTACTCTACACTGTGTAAGATTTGTGTAAGTTCAAACTGAGAGAGTAAAAATGAAATTGGAGAATAGTTGCAAAAGTACGGAAACAACTTTTAGTAAGTTTCAAGCACAAAACAGCTGGCTTTGACTGCAGACGTAAATTGCGCCAATTAAAATTATCATTAATTTGCATTTTTAATGCAAAACTGAACAATTACTTAATTTTTATTTATTATTATTTATTTATTGTACGTAAATTTCTTTTTAGGCACACAATTTGTGAATTTATTTATCGCAAAACATAAACAATTATGAAATGTAATTTGACATTTGCTTCTTATTGATGCTTATTTTTCTTGATGCTTGTTCTTACTTTACTCGAAATCTTGAGTTCTAGCACTCTCTGTGCACTTTGTGTGCTCAAGAGAGCGATTTTATGTTTGTTCTTCTTCTCCCATTTTAAGCACAAAAAGTACGGAAACAGAAAATAGTGTCCCACAAGTTACACAGTGTGAGTACGGAAACCAAAGAACTAAGGCGCCTGCTTCACGTTCAATATATATTGATCAATATATAGTATCGTGATATTTATTGAACGTGTAGCATGTAATATTGATGGATCGTGACCCACAAATCGCAAAATATTTAAATATTTTTAAATCCATCAATATGAATCGCGATCCAAACTTCACAATAAATATTGAACGTGTAGCAGGCGCCTAACTGTGAAACCTAACCCCCTAGCCACACGTGCCAGTAACAGTTCGAAAAACTCAATACACTCTCACTTTTTCACTAATACACTCACACTTTGACATCGACAGCCAGTACTGGCAGTCCACTGGCAACAACTTTTACAGAGACAGTGGATTTTGACAACCACAGCCAGTAAAGACAAAAGTAAGGAAAACAGTGTTGCGTTTTTTCCCTAAAATATTCGAACTTTAAGTATGCATTTTTCTTTCATGTCTTGTAGTAAAATATATTTAATTTATTTAGTTGCTATTGCTTTAAAATTAAAATATGATATGAACAAGTTTAATTTATTTTTAAAGAAATATTGTTTAAAACATTGACAACATAATTTGTTCCCTATTTTTCTCCCATTTAAGTTTGGTGCTTTGTTGGCATATAAAAGCAACACTAAAACTGGATGTGAAACTAACAAGGGAACTTTGATTGTTGGGAGATCCTTTGCCTACGACGACATTTTGCAATGAACTTTTACCACCACATGTGGTCACAGCAAACTTTCTGGCTTATTTCGAAAGATTTTCGAAGTTAATACATACTTTCAACTGGCATGCCATTACTGTCACGTGTGGCTGCAGCGTAAATAAGAGCTTTGAGCGGCGCGTTACCAGCCGCTTTGCGTTAACTCTGAATTGTCATCCCTAAATAAAAGCGGCGGCTTTATGTCAGATGCGCAGGCAGCCAACAAATTTTTCACAGAAATAGCAATATTTTCAAAGTCTGCAGCCAACTTTACTTCCTAACGCTCTGTCAAAATTGGATTTTCCAACTGCTCAGCGTTGCCGTCGCGTTATTATGGTTTGCTTCATACAATTCATATTAGCATGACGATTTTTTGACAGATAAACGCTCTTGTTTAGGTTTCACAGTAAGAGATAAGGAAGTGGTGTTTACCTCACATACAGTGTATGTGTACTGAAGTACTTCTGGGATTGCGAGTGAGCGAGATAGTTTTTTGACAGGCTACATATCACAAAAATAAAAAAGCCTAAGCAAGGGGAAGTGTCGGTGAAAAATATTAAGCAAATAAATGAAAAAGTGATTATAATCGTTAAAAACTTGAATATTATAGAACTTTATAAGCTATAAATGGAATTAGTTTATAAAGAAAGGCTTTGTGTAGTGAAAAACTGTGATAGCAGCCAGCGCTCAAAACATGCGTTTATTTGATTTCACAGGTAAGTATAATAAAATTGGTGAGGTTTTAAAGTAATAAAATCGTTGCTTATATAAAAGTGATGTTAAATACGCTTATTTCCAAATAAAATTATATGTATCAAACTTGTCGATGTGGCGCCATTGAAAGCCTCCACATTGTGTTATATCGCCTGTCAAACAACACTGCAGGGGCGCATTTAATTTCTGAGGTGCCATGCCTTTCAGGGCGCTTATTTTTAACCACAAAAAACTTATAAAAAAAAAATATCAAACTAATGTATCCTTCTTTTTAATTTCATGCATGCTTTTGTCTTAAAATGAATTTTTATCAAATCATTGAAAGTAGTGTTGAATTATTTTGTTTTTATCCTGGGTTCAGGTCTTTTAGTTAATTTTATTAATATTTGGCTTTTTTACGGGTGAAATAGGCCTACAGGGGAACCGAACACCCAAAAAAAAAAAATCGGTAACGCACCATATTGTATACCTCTTGGGTGGTGTGGAAATACAATAAAAATGAAATAAGATCAAAAAAAAATATAAACAAAAAAGTTTTCGTCTTTCTTTATGGCCGTATGATTCTTCATTAAATTGCATATTTTTTGTTATTAAAAATTAAAAAAGAGCAGTTCAAATAGTACAAACGCATAGATTCAATTAGTGTGAGTGAGTTCGCATATAGCACGAATTGGAGAAACAAATGTGCAACGAAGTGTATTTTTAATGCATTTTTTTATGCTTCTCAATTCGTTACTCGTTAAGTTTCGATCAAATATTTGTTGTCAACTTCTTGTTTCAACGCAACTACACCCAAAAAAAACTTGTTGGTATTATTAACAATATCAGTGTTGCTGAATTTATTTCAGAAAATTTTATAATAGTATAAAATCATATAATAGTTTGAAAATACTCAAATCTTTGTATTGACAAGATTTCTTGATGGTTGTTTATCAACAAGATTCTTGTTTAGTTGAAAACAATTATTTTAATATACCAGAATTTTTTGTTGGTGTACCTCCTTGCGAGAAAAAAAAATCAGCGACAACTAGCAACTTCGCTGAATTGTCAAAAATGGTTCTTGCCACTGAATATGTTTCTATCTTATTCTCGCACAATAGACAAGAATATTGTTGTCTGGGAAAAACCTAACGCCTTTTTGTCTATCCGTATGATCTGGCATCTATGTCTGCCACATATGTTTTAACCATTGCAAAAAGCTACAGCTGCTCTGCTCACACTAACAACAAATTCCGTAAAGAATTTAATAACAAACTCAGCTGTTTACTTAAGTACACAGTTAGCGTTCCGCAAAACCTTTCCACCATAGTGTAGTGGTTAGAGCGCTGGCCTTTAACGCAAACATGCGCGAGTTCAAACCCTTCACCAAATAAAACCAAATTTTTTTTTCTTATAATTTTATTTAGAAGTGTTTTTTTGTTATTTTTATGAATGGGTAGTATTTACAAAAGATAAATTTAGGCAAAACATTTAAAGAAATTAAAAAAATATATCTCAAATATTGGCTACTATTTTTTACTCTAGTAAGGAAAACTTGCGTTTATTTAGAAAGGAATTTTGGCCATTTTTAATAATCATATTTCTCTTTAGTGTTTTTTACATATATATATTTTAACTTATTAAATTAAATTCAATGAAAACCTTCCTGTGTCGGACGGTATTTGAACCGCGGTCTCCGTCACATAAGCTGCTCATTCTACCCAACGCGCCACGGACATCATATTTTAAGCTTATCATTTAGGATATTATTTTATTGCGTGACTTACACTTGCATCGCTTTAAGTTTTTTCGCTACTTTTTTCACATCCTCAGCTTGTTTGCTGCGTAAAGGAGCAAGCTATGTAAGCACATACAACTTTCCTTGTTTAACATGACATCAAAATTTAAGAGTGCATTAGTGAACACCAAATTTTGTTTCATTGTGTTTGTAACTACGTTAGAGCTGTCTAGCTGGGGTAGTATGTTATACAGACGATCAATTGATCCCTGAACAATAGTACACTTTTTGCTTCTTTCAATACTTTATGCAAAAAAGTATCACGAGTATGAGTATAAGTGTTGCTATTAAGCACGTTTCATTAATGCTTTGATTTTCATGCCAAAAAACACAAATGTTGTGAAGTATTGTATAGCGCACACTGTTTTGATCTCGTGATTTCATATTATTTTCGAATCATTTGGTGACCATTCTGGGAAAAATAAATTCCCTCGCTCACTCCCTCAAATTTCCCTTTTACATTGAAACAACAACAATCTGCGTCTGCATAACAACGGCCTTATGCTTAGTAAACGCATGTTTTCTTCGCAAATTACCGACGATTATTTTTCATCAACTCAATAGATGATTAAATTTAAGCAAACATCCGAAACATGTGGCGTCCGTGGCGTAGTTGGTTAAAGTGCGTGGCCGCTATGTCAAAGAACCTTGGAGACCCAGGTTCGTACCCCAGCAGCGACAGAAACAGACAATGGCAAACCTCAGAGAGTAATCAAAATGCCATGTAAAGCTTCTTGAGAATAAGAACATTCCGTTCATCGCCGTTCGGAGTCGGCGTTAAGCCTGTAGGTCCATTTCTCGGTCAATTGTGTACAAACTTAATAACACGCACAACACAATTGATCATAAGAAGCTAGGTCAAAGTCCTTTCAAGGGCTGAAATGGCCAGTTATTTATTTGTTTTTTTTTAAACATCCGAAAACCAAAACAACAACTATTGCACTGAAGTTTTCGTAAATTGTGAAGTGAATACCCTTAATATGTGATGGAGAAACCAATAAAGTTATGGATCAATTGCCAAACAAAAGGCTATCGATAATTCGTAGCAAAATTTAAAATTGGTTTGGTAAAAAACTACATAGCTTATAAAAATAAATTTATAAAGTCAAAGATCAAACGGCAATATAAGGTTATTGAAATTTTTTTAAGGCATGTTCCTACTTGGCGCGCTCGGTATTCGATTGGAAATTTAAATTTTTTTGCAGAAAACGTTAAGAGATAATTGAACATTTTTTTGAGATGAATTAAAACACTAAAAAATTATTCATAAAAAAATTTTTTACTAATTTTTAACATTTTTTATGTATAAAATTTTAATATGGTTGACGTGTCGATTTTGGAAAGAATCTGATGTTACGCTAATAACTAAAGTTTGGCAGTACCTAGAACTTATGAAGATTTGAAAAAAAATCGTACAAAACTCAAGTTTTTTTCTGAATTTTGTGCAAAAAAAAATATAGAAACTAGTAAGAAATGATCTTCGACTGAGCCAAAGTTAAAATACCCCCACGGACGAATTAAAATACATTCAAAGTCTTAAGAAGTCAATAAAATGTTTATTTGTAAAAACATTTCCGTCATAGTTTTGACAGAAAATATTCGCTTTTGTTTTTTGATAAAAGCACTTCATATGGGAGGTAGGAGTGGTTTTCACTTGATTTCGTTGAATTATATACTCATATATATGCATATTAAATATTTAAGCTTATTTGCAAAATTTCAGGTCCATACATTAATTTTTGTGGAATTCAAGGAGATTTTTCCTTCTTGGTTAAGTCACTTTATATGGGAGATAGGCGTGGTTTTTATTCGATTTGATTGAAATTCATTCACAGAGTACATGTTATATATCAGTTCATATGCAGGATTTGAAGTCCATATACTAATTTTTGTGGAATTTAAAGAGATTTTACCTTTTTGATAGTGTCACTTTGTATGGGAGGTAGGCGGACTCATACTCAGAGTATATATTAAATATCGAAGCTTATATGCAAAACTTTAAGTCCACATATTAATTTTTGTCGAATTCTAAGAGATTTTACCGTTTTTAAAAAGTTACTTTGTATGGGAGGTAGGCGTGGTTTTTATCCGATTTGGCTCATTTTCGAACTTGATATTTATTTATTAGATAAAAGCTTAAATATCGAATTTCTTGACGGAAGCTTTGAAAATTACGGCTGTAATCGTGATCACAGACGGACAGATGGATAGACAGACGGACATGGCTAAATCGAATCGGATGGTGATACTGTTATAAAAACAATTTTTTTTTAAATAATTAAAGACACATAATATTTTATCAAACAGTTGAATATTATTAAGAAATGTACTATTTACAGTGGCGTCCGTGGCGTAGTTGGTTAAAGTGCGTGGCCGCTATGTCAAAGAACCTGGAGACCCAGGTTCGAACCCCAGCAGCGACAGAAAATTATTTGAATTAAAATAATTTTTCTGTACGGCCGCCACCTCTCTGCAGACAATGGCAAACTTCAGGGAGTAATCAAAATGCCATGTAAAGCTTCTTGAGGACGGGAACATTCCGTTCATCGCCGTTTGGAGTCTGCGTTAAGCATGTTGGTCCATTTCTCGGTCAATTGTGTACAAACTTAATAACACGCACAACACAATTGATCATAAGAAGCTTGGTCAAAGTCCTTTCAAGGGCTGAAATGGCCAGTTATTTATTTATTTTTATTTTACTATTCACAATAGCTATAATGATTTACTATATTTCTCATTTGAATAAAAGTTATGAAAAGTGTTTTCAAAAAGATGTTACATATTTAACTTATCGAACGCGAGTTCAATTCAGAACTGCCTCCTTAAAAATTGTGAATTAAAAGCCAAGCTAATTTCACTGACTCGAAAGTAGCCAAATGAAATGCATTCGTTTTGTTTTTGTTTTACGTGGGCCAATGCGAGCGCAGTTAAGACTTGCATTTTGCCTCGGATTGCACCATGAAACTTCGCGTACCTTTTTCGTATGTAAAAGTCTGAAGGTTCATGGAACTGAAATTATTGTAAACGGATGCACCTCTGCACGAGCTTGCGGCTTTTAATTCACAACATTCCTCCCCCTTTTGACCAGTACACGGAGTTAAAAAAAATATATGTAAACAACTAGCGGACCCTGCAAATGTTTTACTGTACATACGTTACCTCCAATTTACTAATAAGATAAAATGCAAATTTAAACGATTTTGATATTGATTAAATAAAAGCTAACAAAGGAAAAACTGATAGTAAACTAATAAACATTTTATTTTTTAAGAAAAAAATTTAAACGATTTTAATATTGATTTAACAAAAGTTAACAAAGGAAAAACTAATAGTGAACCAATGAACATCTGAATTTTTAAGAAGAGTAAAAAGTACTTAAGTATTGAATAAAAAAAAGATTGAATTTTAATACTAAAACAACCAAATTTTATCCCAATGCGAGTTGATGTAAAATGTTCTTTGTCAATCTTTGAGGCGCATAAATGAACAAACTTGATGGTTTGCCCACCGGAGAACACGCGACATATAATTGGCTATGTGAGAAGCACGGACTTTCTAGATCTAGCCCACAAACAGACATTGTATGGCCTTGTGACTTATTGATAGTCATTGCAACGCCAAACGAACTGGAAATTTCCGGCGTCTGAATGGAATCGGCGAGTCCGAAGGTATCATTGGGATCCTTGGAAGAAGAACAACTTCACCTTGAAACTTGCCAGTCAAAATTGTAGCTTCAAGAATATTTCCTCTGATATTTTTTATGACCAATTGCGTGCCATTACATAGCTTTGGTCCATTTAAATTTCGAGGTAATATTATTATTGAGCCAATTTTTAAATGTAAGTTATGTGGTGGCATTCCCGGTTAATCCAGTGAATTCAAGAATTCAACAGGATAGTTGACAGGTTCGTCAGAATCGACAAGAGTGTCGATCGATTTAAACAGCATCTCACGGCCAGGTAATGTCTGTTGTATTCTGAAATTGATTGAAATTGAAATTGATTTTTTGCGGCCAAAATAGCTCGTTCGCGTTGCCACGTATGATTTCAGATAGTGTTCAGTTTTATTACCCTGTGTTACTAAAATTCTTTTGTTATCTACTATAACTTTCTTTTTATAAGGTGCAGATAATATTTTGAAAATCAAAAGTTAATACTTCAAAAAGAATTACAAAAAAGTTTCGTCAAAATCAAAAAATCCGTTTTTGCAATTCCTTTTTGAATTTTGCTAAATTTTGAATATTTTTTCATATTAAATTTTGCATTTTTCAAAAAATTCACTTTTTTAAATCTGCATAACTTTCTTGTTTATGAAAAGGGGCAGATAATATTTTGGAAGTAGAAAGTCAATACTTAAAATAAAATTACAAAAAAGTTGCGTTAAAATCAAAGAATCCTTTTTTTGCAGTTCCCTTTTGAATTTTGCAAAATTTTGAATAATTTTTCATACAAAATTGAGCATTTTTCGCAAAAAGTCATTTTTTTAAATCTGCATAACTTTCTTGTTTATGAAAAGGGGCAGATAATATTTTGGAAATGAAAAGCTAATACCTCAAATAAAATTACAAAAAAGTTTTGCTAAAATCAAAGAATTCTTTTTTTTGCAATTCTCTTTTGAATTTTGTTAAATTTTAAATAATTTCCCATACAAAATTGAGCATTTTTCGCAAAAAGTCACTTTTTTAAATCTGCATAACTTTCTTGTGTATAAAAAGGGGCCGATAATATTTTGGAAATCAAAAGTTAATACTCAAAATAAAATTACAAAACAGTTTCGCTAGAATCAAAGAATCCTTTTTTTTTGTTATAGCTTATCAAAACTCGCAAATTTTTGAGTTTTTAGGTGTATTTTTTTAAGGTAAAGAAATTTTTATGTTTAAAATATATATGCTAAACAAAATTACTTTCAGAAGCAAAATACATTTTAAAATAATCCTCTTTACTGCTTTTTAGAAAAAACATGCTGTATTTTTTAAAACATTGACCCAATTTTAAATTACTTGATTTTCTTAAAATGATAGGGTGTTGTATAAAGTGATCGCATTTGTTTATTATTAAAGATATTTTAAAAAATCTTTCCAATTTTATAGAAATAAATAATGTCGATCTAAATTGCATACTTTTTTTAAAAAAAAAAACAATTTTTTTTCTTATTTTCGTACCATTTCGATGCATTGTGTACCGGGGCGAACTTAGAACTAAACAATCTAAAGACCCAGACCAAATTTCACAAAAATTGGTCCAGTCTATTAGGAGGAGTTCAGTGACATAGCCATGTACAGAAGAATTTTATATATAAAGATAAAGAATAATAAAGGTATTTTACTTTTATACGCATCCTGTCGTGGGTTCTAGTGATTTGCTTGACTTGGTAGATGCCTGACGCTGTAGTTGTTCCTGCTGGTATCTTGCTGTCTCTGAAGTTGGGCTCCTGATCGTAATACGGGGAAGTCTGGGTATTATTTTGCGCTGGAGTCCCTGATGATGTTCTAGCGGTGATGGTGGTTCGCTAAACTCCCCTGACGAGCTTGTACTGGTAGTATTCTTTTTCTTTCTTCTATATAAGAGTATACCAATGATGATACTTAGTACAAAACTCAAAGTGCCGAAAGTGAAACCGATACCGGTCGCAATCTTCTGTTTGTGGAAAATCTGGTTGGTCTTTTGTAGCTCCAAAAGTGGTTTCAGTTCTGGCTCCTTTGACCGTTTTCTAAAGTTGTTTTAATGGAAGCGTGGCTAGAGATAGCTGTGGGTAAATTTGGTGCTACTGCTTCGCTGCTATTCAACAATTCTGACAAATTTTGTTTGAGTGTTTCTATCAGCGAAGAATGGTCTATACTCCGTTGGCTCATGTTGAAGGAATACACCCGGTTTTTCGTCTGGGAGAATGACTTCCTCGTTACTTACTATACACCTTTCCAATACGTTCATATAACCGAATTCGGAAAGTGTTACTGCCCTGGTTCCGTCATCACATATGAGTTCGAACACTTCTGGTCTGCGGAATTTATGGAGCCATCTGTTGGGCTCTACAGTTTGTATTTCTGTTTGTGAATATCTTGCCTGGAAGGTGGCAAGGCAGAACATCGGATTTTATATTTTCTTTAATTTTGATGCATTTGGCAATTTTTAATCCGGAAAGACCGATAAATTGACTACGGTCCTTCGCTTCTGCCATAAAGTCATATGTTATTCTGGCAACTAAGTCCCATTCGCCTTCGATGAAAAGTGGTATAGGGTAAACCTTGAATATAGTAAATGTCATCTGGTTCGGCAAAAATAGCTTAATCACAATCAAGAAACTACCATTATCTGCAAACGCCTTCACAAAGGCTATTTGATGAATTTTTATGATTTTAGACAGGAACCACTTTGCTTTGCCATTCAAGGTGAGTCTAACAATCATCTTATTTATGTCCTTATGGCTCATGATTGTTGGATGCAGAATTCCTTTAAAATGTCATCAATTATCGCCATTTCAATTAACTGTTGGCCTTGTATTTCTATTAATTTTGAATTGATAAGTGTCTGCCGTTCTAGAAGCTGTACTTTAAAATTGAGCTTATTAAAAATTTTCTTTGTTTCGTTGTTCATAGCGTATTGCTGCGTATTGATGACACTCTGCAGCCACCGTAACTAATGGTTTGTGGAATGCTTTATAGTCACTTTCCATAACCGTTATTTGTTTAATCACGATTTCATAAGATTGACTGTCTCTCTTATCTATTTCCTGAAGGTCCAAAACTTCACCAACGAAGTCAATTGATCTCCTACTTCTGTGCTGATCTCCAATTGATGACATCATGAGCTTATTTTTCTCTATTATGTTGACTAAGACATCAGTTTCCTGAAATGATAGTACACAAGTGCCGTAGAACTCTTTCGAAGAAAGTACTCCAGTAAGATTCATGCACAACATTTTTTCCGTCTCCGTAAAATTCCTTAAAATTGTTAGTACTTCTGTCAGCTCTACTGGCGTGAACTTTGTCAGAATGGTCCAATCTCCGCCATAGAACAACGCGTTGCCGACCGGTTCGAAGAAAGCTGGGATGTTTCCAATCTTCTTAGCTTCGGTGTGCTGAGCATTGCATAGGCCTACCCAAGCAATAACTAGGACCACGATCACTGCGGAATCTAATATAAATCTAGCAAACATTATTTATTCAAATAGCTGTTTTATTCTTAAATTTGAAGGTTTAATAAGAAATGTTACACAAAAAAAAAATTATGTGTTAAAAATATATTATTAATAAAATTAATTCTTATTAAAAAAAAAAAAAAATTAATAACAGGTCATTTCACCCCTTCAAAGGACTTTGATTTAGCTTCTTATGATCAATTGTGTTGTGCATGTTGTTAAGTTTGTACACAATTGACCGAAAAACGGACCTACAGGTTTAACGCCGACTCCGAACGGCGATGAACGGAATGTTTTTACTCTCAAGAAGCTTTACATGGCATTTTGATTACTCTCTGAGGTTTGTCATTGTCTGCAGAGAGGTGGCGGCCGTACAGAAAAATTATTTTAATTCAAATAATTTTCTGTCGCTGCTGGGGTTCGAACCTGGGTCTCCAGGTTCTTTGACATAGCGGCCACGCACTTTAACCAACTACGCCACGGACGCCACATTCTTATTTAGTATTTATTAATAACTGTATGTAAACTCTTTTCACTGTTAATATTTAATAAAAGTTTAATTAGGTTTGCATTATTATTATAACTTTGTTTTTATATGCCTTATATATGTCTAGCAAACGGTTTTTGTTTTGAATTTTCAAACGAACTATAATAATCAAGATTTTACCTTAACCTTAATCGGTCCCTTGTGTAAATTTTACACACACTTTTCAACTTCAAGCTGTTATTTTTTTAATATAATTTCAGCAAAAACCGAGCTAGGATTTTGGTTGGTTTTTTAAAAATCTTTTTTTTTGAAATAAATAAAATAATGAATAATAAATAATTTTTAACGACTAGGTCGCATTAATTTCATTCATCGATAAAAATATGGCTCTTGAAAAAGTGTGTAAAACTTACACACAAGGAACTTATTCGTTTCTAGAAATTAGGGACCGATGAAGGTTAAAGTAAAGGTGCTTTAAATTGTAAGTAGAAGTTAAGGGTTCAAAATTAAATATTTATACAATATATAAATAGAATTCAATTCTTTATATAAAATTTAAGCAGATTATCGCTTAATGTAATAATTGTCAAGTGTAATAAGTGACAAAGTTCATTCATCGCCTGTATAAAATAAATATTTATAATATTTAAAATTATAAATATTTATTATTTATAATTAGGTTTTTTGAAATCGAGGTATGCTAACACTGGAGATGAAGTAATAGCATCTTTCAGTGTTTGAAACGCACTCTGGCAGTAGCTCATTAAAATGTACGCCCTTTTTTAGTAGGTTATTAATTGGAAAACAAATTATAGCCATATTTTATATAAATTTTCTGTAGTAATTCACCAGACCTAAAAATGACTGAACCTCCTTTCTATTTTTTGGTATTGGGATATTTTGCACACACTTTTTTCTGGTCAGCCAATGCTCCAAGTTCTGAACATACGTGACCTTAATAAACTATCTCACAACGCAAAAACTGACATTTTCCCGTATTTATTTTTAAGCAATTTTCTCTGAGCTTCATAAATACTCTTTACAACCTTTCTCCGTGCTGTCGTAAATTTTTTCCGTAGACGACAAATCATCTAAATACACAAAACAGTCAATACCTTGTAGTCCAGTCAAAATATGGTTCATTAGTCTCTGGAAGGTAGCTGGCGCTCCAGAGAGTTCAAAAGGCATTCTGTTAAATTCATATTGACCTAGGGATGTGCTGAAAGCTGTTTATATTTTATCTTTTTCTTCCACGAGTACTTTGTGGTAACCACTTGCTAAATCTAGCGTTGTAAAATACCTGCTGTGATCTAATTGGTCCAATATTTCATCGATTCGAGGAATCGGAAAAACTTCCTTAAGAGTTACTTCGTTAAGCTTTCTGAAATCAATAACTAGTCTCCAATTTTTGTTACCATCTGTTCCGGCTATGTTTTCTGCTAATAGAATTCACCACTTCTCCATGGTGACTTGCTTGGTGTAATTATTTCATCCTCCAAAAGTTTTTCAACTTGTTTATTTATCTCCATCGCCCCCCCCCCCCCAAAGCTTTGTGAATATACAAGTTCTCTAAGCTAATATCAGAACATATTCAGAATAAAGCATTCGTGCCTGAGTATTTATTTAAGCGTATACTGCCTTTGTACAATCATTTTTTGAAGAATTCGTTATCTGCATCTTCAGATGTTCAAATAATCCGAAATGCTGTTGGTACTATGAAAGCGACGATATCGTTCTTTAATGCCTCGTCGAAGCGTTCCAATACATTAAAAAAATAATGGGTAGTCGGTTATCTAGCTTGCGTGAAACTATATGGGTCGAGACTTGTGGTTTTGCAATTTCGTTTTGCGATTTCGAAAATGATTGAAACCCTACACCATATATCTCAGTGGCATGATTCGAAAACGTCGTCAAAAGCAAAG
Source organism: Pherbina coryleti (assembly GCA_943735915.1). Classification (NCBI taxonomy): domain Eukaryota; kingdom Metazoa; phylum Arthropoda; class Insecta; order Diptera; family Sciomyzidae; genus Pherbina; species Pherbina coryleti. The sequence continues at coordinate 52,844,586 of OX030952.1, read as the reverse complement.
GCTTTGAGAATTGTTCTTTGTGAGACGAATTTTTTAGTTGCAGTCCCTTGCCTCTCTGATGTGTTGAGTAACGCACACGCCCTCAGCTGTTTCCTTTAGAAAAAACAAATTGATGTTAAATCAGCGCAGAATACGATTCAAGATACTCTTAATTTATTACAGAAAAAACGAGAACCCTGTGAGATAAAATTTAAAACTCTTTTTAAAGAAGTTGAAAACATTACAAATAATATTGGAGGAGAAATTAAAATGCCATGTGTCATTTTCAAAAGAACCGCGCTAATTATCCAGTAAAAGATCCCATAGCATATTTCAGACAAGCTGTTTATATTCCTATACTGGATAATGTGATGATGGATTTAAAAAGTCAATTTTCAACAACTACTTTGGATTTGTATTAATTTATGGTACTGTTTTCTTATTCGATTACCTTGAAAATCATTACAGTATCTATACAAGCTGTGAGAAAACTTTGTAAAAGATATTACATTTTCTTCAAAGAATCTTCAGAGGTTTTTGAAAGGTCTTTGATTAATGAGTTGGACATGTGGCACTTGCAATGTGAAAGAGAAAAGTATGATTCAAGTACTAGTGCAATGCAACTATTACACTGCTCTGATGCTGAAGTATATCCTCTTATTCATACTCTTTTTAAAATTTTAATATCATTGCCTTCAAGTGGAGCAACTGCTGAAGGATCATTTTCTACATTGAAGAGAATTAAAACCTATTTGAGATCTACGACAACAGAAGAAAGATTGGACGGACTTGCTTTATTGAATATTCATTATGGCATTAATGTGATTGTGGATCAAGTCATCGATAGATATGCCAAAACACAGAAGCATAGATTAGATTTCGTGTTGTAATTAGATTTTTCAAACTGGGAGATTATGTACAAAGTCATTTAATCCAAAAATGTACGCAAAAAATTTTATATTTTCCTTTTAATTTTTATATAAGTTATGTAAAATGTTTTTTAATTCATGTACACATAAAATCACTGAAAACTGGTTAAAAAATAAAAAAAATAAATAACTGGCCATTTCAGCCCTTGAAAGGACTTTGACCTAGCTTCTTATGATCAATTGTGTTGTGCGTGTTATTAAGTTTGTACACAATTGACCGAGAACCGGACCTACATGCTTAACGCCGACTCCGAACGGCGATGAACGGAAAGTTCTCGTTCTCAAGAAGCTTTACATGGCATTTTTGATTACTCTCTGAGGTTTGCCATTGTCTGCAGAGAGGTGGCGGCCATACAGAAAAATTATTTTAATTCAAATAATTTTCTGTCGCTGCTGGGGTTCGAACCTGGGTTTCCAAAGTTCTTTGACATAGCGGCCACGCACTTTAACCAACTACGCCACGGACGCCACTGAAAACTGGTTAACTCCTTTTTATTTAATATATTCAAAAAAGTGGTCCTTAAACAATCGCTATTTTCGGGATATTCCACAAAACGATTTTTACATTTTACAGAATATTTTGTTGCTTTTGATTTGATTTGACGAACTACGATCGTTACCCCCCCCCCCCTCCCCCCAAATGAAGATTCCGGATCCGCCACTGTTTACAGTAATCTTGGTTCTTTCTTATATAGCACTCGTCACGTGTATGTCCTATTTTATTGCAAAAAGAACATATAGGTCCCATGCTTTGACCCGCTTCTTCGTTTGGTTGTTTATATGAATAAATATTCGGTTGTTGATACCCAGCTGATTTATGTCCATTTTTTGTTTTTGGGTTTTAAATACACTGTTGTTGTCCTTTACCGTTACTTTTGAATTTTCTCTTTTTAAAGCTGTAATTCTATTTTCAGCCTCTTCTAATTTTCTTCTGCACTGTATGAGGCTGTTCAGACTTGCCTCAAATGAGGCCGACTCACTCGACTCATTTTGACGTCTACAGGCAAAGGGAAAGCGGGAAGGTGACATGTTACGTGAGGCAAGAATTTTTAAAAATTCTAAAAATTATGCGACTCAATTTGACGCACGTCAGACTGAAGTCTGTTCTGTTGACATTGTTCCTCTTTGTTTTCTCTTTTTAGTTGGGCGCACCCAGAAAAAAATTTTCGCTGCTTTCCACTCCATTCTTCTCCGAGTCGGCCCTACCTTATAATTCTACCATGATTTTAATGAAATTTTAAGAGATTATACCAATTTCATATTACTTTCTATGTGGGGTTAGCGTAATTTTCATACGAGATCGTTAATTTGCAATTAATAAAATTAATAAGACCAACAAATTGAGATATTTTATTAGGTTTTCTTAAAATAAGAATTTTCCATAAAGAAATATTTTCAACTCCATAGAGAAAATCTTATTAAAAATGAACAACTACTATCAAACATTTTTTAAAAAGATTTTTTATTGAATGAATAAAATAATGTGGAAATCTTATTAACTCTTAACTTTAATTTATTTTAAGTTAATGTTTTTTTTTTAGTGTAGGAGTACACTCCAAGCGAATAAATGTAAACAACAGATCGTGTAGTAAAGAGAAAATCAGCGCATGAGAATAATTCGTTCTCTGTTCTCTCACAACACACTTCTTACGCTGATATGAATTTGTGAGTTGTGTTGTTTTTATTTCTTAATGGAATACTTGACAAAGTATTTAACCCTGCAGTAGTCGCGTACCTAAATGTGACGAGAGTGGTCGCGCGGATTACATATGTAATCCGTTTTTTAAAGTTTAAAATAAGAGATGGCAATTTGAAAATGCTTAGTTATTTGTTTTAATTTTTATTATTACTTTATTTTATATTATATTTATTTAAAAAAACAACATAATCATAATTATTATAGTACGTAAAATCAATGAATATCGATTGCAGACAATTAAGAAATTCCTAATTTTGCATAACTGGATTACATATGTAATCCGCGCGACTACTGCAGGGTTAAATATTCACCAATATACTATGGTGCACTGAATAACTTTTAGCGAAATGTGTTTAATTTGAGTTAGTGATTGATGAGTTGATGTTAAAAGCAAAATTATTTCGATTTTAAATTAAATTTAAATAAAAAATATATTTTTAAATCAAATTGGATATTGATGAAAAAAGTAACATAAAACATAGCATATTCATTTTTGTTTTACCTTTTAATGAATTGTAAATTTAATTTTATTGTTACTAAAATAGTTAATAAATTTAAATTTAATTTAATCGGATTTAAGTTTTTCGATCTTAGGTAATTCTTTTCCTAATTAAAAATGCGTAATTGTCTACATTATTTAAAAAATTCCCAAAACATACATATATATTATGCTATATCAGGCGAAAAGGCATACTCAGGGCTCTTTGCGTACACAGAGCTTTATTTTATAAAAACAATAAATAACACCATGAAAGTAGCTTTAAACATTCCACCTTAAATACATAATGCTTTATAATTTATAAATTGTTTTACTTTATACATTTAATTTTATTTTTATTCTTTCATTTGGGGGGAGGTGCTTAACCCCCGAAACCTCTATCTCTGTGCGCCCCTAAAGCAGCACGAAAACAAAAACAGAAAAAAAAAAACAAAATACGTCAATATGAGGCAGCCTCAAAGTGAGGAAATAATTTGTGTGTGAACACTTTACAGCTGACTTATGTCAAAATGAGGCAAGTAAGTCGCCTCTTTTGAGGCAAGTCTGAACAGCCTCTATGTGATTATCTTGTAATCATTTCTCTAATGTTCTGTCCGATATGTTTTAAGCCTTTATCAAATTTCTTAATTTTTTTTATTTTTTTTTTATTTATTTATTTATTATTGTTTTTATACAGAGCTCTAAATCAAAATTACAATTTATACATAAAAATATACAAATTTTATAAACTGATCAAAAACAATAATTCCACATTCTGTATTTCCAAAGGAAATAGAGGCGAATGCGGATTAACATATACGATACAGAGAAACATAGGGTTAATATATGGGGTCATTATATCAAAGAATTTACTATAAAATATTTTTAATTCAAGTTTGATAATGATGAAAATTAGAAAAAGTTTGATTATTATTAATAATATAAAATCTCAAAAATAGTTTACAAAAGAAGACCTTATTAATAATTAATTTATTACATCAATGAGCGTATTTACATTTACATGGGATAAATTCAAGAGCCACGATTTCACTTCTCTTAAAAAAACATATTTAACAGAAAATATTCGCTTTTGTTTTTTGATAGTCACTTTGTATGGGAGGTAGGCGTGGTTTTCACTCGATATCGTTAAATTTCATACACAGAGAACATGTTATATATCAAAGTTCAAACGCAAAATTTCAAGTCCATATATTAATTTTTGTGGAATTTATAGATATTTAAGCTTTTTGATAAAGTCACTTTGTATGGGAGGTAGGCGTGGTTTTCATTTGATTTGGTTGAATTTCATACTCAGAGTGTATATTTAATATCAAAATTCAAATTCAAAATTTCAAGTCCATACATTAAATTAAACATCTGCATGAATTCATTCATGCAATGAATGCACAACACAATTCATGGGTATTTCTTGTTTCTGTGCTAACCCATCGTCATTGAGTGAATGTTCTTGAATACAGTCACAAAAGTTGTTTGAATTTGTGTTGTACCTCGTTTGCCGAAAGACTGCATTAATTCGTCTCACGTAACGAGGTCGCTTCGCCTCACTTTATACACTTTTTACGATGAGCATTAATTGTTTGGAAACCACGTCACTGTTGACAACATCTCCTTCGAGGTTGTTAAGGACTTCGTCTAACTGGGATCCAGCGTAAACTCTTTCAACGATGTCAGTATTGAGATAAAGCGAAGGATAACTCTTGCCAACAGGTGTTACTTTGGGCTGAATAGGCAATTGAGAAGCAGAGCCCTCTCTCGACGAACAAAACTCACGCTCTATAATTCACTAATCATGCCCGTCCTATTATATGCAGCACAAACTTGGACGTTGAGCAGTTCTGATGAAAAGACTTTGGGAGCCTTCGAGAGAAAGATCCTTCGTAAGATCTTCGGTCCAATCTGCGTCAATGGCGAGTACCGAATTCGATGGAACCACGAGCTGTATGAGCTGTACGCTGACATAGACATAGTTAAGCGCATTAAAATCGAGCGGCTCCGCTGGCTAGGTCATGTTGAGCGAATGGAAAACGACGCTCCAGCGAAAAAAATATTCGATTCGGTGCCCGGTGGTGGTCAACGCAGAAGAGGACGCCCACATCTTCGTTGGAAGGATCAGGTGTTGGATAACCTGACTACACTTGGTGTTTCCAACTGGCGCCAGCAATCGCAAAATAGAAATGGCTGGCGCAATTTCTTATACGAGGCCAAAACCGACCTTCGGTTGTAAGCTCCAGATAAGTAAGTAAGTAATTAATTGTTTGTTCTCTTATTCAAGCAGAAATTCTGTAAACAAGAATGTTAGTAATACATTCGAATTTTTCAAATAAATCGAGTAACTCGAGTTGATCGAAGCAATTCACATGTTCCTACTTGGCGCGCTTGGCGGGAAAACGGTAAAAGATAATAGTAAATTTTTTTTTTGGGGTGACCACAAAAAATTTTTTTATTAATTTTTAAACATTATCTGAGGTTGACGATATCGGAAAGAGATGTTTACCATAATAACTTAAGTTTGGCAGCACCTAGAAGAAAAAACTAGTAAGAAATGATCTTCGACTGGGCCGAAGCTAAAATACCCCCACGGCCGAACCAAAGTCTGTTCAAAGTCTTTAGCAGACAATAAAATGCTTATTTGTTAAAACATTTTCTCCATTTTCGTGATCACATGCAGACGGACAGACAGACAGACGGACAGGCAGACAGACGGACATGGCTAAATCGACTCGGGTGGTGATGCTGATCAAGAATATATACACTTTTCTATACCTACCATTCCTCCTTATGGGCGTTGCAAACGGAGTGACAAAATTAATGTACCCCTTATACGTTTTTTAAACGTAGGGGTATAAAAATTATAAATAATATGAGTATAGTTAGCGTGTGAACTAAAATTTTTACGTTTGGCAAAAACAAAAAAAATTATGATGATTTATGAAGAAAAAATTAAAATTTTTGCAATATTTTAGTTCACATGGAAACTACGCACGTAGAAAGTATTCGGTTAGAATTTGGAAATAATCGGAGAAGGAAATTTTGAGTAACGATGGTAAACAGGTATAAAAATATAAAAAATCGACACGTCAACTTTTATACACAAAAAATGTTAAAAATTAATAAAAAAGTTTTCTGTAAATAATTTTTTAGTGTATTTATTCACACCAAAAAATATTTCCATTATCTGTTATCGTTTTCCTCTAAAAAATTTTAAACTTTCACTCGAATACCGAATGCGCCAAGTAGGAACATGCATTAATTTATTTTTAATTTTTCACTAGCGTTATGAATGAACTTAATATAAAATTTATTTTATAATTCTCCTAGTTTACCATTATTATAAATGTAAATACGTATCATTTTTGTTCGAAAAAATCATTAAAACTATTTAAAACAGTTCAACAAATTTTATGGTCTCTGCTTTACAAAATTCCATCAAACAACTCGAGTCATTCGAATGTGTCTGTGTAACTCATTGTAAACGATCAACAAAACTAAACCTTGCTGAAACTCGGACACGAACATGTCTCATTCGTTCCATCGTTTCTCAGTACAATAATGATTCAAACCACAAAGGCCCGCACAACGTTTACCGAGTTGTGCTTAATGTTGTTCGTGGATTGTGCGAATTCTGCGAGATCAACGAAATTGCTGCTCTCATGCTCTACGGAATTCATGTCTCTTTTTCATTTATTCTTTGCTTCTCATCGCGACAGAATTGAATGAGTTTAAGTTGTCAATTTTGGTGAATGTCTCATGGGTAGCTTTTTTTGCATTCATGCAGATGTTTAACATTAATGTTTGTGGAATTCTAAGAGATTTTACCGTTTTGATAAAGTCACTTTGTATGGGAGGTAGGCGTGGTTTTCATCCGATTTGGCTCATTTTCGAACTTGACCTTTGTTTTTTATATAAAAGCTTAAATATAGAATTTCGTGAAGATAGCTTGTACATTACGGCTGTAATCGTGATCACAGACAGACGGACAGACGGACATGGCTAAATCGACTCGCGTAGTGATGCTGATCAAGAATATATATATTTTTCTATACCTACCACGCCTCCTTATGGGAGTTACAAATGGAGTGACAAAATAATATACCCCCATTTACGTTTTTTAAACGTGGGGGTATAAAAATTAAAAAAATGTTGCAAGTTATGCGGTGGAACTAGTGCCGAGTTTTGATTATTTATTCTTAAGTTATAATTCACGTAATTTCTATTAACAAGATGACCAGATCTTATAAAAAACAATTTCAGTACCTTAAAATAATAAAGATGTTTAATAGGATGTTTAACTTTTTGAACAAAGGAAAACTACTATCACGAATACTCTTTTTACATATAATTCTTATTACATGCTTCTGAACAGTAAGTAAAGGCTTAATTTTATTCATGTGTACCACCCCAGCAGGTTAATCCATATTCTAACTTATACTACGTTTACATATGAGGATTAAGAGAAAGAAGATTAGCCTAATCTCCTACTGAAATCTCAACTGTTTACATTAGCGTGATCGAGATTAACTTTGACATTTCGTTGCTTTGTTTTGTTTTATGTATTTACCTTCAGCCATGTTTTTATGTATTTGTATGTATTTGTTGTTGCAGCCATTTTCCCTTACCAGACAGTTATTTGCCATTTCATTTTATTACTTCTTTATAGTGTTGCATTTTATAAGGAATTATTGTTGTTCACAGCGTTGCAAACCTTTTTTGAGGAGATTAGCAAGTAGATTAATTTTTAATCTCGTTCTGAGGGGATTAACTTTTGTATGGCTAATCTCGTCAAATTCAACAAGATAAGTGAGTTAATCTCCTCAAAGCGTTTAATCTCGATTTAATCTCGATATGTAAACGTACTATTAGAATGAAATATCCCAAAGTATAAACACTTAAGTAATTCAGTTGAACAATAAGATTTTAAGTAATAAAGTTGTCTGATAGCTGCAACCAAGTATTTTTTTAGAGCAATGGAATGATCGAGCCAATTCAATTTCCAATCCAATATGACACCAAGATATTTAAACGTTTTTACACAATCAATCGGAAAACAATTAAAGGAACAGTTACCGAAGGAGTCATGTGTCCGAGTAAGATTACACGAATTACAGATTTCATTGCACATAAAGTATCTTTTGCAATTTGCAGAATGAAAAATAAATGCAGGAAGTTTGTTTTCTTTTCCAGACACATTAAAAAACATTATTTTTGTCTTATCACTTAGAACAAGTTTATGATATTTAAACCAGTGTCTCAAAACTTCCAAATCATGGTTTATTTGAGTAACAGCTTCAAACGTGGAATTGCAAGAAAAATTACATGCCATATCATTAGCAAATGCTATGGTTTTACTAAAAAATTTTTGAGAAAACAGAATTTATGAAAATTAAAAACAAGACAGGGCCTAACACTGAACCTTGAGGAACTCCAATGGTGATATTTGCAAAATTACTAAAATAATTTTCAATTTTTACTCTTTGTACTCTGTTTCATAAACATGAGGAGAACCACTTAAAGACCTTGCCTCGGAAACCACAATTAAACAATTTCTTAAGAAGAATTTGATGATCAACTGTATCAAATGCCTTGGTAATATCTACGAATAGGGCTCCTGAAACTTGTTTGCAATTCAAACTATTGTAAATGTTGGTGCAGAATTTTAAAAGAGCATCTTCAGCAGAAAGGCCTTGTCTAAAACCAAATTGGCAATCACTAAAAAAGTTTGCTTTATTTAAAAAGTCGATCATTCTAACCTTGACAGCTTTTTCAAAAATTTTCGAAAAGGTAGAAAAAATCGAAATCGGTCTATAATTGTTAAGCATTGACTTATTCCCTTTTTTAAAGAATGGAATTACTATAGATTTTTTTAAATTATCAGGAAAAATGCCAGAAGCAATGCTTTTGTTAAATAGGTGACAAAAAATATTTGAAACATTGAATACTATTTTCTTAAGAAAACTACTAGAAAAACTATTTTCGGTATTAGAATTTGAGTTTTTTAATCTCATGAGATTCTCATACGATTAATTTTTTTCCCATACGAAAGCTGTTACGTTCACGGATGCGGCGATTCGGCCCCTGGTTATCAATTTCATATTTGATATTAATAACATCCGAGCTTCTGAGATTATAACTTGAAAACTCGCAATTTAAACTATTTGTGACAAAAACGGCCACACCAGCAGCTGAGTACTGCTCATTGCAATTTGCATAAAACTTGTAGTCTGGAATATTATAAAGTGATATTTCAGTGTCGTAAATCCATGTTTCAATGAAAAAATGAAAACAGGCTTATTTTTGAAAGATTCAACGTGCAATAAAAAATTATCAAAATTCTTGCGCAAACTTCTAATATTTTGACAAATAATATAAAAACTATTGTTGTTGTTTGGGTTAGATGAAATGGTTTGAAAATCTACAATTTTACAATTTGACAAAGGAAGATCATATAAATTATCATCCCGATCTAAATTACACATATTATTTAGATTATTCATAATAACAATTTAAAGAAAGAAAAAAAAAAGAAAAAGTTTTTTAAATTTAATTTACTTTGTTCAGATCATCCAACGATTTTAAAACGATAACAATATCACCTTCCTTTTTACGCATCAAAACTTTTTCATTTTTAACCCAAAACAAATTTATAATGTTTTTCTTTTTTTAATTTCTGAGCTGCTTTTAGAAGGTTTCTAGTTAGAACAGGCAAGTTATCATTAATGTATATTTTTTGGTTGCTATTTCCACCAAAAAGCTTCGTATTTAACTTTTTAGTATTTAAAAATTTGTTCCTCATTATTTCTTTCTTTTTGTAGTGAGATAAAAATTTAACACACAAAATATTCAGAGATGAGTTTGATGTTGATGCATCCCTGGCAGGGAATGGAAACGAAACGGTCGGTTCGTTTTTGGTCTGTTCTGCATTTTTTAGCAAGCGCTACCTTTATTCCTCCTCATTCGTATATCGCTTTTCGACTCAATCACAAACGCTACTCTTAACACGCAGATGAGAGAGAGTGGAACAGAATGGAAAAGTTGTGTTGAAAAAGCACAAAACATTATTTGCTCTGTTGTGGTTTTTGCTCGCCATCGTAAACAAGAACCAAAACCGTACCAAATGTTTCGTTCGTTTCTGCGTTTCTTTGTGCAATCATTTTGAAAGTATCCAAATAATTCAAAGAGCTTGTGTGAGAAACGCTAATCGTATTAGGACTTTTTAGGATTCTGTGGACTACTTGGACAAAAATTGATGATTTTTAATTTTAAAATTGATTTTAAGATTGATTTTAAAATTGAAGATGGCGGATAGGGTTGCCACCTAATTTTTGTATTTTTACGAATTCGGTGCTGGGGCGAACACTAGGTAAAAATGGGTCGCTGAACCCGAATCCGTTGTCAGAATTTCAAAATTGTGTAATTTTTAACCCTATAGCCACTTAAAAATATGCTTTTTTAAAAGTTTTAAACACGATCGATCCTACAGTTTTAGGGGGTCGCTGATTTCGAATCTGATGTCAGAATTCTAAAATTCAAGATGGCTGATAGGGTTGCCACCTAATTTTTTTTTATTTTTACGAATTCGATGCTGGGGCGAACACTAGGTAAAAATGGGTCGCTGAACAGCGACCTCCTAAAACTGTAGGATCGTGTTTAAAACTTTTAAAAAAGCATATTTTTAGGTGGCAACCCTATAGGGTTAAAAATTACACAATTTTGAAATTCTGACAACGGATTCGGGTTCAGCGACCCATTTTTACCTGATGTTCGCCCCAGCATCGAATTCGTAAAAATAAAAAAAAATTAGGTGGCAACCCTATCAGCCATCTTGAATTTTAGAATTCTGACATCAGATTCGAAATCAGCGACCCCCTAAAACTGTAGGATCGTGTTCAAAACTTTTAAAAAAGCATATTTTTAGGTGGCAACCCTATAGGGTTAAAAATTACACAATTTTGAAATTCTGACAACGGATTCGGGTTCAGCGACCCATTTTTACCTAGTGTTCGCCCCAGCATCGAATTCGTAAAAATAAAAAAAAATTAGGTGGCAACCCTATCAGCCATCTTGAATTTTAAAAGTCTGACATCAGATTAGAAATCAGCGACCCCCTAAAACTGTAGGATCGTGTTTAAAACTTTTAAAAAAACATATTTTAAGGTGGCAACCCTATAGGGTTAAAAATTACACAATTTTGAAATTCTGACGACGGATTCAGATTCAGCTACCCATTTTTACCTAGTGTTCGCCACAGTACCGAATTCGTAAAAATAAAAAAAAAATAGGTGGCAGCCCTAGCAGCCATCTTAAATTTTAAAATTCTGACATCGGATTCGAAATCAGCTACCCACAAATTTTCTTTGGAAGACGCTGGCGCCAATAACAGTAGCAATAACAAAATCAATAGCTAACATTTTTAAACGAACAACTGCAGAACCGAACTGGAATTTGGTACGGTTTCAGTAAGCGATGGCGAGTAAAAACCTCAACACAGCAAATTTTGGTTTATGCTCGAAAAACAATCCGCTACCATTCTGTTCCGATCTCTCATTTCTGCACTATGGTGCTAGTGCTTTTGTTTGAACCATGGTATAATAATACATGGTAGCATTGACAACTGCTTATTTTCTCTTCAACAGGAAAACATAAATTGTCAAAAACAGCTTTTTGTGGAAATACATCAGCAGCTGCTGTGGTTGTTGTTTTTTTTTCACTTCAACGTTTTCAACATTGCTTGTGTTTTCAATGGCGGATTGTGAGCGCTCTCTTTTTGAGTATATTTTTTGACAGCATATGATTTCCCAAGCAACTGTCAATGCTACCATGTATTATTATACCATGGTTTGAACCGAAGAGCAACAAACGGAATGCAGAGAGAAAAAGTTTTTGATCGCTTTTGTAGCGCTACGTATAAGGTACGGTTTTTTTCCATTCTCTGATCCCTGGTCTTGTTAATGGTTTTGACGTAGCAATCATCGATATCTGATTCAGTAATGTTATAGCTGAATTACAATACTGCGTTAGGTCGGTCGGCCTTTGACCGTACTTTGGTCTCCGTTGTAAAAACTTTACGATATAAGCTGTCAAAACGGACGACCTCAAACTTTGCAAAACTAAATGTTGCGTTGACAGATCGTGCGTCTATCATTTTGGTGATGCCAATAAAAGCAGCTATACTAAAAATCCCACAAAACGTCCCTTTTTCCGAAATCATGCAATTATAATTTTAATCAATAAAAAATTAAAAGATATTGTCATAAAATCATTAAGAACCATAAAACCAACTTTAGAAAGCTAAGATCTTTTTATTAAGTGTAATATAATCTGCGAAATAATGAAAAATGTCACATATAAATGTGAAAATTCGGACTAGAAGCTTCAAAATAAATGAACGCTTTCCAATTTAATGATAAAATGTGAAATTAAATTAAAATTTAAAATGGAATTTCTGGAAACACATTTCAGTTTTTATGGCAAAAAATTTTTCTTTGATTGATCGATATTTTTATATATATATATAAATATGTATATTGTTTTTTTTTATAAAATGTGATTACTTGATGTCATTATTTTTCTTGTTTTTGTCAAAATTACTGCTATTTATTATTATTATTACTGTTAATTTTTGCCGAGATTTTTGCAAATTTTGAGAGCAAAATGTAGGAAATTTCGTCAACGAAAGCAAGTTGGAAATACGTATGGAAATATTCATGTAAATTTGTGTATGGAAGTTTTTTGGTACGGTGCGTGTTTTGGGGCAATTTCAATCAATTTTTATCCACCTTGAACACCAGAGGGCGCTTAGGTAAAAATTTTAAGAAAATCGGTATATAGTGGTTTTCATGTGCACTGAGTGTTCTGCGGCTAGCTTGTTTAACCAATATTGAACACTAGATGGCGCTGTAGTACAATTCATGTCACACCCCCTTGACCAACGCATGTCCAAATTTTTAAGTAGAAATGCATCACCAAATAGTGATTCTATTCTAAAATTCAACGTTTTGTGACTAACTTTCATAGGCTATTCGATATCAAAAATTGTAATTGTATGGGCGGAGCCACACCCCCTTGTACAATGCCCGCCTCGGTTTTCTAGTAGATGGACATTACCAATTGGCAACTCCATACCGAGTTTCATTATTATGCGGCATTTAACTCCAAAGCTATTTGATACCATAAGTTTGACTTATATGGGCGGTGCCATGCCCCCTTGTCCAATGCTCACTCAATTTTTCCAGTCAAAGGACAAGACTAAATAGTACATTCTTACCGAGTTTCATTTATGTGTGACTAATAGTTCGAAAGTTATACCCACAATTTGGGAAGCCGAAAAAGTGCCACACCCTTTTCCCAACGCCCATAAAATTTTGCCAGTGGAACGGCACATGTAAATCGAGGCCGAACACCTAATTCCAATGTTGTGCGACCTATAATTCCAAAGTTATTCAATATTGCAGATTAGAGCTGCCACGCCCCCTTGTACAATGCTCGCTGAATCACTTGTAATTAGTGAGTACTTGGGCACAACTTTACAAAAACAAAGTGAACGGCATTTGCCAATCTACCTTACCACAACATTCCTTTGTGTGTTATATTATTCAAACAATGATATTAAGGGTATTCGTCCTCAACCAACCTCATTGAAATATCTAATTGACCAATATATAAGTTTGCCATTTTGCATGAATACCCTTATAATATTATTTATAATATACTAAAAAATACATAAATTTTAATATGAAATACAATTGAATAATATTAATATCATGCTAAATTCATCAAAATCATTATTATACTACTTAAGCAGCATGTTAATTTAAAAAATTTGATCAATTTAAAAAAAACTCGCATCAAAATATAAATTCCCACGATAATCCTATGAAAATCTGAGTTTTCCATCGGAATCCAAGAATACCCACATTTTAGCATTGCTCGACGAAAATGCAACCCAGCGTTAATATGGAATGTCAAAAGCACGACCTAGCTTGAGCATGTCGCTACTCATAGCGTTGATCGTACGTCACCCCCTCAAATTCATTTTTACGGGATGAGGTCGACGCAATGCATGAGGTCATATTTTGTGTTGCTTCATAAGAACCCATTGTTTCTAGTCGAGCTGTCAAAGGCCGACCGACCTAACGCAGTATTGTAATTCAGCCATTAGAATTTGAGAGCATTGCTGTTGTTTTTTATTGGTACACCAACAATTTCAACGCACTTTTCTCTCTTTTTTTTGCTGGAGATAGACGACTTCTTGCTCTAGCTTATTTACCTTGCTTAATAAAAACTGTTTTTCCCCTTGCAAGGTTGAGATTTGAGACAGCGCATCTGCATTTATTTGTTTAAGGTAGGGGTGGGCACAATTCTTGCACGTGCTGCGACTGCGTGCAAGCAGCGGGCAAGCAGCGTGTGAAATTAATTGCATGATTAGTTTGGGGGTGAATCGGATTATGGAATGGAAAATCCTCTGTGTAATCCTCTCACAATATGCCATGGTATAATAATACAAGGTAGCATTGCCAGTTGCTTGGGAAAACATCTTCTGTCAAAAAATATACTCAAGAAGAGCGCGCTCAATATCCGCTATTGAAAACACAAACAACGTTGAAAACGTTGAAGTGAAAAAAACAACATCCTCAGCAGCTGCAGATGCATTTTTACAAACAGCTGTTTTTGACAGGAGATGTTTTCTTGTAGAAGAGAAAATAAGCAGTTGTCAATGCTACCTTGTATTATTATTCCATGACAATATGCAATCACAAGAGCGCACTTGAGATTGCGTTAGTACAGAAAAATATGTATTCATCTCACTCATGGTGTAATAAAAATAAGGTGTTATTTAATTTGACACTTCTCTCTCAAAATGATAAATTTTTTCGCCCCGCTCCTGTCAAAACAGCTGATGGTGAATTGGAATGAAAATAAATCAGCTAACGTGCAGTTGGTCGAAGCTCAATGCCATGAACACTTCTTTTGATGACTATTATCAGTTGATGTATTGAACATTCTTTCATTCGATATTTTATTGAAGCAGTCGATGTGAATGCAAGACAATTTGCATGCTGGCCAAAGCTTCAGGTCAGTGGCACCTTCCAGCGTACGTTTTTGATAAAATGAAAAAACCATTCAATGTCGAACTTGGCAAATGGGCGAAGACAGCTGCAATGACTTTTTGTCAACACAACACGGCACAATTAATTGAATTAAATATTTATTTAAACTTTATTTGCACAATAACCTATAAAAACTAAAATACATCATCATCTAGCAACTCAAACAAATAACACAATTTGACAACTATCAAGGGCTCCGCTCTTTCGCGCTAAATTTTTTGACAGAAAGAAAGCTATTCTTGGTGTTGTCAAAAATTCACTAACACCTTATTATTATTACATCATGATCTCACGTACAGAACGATCAAAGCTTCAGTGTTCAAGCGAACGTCAAGCAGGCAATATCTGCGCTGGCATGTTCCTTGAATAGATGACGAAAAATTGTACACTGTACAAAATTTCATGCATCCAAAATGTTAGATGCTTCTGCATCAAACTGTTTAATTTTTGTATTGCAGTAGTTTTTTGTTTATAATTTTTTTTTTCAAAATACAACTATTTATAAATTGACCTTGAAGTCAGATTTAATTTTTTTTTATTTTTTGTTAAAATCATTCAAGATCTATAACAATATCTTTGTTTCAAAAAACCAAATCTTACATTGTCCGACATTTTTTGTTTTTTTTTTATTGTCATTTATGATTTTACAATGAACCCATCGCCGTCCCATTATAAAATTTTGTGCACTTTTAGCCGAGATATACAAACTAAAATTAAAATGGATTGTTTTCAGATTTTTACATGTCCGTTTGCTTATCTGTATTTCACTTTATCCATCTGTCAGTGTGTTTAATTTTTATAATCCGTCCACTACACATTTATTTCATTTCGCAGTATAAATCAGAGCAAAGAAAAAATCTCTAATGGCCAACTCACACGGGATTGCTTGATTGGCAATCAATGAACTTTTCTTACTCTCTTTCACATGCTGATTGTTGGTAGCTCACACGACACGCCAATCATAATTTTGCATTTCTTTGAACATTTTATTTTGTAACCTAGCAACACTGTTCAGATTGCTGATTGCCGACATGTACTGCAATCTCAAAATGAACAAATTTAGATTGCTGCAATCTGTGTTCATCCGCTCCGGCTCTCAGAGCTTTTGATAGTTTCACATTGAAAGCAACAACAAAACGATTAGATTGTTTGATTGCCAATCACCGTGTGAGTTGGGGATAATAAAGGGTGTTTTTTTAGAGGTATAGAACTTCGAATTGAAATAAAACACAAGAAAATCGTTTTAATGTCCATCAATTTGGCTTTATTGGAAGGATAATTTTATGCCATTAATGTTTAAATATGATTTTGGGCATGTGGCTACCGCGGCTGGCTCGAATAAAGCCAATTCTACAGGTCCAATTTTCAACCACTTTTTCGAGCATATGGGGCCGTATGTCGCCAATAACGCTACGAATGTTGGCCTTCAAGTCCCCTAAAGTTTCTGGTTTGTTGGCGTAGACGAGCGACTTCACATATCCCCAAAGAAAAAAATCCAATGGTGTCAAATCGCACGATCTTGGTGGCCAATTGACAGGTCCATTCCGCGAAATTATGCGCTTATCGAATATTTCCTTCAATAAATCGATTGTGACGTGTGCTGTGTAGCATGTAGCGCCGTCTTGTTGGAACCACAACTCATCCACATTCACGCCATCCAATTCGGGAACAAAATAGTCGGTTATCATGGCTCTATACCGGTCTCCACTAACGGTAACTGACTCTCCAGCATTATTTCGGAAGAAGTATGGCCCAATGACTCCACCAGCCCATAGAGCACACCAAACAGTCAGTTTTTGTGGATGTAATGGCGTCTCAAGGATCTCATGTGGATTCTCTTCACTCCAAATGCGGCAATTTTGCTTGTTGACGTAGCCATTCAACCAAAAATGAGCCTCATCACTGAACAAAATTTTGCGATGAAAATCAGCATCGAGATCAATCTCATTTTCGGCCCATACACCAAAATCACGACGCATTGCATGGTCTCGCGGCTTTAATTCTTGCACAAGCTGGATCTTGTAAGGCCGCAAGCCAAGATCTTTGCGCAAAATCTTCCATAAAGTTGATGGACAAAGCTCCAATTGCTGTGCACGGTGGCGAATCGATTCATTCGGGTCCTCTTCAACATTTTGCTCTACAGCGGCAATTATTTCTTCGGTGCGCACTGTTCGACGTCTCTGCGGATGCGTATTATCACATAGAGTAAACGTAGTGCGAAAACGACCCATGGTTAACCGAATTAATTGCTCTGATGGACGATTATGTCGACCATAAAATGGACGGAGCTTGCGGTAAACTTCGCGAACTGAACCATTATTTTCGAAATAAATTTGCACGATTTGCAAGCGTTGTTCTTTTGACAACCTGTTCATGATGAAATGGCAAACCAAACTGAACATAAATGACATTAGAGTTGCCAGATTTGACCACAAAATGCCAGTTTTATCTCTATTCGAAAAACAAACCCCTAAAAAAAGCACCCTTTACCTATAAGATTTCTGCAATAACCACTTTAGCGCTACTCTGTTTTCAGTGTGCTTTATAGAAACCGTAAGGCCGTTGTTATACAGACGCTCACGGTCACATCACGGGAACGCATTGTTGTTGTTTCAATGTAAAAGGGAAATTTGAGAGAGTGAGCTAGGAAATTTATTTTGCTCAGACTGTTCACCAAATGATTCCAAAAAAAACTTTTTAACAAAAAAAAAAACCCGACTTCAAAATCACTACAAAGTAAAAAATAATTTTAAATAACTTTTCCCATTCATTTCTTGGTCATATTTTAAAAGCTGTTTATACGTGTTATAATATTGGAAATCTTATCATTTTCATTTTTTCTATTTTGTTTTATTATCATCAATATACTAATAGCTTTTTTTTAACATGCAATAACAATAGAGTTTAGCTACTACAGCTTTTTCGCACATTCTCAGCATTAACCCATTTAAAGCCGCAACCCAAAAATCTTTGAAATTATCAACGATATTGAAACTAGTGGCTCAAAATAAGTTAATGTGGGAAAAATTTACCCACCAATATATGGTTGGGCTCAAGGACAACACAAGACATCACGACTAACCATGCAAAGACATAACCATGCAATTACACAATAGTTTTTAATCTACTTTTGAGTTGACCTTTAGACAAATTAACATCAAAAAAGCTACAATTGTTAACTAATTTACTCATACGGTTTAAAGGAGCAGTTAACATATAATTTGTTCTACTAAATGGTAAGTAAATTAAATTGTTATCATTTCTACTGCTTCTACGATTAGAGTTAAAATGTATAAGAGAAAGAAGTTCTGGAGAATCAAATACACCGGTTATGAGTTGGTGTAAATAGACGATGTCTGCAGACTTCCTTCGCTCACTCAATGATTGCATTTTTAGAAGTTTTAAGCGATCCTCATAAGGAGGAAGGTTTAAAATGTCAAATCCACTTAAGCCCCTTAGGGCAAACCGAATAAAGCATTTTTGGATTCTCTCTATTCGATCAACATGCACATTGTAACTTGGAGACCAGACTTGACTTGCGTACTCCAAGTGAGGACGCACTATTGCATAATACAATGTTGTAGTCGTAATCATGCTATTGAATTCTTTGGCCCAGCTTTTAATAAATCCAAGCATAGAAGATGCTTTTTTACAAATGTTATCAATATGAATGTTAAAGGAAAGCTTAGAATCCATACATATTCCAAGATCTTTAACGACATCCACACGACATAAAGCAGTATCTTTTATTTTATAAGCAAAAACTAAATTATTCCTTTTTCGCGAAAAGGTCATAGTTTGGCATTTATCTGCATTAAGAAACATATTATTTTTAGAACACCAAACTTCAAAAGATTTCAGATCGGACTGGAGTAGGGCTGAATTGTCTTGAGAATTTATTTTTCTGTATATTTTCATATCATCCGCATAAATAAGCAGATGAGAGTTTTTAATGATATGGGTCACATCATTAATGGCTAAAATAAACAGAAGTGGACCTAGGTGACTTCCTTGAGGAACACCAGATAACGCAATAAACTCAGCAGACAAAACCCCTCGGAATCGTATTTGATAAGATCGTTCTGTCAAATACGATTTAATCCAGTTTACAAAATATTGTGGAAATCCAATGGACTTAAGTTTAAATAGAATTAAATTGTGTGGTAACTTATCAAATGCTTTGCTAAAGTCAGTGTAGATACAGTCGCCCTGGCAACCAGATTCAATGGTGTTTAAGCAAAAGGTTGTAAAATCGAGAAGATTAGATACCGTAGATCTGCCATTAACAAAACAATGCTGTCGAGTTGTTATGACTTCACGGCAGTGAATTATTACCCGATCATACACGATTCGCTCAAAAAGTTTTGGAATCGATGACAGTTTAGCAATGGGCCTGTAATTAATAACATCATTCCTGCAACCTTTTTTATAAATAGGACTAATAAATGATTTTTTCCAAAACAGTGGAAAATAACTTTCGTCTATAGATTTATTAAATAACAAAGAGAGTGGTTGACACAAAATTGAACCGCATTGAGTTAACACTGCGGCAGGAATTCCATCAGGTCCAGCGCTAAAATCTTCATCGATCGAACTAATATATTTTAAAATATCCTCTGAGGTAAAGGATAAAGAGTCCATAGATACTCTGGGTATAGTATTCATATATTCAAAATACTCCATATCTGGATGAAAAGAATCTGAACAAAATGATTCTTTAAAAAGATTGGCAAAAAGGCCACTTATTATGACAGGATCGTCTGTAAACCCATTTTGGGTTCTGAAAGATGAAGGAAACCCGTCAGATTTCTTCTTAGTATTAATGAATCCCCAGAATCTCTTTGGATCAGACAATATTCTAAACTTAATATTATCTAAATACTCGTGGTATAATATAGATGACTGATTTTCAAATTCCAGAAACAAACGTTTGTAGGTTTCCAGGTCATTTGAGTCCAAGCAACAGACATATTTCTTCCAGGCCCTGTTCCTATAGTTGCGAAGCGTTTTTAATTCCCTAGTGTACCAGGGATATGCTGAGTTTTTTGCAAATTTGAGGCTAAACGGCACAGACTGAGAAATTATAGCAAAGAGTTCACAATAAAAAAAATAAATGGATTCATCAAGGTTGTGTCCATTAATGTATTCTAAAATATAATTCAGATTACAATCAAGTAAATGATTCAGCTTCAAAAAGTCAGCTTTTTTAAAATTGAATTCATAAACCTTGTCCATTGAACTCGAATTTACTATGTTCTCTCTGTCCGATTTATACCAAATGCTCAATGGTGGATGGTATTCATCAATAGGAGTCAGAGCATGGAAAGCCCTCTTAACAATGACATTGTTACTGTCTGTAGTTAAGACCAGGTCAAGAAGTCTTTCAAGACTATTATAAATACAACTAACTTGTTGTAAGTCAGAACATATATTGTCAACAAATATATGTTCTTGGCGGGTCTTCGAATTTGATGCACAATAATATGTATCATCGTCAGAAGAATGCCATTTTAAGTTAGGCAGATTAAAATCGCCCAATAATAAAATGTCGTCATTAACGTCAAGTTTGTTTATAACGTAGTCTAAGCAATCTGCAAGGCTTGCATAGACCTCTGCACTACTCGTTGGAGGAACATACGCATTTATAACATATACATTGGAGTTACAATGTATAACTTTAACGCATATTAGTTCTATGTTAGATGAGTAGGGAATATCAACAATGTAACTTACAAAGCAGTTCCTAACAGCTAATAGGACACCACCACCGACAGAAGAACTATTGTCAGTGAATCTGTCCCTTCTAAATACCTGAAAGCTATTGTCAAACAATTCCAAGTCAGTAATGCTTCCATTCAGCCACGTTTCTGATTAACGCAATAATATCCTCAGAGCAATTCTGAGACGACAGAAAAATGTTTTGAGTCTTAGAGCGCAGTCCCCTTACATTTTGATAGTAAAGGGATAGCCTATTTAGTTTTTTTTAGTCTGACGGTTGGCTGGAGTCGTCCTTCGAGACTTATTTTTAGGCTTAAACTCAGTAACGAGAATATTATCGGCCCACATTTTTGAATTTAGTACAGTTGTCTAAAGTCTTCAGCTGCAACTCCAAGTATAAAAGAGGCGTGGGAAGGCTTATTACCTATTTTCTTACAAGAACAGAATGCATTTGAAGCAACTAAGTTGTTTTGTTTAACAAACGTCACTATATTTTCTGATGTTGTGTCAGGCTGTAGACGCGAAACAAAAATGTTTTGGGTCCTCGACACAGCTTTTAAAGTCAAATGACTATTGGGCGCAGTTGAAATCGCATTCAAATTATTACACAGTGGAGGAATAGAAGAAGGTGTAGAAGAGATTACCGAATTATTCTTTTCGGTTTGCTGGGGAGTAAGAGGCGTTGCTGAGGGCTGCTTTGCCTCGGATTGCCCGGAGGACGCCTTTCGGCGCCTATTATTTTTCCTTTTGTTTTTCCTCTGTGCCTTAGGTTTTGTTGGGCCTTTAACTAATGAAACGGTCATAGTACCGGAAAAAGCATTCTCAGAAGAGAGAGTTTCAATATTTTCCGGTAAAGAATTTTCATTTTCATTAGTAGTACTGTTAGTTGATGCGGCACTAACTTCGCTAAAAAATGACAGAATTCTTCTAAAATCATTATTTAGCAAGTTAAGACTTTCTCCAAAAGTTTTAATTTTTGAAAATATTTCATCAGGAGAAAGGGCTCTGCATGAGGTACAGTACCAACGAAGCCCTGATCGGACGGACATTAAACTATCAACGCACGGTTTTGATATGCCAACACAAGAAGCGTGAAACATTTGCTCACAAGGACCAGAACAACTGAACATAGGGTACAGAATATTCTGACTTTTACACTGCTCGTTCAAGGAACAAGCAGCAATATTATCAACAGAAAAATAATCCATTGAACTAATATTTTATTCAATATTGAACTAATTATATATAATAATAATATTGAACTAATTATTATTTATTAGTAAGTGAGCACCAAAAAGCGTTAAAAAAGTGCTTCTAGGGTTGGTTCATGCTTTTATGTACATAAAAGCTTTGAAGTCGGAGTTTATCTTACTATGTCGAAATCTTTTTATTTTAATTTTTTCTAATTTGTTTTATCATAAAAATATTATTAACTTTATGAATATAAAAGCTTCTTAGCGATTTTTTTTCTTTCAATTGGCAATTTTTGAGTACGCTGAATGTAGCCAATGTGTTCCATGCATTATTTGTGCAGCTGTTATACACTATGTCATATTCAATATGAGCTTTACAAGCTCACCCAAACCAGTTTAGTGAGAATTTTAATGTGTACAAAGCTTTTAAAATTACTACAGTGTCACCAAGGCACCAAATAGTGCACGGATGGTAAAAGGTCATGATTGTGTGTCAAAGATGAGCGCCGACTTCAAAGCGTTTATGTTCATAAAGGAATTAATATATTGATAATAAAACAAAATAAAAAAAATGAAAAAGATTTCCAATATTATAACACGTATAAATAGCTTTTAAAATATGACCAAG
Organism: Pherbina coryleti; assembly: GCA_943735915.1. NCBI lineage: Eukaryota > Metazoa > Arthropoda > Insecta > Diptera > Sciomyzidae > Pherbina > Pherbina coryleti. The sequence continues at coordinate 52,821,837 of OX030952.1, read as the reverse complement.
AAATGAATGGGAAAAGTTATTTAAAATTATTTTTTACTTTGTAGTGATTTTGAAGTCGGGTTTTTTTTTTTGTTAAAAAGTTTTTATTTCTTCCTTTTTAGATAATATGAAATATTTTATGCAATAGTATTTATTCTTGAGGAAAATTTTAAACATGAAACTTTGTTCTTAACAAATTTGATTTATTAATTCCTGAAAGTTTGTTGGGTATTTTCCATTTCTGTTCTTTACAATTTGTAGTGCCACGCCCTTTCTCTTATCCCACCTAATTTATTTACCGTACCATATAATGATTCTACTTACTACCTTAAAGTGACACATCCTGTGTACAATCCCACTCACTTTTTTAATGATTCCACCTACTTATCTACCTGCATACCAAATATTAATACGCTAGTGTCAATATTAACTAAGATATAGTATTTTTATAATATTGACACGCCCCTTTGTTGAATAACGCCCACTTTTTTAGCCGTAATTTTCAGTAACTGTACCTACCCATGTACTACATTTCAACACCCTAGTGTCAATATTATTCGATATATAGTTGTTTCTAATATTGCCACACCCATTTGTTGAATAACGCCCACTTTATTTACAGTGATTTTTAAAAATTGTGTCTACTCCTGTACTAAATTTCAGTACCCTTGTGTCAATACTATTCGAGATACAGTGTTTTTCCAATATTGCCACACCCATTTGTTAAATAACGCCCACTTTATTAACTGTAATTTGTAATAACTATGCCTACCCATGTACTAAATTTCAGCACTCTAGTGTCAATATTATTCGATATATAGTGTGTTTCTAATATTGCCACACCCCTTTGTCGAATAACGCCCACTTTATTTACAGTAATTTTCAAAAATTGTGTCTACCCCTGTACTAAATTTCAGTACCCTAGTGTCAATACTATTCGAGATACAGTGTTTTTCCAATATTGCCACACCCCTTTGTCAAAAACGCCCACTTTATTGACTGTAATTTGTAATAGCTATGCCTACCCACGCACTAAATTTCAGCACCCTAGTGTCAATATTATTCGATATATAGTGTGTTTCTAATATTGCCACACCCCTTTGTCGAATAACGCCCACTTTCTTTACAGTAGGTTTTTAAAATTGTGTCTACCCCTGTACTAAATTTCAGTACCCTAGTGTCAATACTATTTGAGATACAGTGTTTTTTTAATATGACCACACCCCTTTGTCAAATTACGCCCACTTTATTGATCGTAATTTGTAATAGTTGTGTCTACCCCAGTGTTTTTACTGTAAATTTCAGTACCCTAGTGTCAATATTAACTGAAATACAGTGTTTTTCTTATATTGACACGCCCCTTTGTCGAATATCGCCCACTTTTTTAAAAAAGGACCTCCACGTTCATGGTATCTATCTGTTGACAAAAAATTACGGAAATCGGGCAAGTGCTTTAGGAGTTATCGATGTATATACATTTAAAAAAAAAAAAAAAGCGCGGACAAACCAACGAAATTGAGAACCTATTCCTTTTTGAAGTCGGTTAATGAAATGGAATCACGAGATCAAAACAGGGTTTCGCTGTGCAATTATTCACAACATTTGTGTTTTTGCATGAAAATAGTACACTTTTAGTACGAAATGCATGAAAGCAGTAATGAAAATTGCTTAATAGCAACACTCACCATACTCATACACGTGATACTTTTTTGCATAAAGTATTAAAAGTAGCAAATAGTGTACCAGTGTTCGGGGATCAAATGAGCGTCTGTGTAACATACTTTCATCACAGAGCTCATCAAACGAAAAAAAGAGCGTAAAAAAGGACGTGATCTTGAATCAAGCCTGAATACAATAGTGCGAGAGTGCGATGCGAGGATGCGATGCGATTAAATAACGTAATCACGCACGCATTGCCCTCGCATATAATGTACAATGAGAAACTCTAGATGTGAAGGAACCAGAGTTGCATCGGTTAAAAATAAAAGCGTACTGTTTAAATAATGAAATTTGTGGACAAAGGCTGTGTGGAAAGGGAATTTAGCATGGTTCAACATGTTGGATCGTTCGAAAGCTCAATAAAATTTTCCCGTTAGATTTCCATCCGACTTTGTCGTCCAACATGTTGAACCATGCGAAACCCCTTTTTCGGAAACTTTTAACTCGTGATAGAAAATAAGTTACTGAGTTGAATACAAAATACAATTTCTGTCTGTTAAAATATAATTGTCATTTTTGCTGTGCTTAACCGGGCGTCTTGACTAGCAAAAATTTATTGCATGCCATCTGTCAAAATCCATTGAAAGATATGGAAATATTTCAAGGGTGGGTTTTTAATGTTATGTTATTTTTTTTTTTCAAAATGGCGCCGAACAAATTAGTACGCTGCTCTCACACGCTTGATCAGCACTTAAATTGCCGGTATATATTTATTATTTCATAAGTTTCTTCTCCACGCCACTCCATTTTCAAGAACTATATTTTTAAATTTCTAGCCTTTAGTTCAATTTCTTTAATTTTTGCAGCAGCTTTAATTTTCAGCACATATTAAAATTACTGCCAAACAAGAATAATGACAGCTCATTACCAAGTTCGCGTTGGTAATCTATGGCTTTGAATATTGCATGCCCATGTATTTCCAACTTCGGCAATTGAGTGGTCTACATCAGCAATATTTGATGTTTGACAGATGGCATGCAATGAATTATTGCTTGTCAAGGCGCCCCGTAAAGGACAATGCAATTTTGCCAACTAGTAATTTTGACGTTTTAGATTTCGGTAGTGTATTAGCGCAAGAATATAATTTAATATGCAAAATTGTTAATATATACTGAAAATAAAAATTTACGCAAATGTTTTCCACTTCTGGTTGCTATGTTATCGAACGAACAAAATTTTGAACTTCTTTATGACTCACGAACTCACAAGTGTTTTATTTTTGTATTCTATTTTTGCTTGTATCGAAAATTCTCTTGCCGATTGTCAAAATTTATACTAGCCAATAAGGCTTTATGAATTTTTGCCAATCATATTCACCTCACAAGTGCCAAATATTCTCATTGAGACCGTCAAAATTTCGTCATCTGAGTGAAAAGTTTCCGAATAGCACACGGCCAAATAATAAACTTTAGGTACTAAAACTTTAAATACATTTTAACATTTTATTTCAGCAACATGAGCTGAAAAAAGAAATTATGGAGTATTTACGCACCCTCACATAATAAATAGTACCTCGCTTTACCATAAAAGGAACTTCTCTCTACCGTAAATCTACTTTCAAAATAATAAAAATATGACATCACATATATGTGTATTTCGTACTATCAAAATAAAATCGTACTTTAATTAGTTCAAAAGTATGTTCTACTGCAACTGTGGAAGGTTAAGAAAATTGATAAGCAGCAACCATTTTGGTTTTTTCAATGGAATTTTTATGACAGCTCGTCATCGCATGCGAGGTTTTTCAATTTTTTGGAAATGCCTCGCATCGCACAAACGCATCGCAAAGCATTGTAGATTGCTACATAACAACTCTGCTTATGAAAATGTTTTGACAGCTCGTACGAGATTCTTACGTTGTCTCGCATCGCACTCTCGCACTATTGTATTTCAGGCTTCATTTGAGCGTCTGTATAACAGCGGCCTAAGAGCGAGAGCATGCTGTTGTGAAAAGTAAGTGTTGCATATCTAGCATTTTAAGAGGATTGCTTATTAAAAGGGAGTTTTTTTTTTTTAATTACTATCAGCAGCTATAAAATCGTTTTGCAAAAACAACTTCTTGGCATATTTATAAGGGTTTCGCAAGGGCATGCAACCATTATATTTCTACATCTGCCTCCTAACATATTTTTAACTAATATTTTTTTAGAACTGAATCACCATAATAAATTTATACTTTTATTTTGCGACTAACTTGTTAAAAGTAAGTGTTGGACACAAGACGTTATCGAGATATAAACATGATTAAATTCAAAATATTATATAGTAAAATTATAAAACACCCTTTTTTATATAAATGGCATGCAACATTGATTATGAACTATTCTGAGCGCAATGAGGACAATTGTATATAATAATCTATATTACGCTCTTTTTACGCTCTTCTTACGCTCTATCTCATTTTATCTGTTCATGTCCCTCGTTTCCTTTAGCATCGAATTTATGAAGCAATGCTGTCGCCCGTGAAGCAAGCAGCGGGCAACCAAAATACACGTACGGGCAAAATGCCCATACGTGTAACTTTGCCCACTCCTAGTTTAAGGGATTGAATTTCCTTAAATAAGAGCTCCAATGTTATTGATGACTCATTAACATTACTGTTGTTGTTGTTAAGATGTTGTGGCTGAGTAGCCGTGATGATGTCTGCATTGGTGTTGTTATTTTGCAGCTGCTTTTGCTGAAGTTCTGTTTGTTGTGCGCCTGGTTGATGTTGTTTTTGTCTTGAGGCAGATTCTAAATTTGGATGTTGTTTATATTGTTGGTGCTGCTGCTGTAATTTTTGCACTGGAACAGGTGGCAATGGAGAAGATGAGCAAAGATTCTCTTCGAGAATTTTTGCGGGGGCTGTTGCGGCTCTAGTTGCTGAAATTAAAGTAGATGACTCACCCAGCAGAGGAGAGCGGATTGAACATTGTTGTTGTTGTTGTTTTTGTTGTTTATGTTGCTGCGAGTTCAGTCCTGAACCAGCTGACAATGGAGACAATGAGGAAGAGAGAATCTCGTTATGGATTTTATCGTTTGCCGGTACTGCACTAGTTGCTGCATTTAAAGTTGACGAAGATGCTAGTGGTGGTGAGCGAAGAGAGGCACCACGTGCGGCAGAGCAAGTGTTGCATATAAAACTTTTATTGTTTTTTTGCATAAAGTCTACGTCACTCTGATTTATATTCATGCAGCTCCAATGGAAAAACTCATTACAAATTATGCACTTTATTTTATTCTGATTTCGTTCAACTTTTTGTTTGCAAACACACGGCATAATTAAATATGTTATTGAATAATAGAATATAAGATTTATTAACGCAGAAGAAACAAACTTTAAAAGTATGTAGATACTAGAACGTGTTGACCCCACGACGAACACGGACGAATTGAGTATTTTCCTCTTCGATTTCTTTTATACTTTCTTCGGTCTCATTGAGATAGGTTTAAAGAGCTTTATATTTATTCTCTATTTCTAAGGCTCGATGTTTTAGGTCACATTTTTCTTCGTTCGCTGCTTTCGATTGATTATGCACCAGCTCAGTAAACATTCCTAATACTGTCTCAATTTCCTCTATTTTTCCCATGTTTTGCCTGTATAAACACCACTTTTAATTGCCTCGAAATCTTTACTAGAATGACAAAAACCTTTAATTTCCGTCCACAGTTCGTCAATGGCTGCATTCTGGCAGAAACAGCGCACAGCTAGCGAAGTAGCATAAAGTGATACATTCTGCTGAATGGGTTTTTTTGAGAAACGTCAAACTGCAAACAACTGTTCGTGATTCGATGGTTTTGTTTTAAGTTTCTTTAAATTCGGTTCTGTGTACATTCATTTTGCACAAAAAAAAAATTAATTAAAAGCAATATAATAAAATGAAATTAGCAAGGGAATCGTGGAAAAGGTATTTAATTAAGTATTTTTATATTAAAATACTAAATTTTACAGCACAACTTCACAACAAAACACTTTTTCATCTGTCAAAATCGAGGTAGCATAAAATATTTTCGCTACCTAAAATGGCGACTGCTCAGGCAACATGTGTGAGCGCTTTATGCTACATACCATTCGGCCGGAAAGTTGAGCAACAGTTGCGTAGAAAGTATCGGCCAGAATGCGACCAATAAAAATATTAAATTTTATATTTGCCATACAGCAATGTATTCACTTTTTCACTTTTTTCAATTGTGTGTTTTCTTTATAGATTTTGTTATACAGGGATTTCCAATAAGAGGTGTTATTGTGAATCGCCCGATATTGTGAATTGCTCACTTTTAAAGCTTTTATTCTTTGACATTTGACAAGTAGAAACTACGCCATTACTAAAAATGGAACGATACACAATTCAACAACACATCGAAATTATTAAAATTCACTACAAAAATGGTGAAAATCTTGCAGTCACAGTTCGCAAAACTAAAGCATGTTTTGGTTGTCGTGAAACACCTTGTCGGACCGCAATACAGAAATTGTTGAAAAAATTTGAGCTGTTGGGACAAGTTAATGATGTGAAGAATAAAACCCGTGCACGTCGCGCAAGAACAACTGAGAATATTTATGCTGTAGCCCAAAGCGTTGAAGAAAACCCAGGTTTGTCTATTCCTCGTTGTTCTTTGGAATTGGGCATTCCATTGGGTCTTAAGGCTTATAAAGTTCAGTTAACACAAGAACTCAAGCCTACCGATCATCAACAACGTCGTGTCTTTGCTGATTGGGTCCTTGAAATGCATGAAAATGATCCGGAATTCCATCGAAAAATCATCTTGACTGATTTGGCCCATTTTCACCTCGGTGGCTACGTCAACAAGCAAAATTTTTACATCTGGGGCTTGGAAAACCCAAGAGTTATTGTTGAGAAGCCTCTCCATCCTCAACGTGTTTTTTTTTTGTCGGAGTTGGATGGTATTGATCTGGACAACGTTTACTTTCAAGAAGACGGCGCTACGTGCCACACAAGCAACGAAACCATTGATCCTTTACGGGAAAAGTTTCCGGACCGTGTTATCTCTCGAAGAGGTGATCCCAATTGGCCACCGAGATCTTGTGATTTAACACCTTGCGACTTCTTCCTTTACGCAAAATTTAAAACCCATTTTTCTGATTCAAAAAGCAAGGCCGCGCCGGGAAAAGGTTAGTTTAAACTAAATTTAAACTTAAATTGAAATAAAACTAAAACTGAAATTAAAACTAATACTATGTTCACACTAAGGCCGAAAAGCCGCTTTTCAGACAATAATGGCTTTTCAGCAGAAAAGCTACATGATATTAAGTTTTTAGCCATAGAAAAACTGTCAAAGGAAAAGCATATTTTTGTGTGCTTTTCAGCGAAAAACTCTGAAAAGCTAGAAAATAACCCTGATTTGAAGTCTGTTTTTGTAAGTAAAGTCAAAATCGATTACTAAAATTCAGGTTGCCACTGATATTTGACATTCTTCTGTCTGTTTTTTTGTATGTGTATACTTGTAGCCACTAGGAGCATCTTATTTTCTGAGAACAATGAAACAAAACGCAATAATAAGAAACATATGATTTTATCGCTAATAAAAGTACGCAAGAAGTTGATTTTCGTTTCCTGTAAAGGGGCGGAAGAGGCGTGGTCAAAACTAAGAATGCATATATAAACTAAGAATAATAAAACATAATCTAGGATTTAAGTAATATGTGTGCCGAATTTGAGTTAAATCCGTCCAGCCGTTATGATTTGTTGGCTATTAACAGTAGTCTGAATTGGCAATTCCCATACAAAATAACCAATTTTCATTTTTTAAATTATTCAGCTGTTCCTTCGAGTTTTTTGTAATTTTTTTAAACCACATCTGTATTAAGGCAAATAATACAAAAAAAGAATTATTAAAATCGGCCCAGCCATTTCAGAGTTTTAGCAAGACTAGCGCTAACTAACTAATCTACTTTTCATATATATAGATTTTTATCTTAATACACATGATACTTTTTTTATCGATCTTATTTCGACAAATTAAATAATTTCTATAGTTTGGTCAAAAGAAATGGATTTTTATTTCTGATCTAAAAAATAATGATCACAAAATGATTTTTATTCCTGATTGAAAAAATAACGATCAATGCACTAACATGCAGAAACGTCACAAGATTTCTGTTGGTAAGGAAAGTGAAAATATTTGGAGAGTTTCTGCCGATAAACGCTCCCAGAATTCCTTCCAAATCTAGCCGTCCAATTTCGTTTACATCTATTAACCTGGTTTGAGTAACTTACCTGGTATGAGTTATCGCAAGTCTTCCGAGTAACGATGGAGCTATCCAGAAAACTCATCTCATCGTACCAAAAAACTGTAGGCACATGCATCGTGTGGCGGTGGTCTTTTAGGCCTCGGCGTGCGCCCGCTTGCTTTTCTATTCGGTTTCCCTGGTTTTTATATTATGTTTTGAGAGCGCCCTTTGAGGCGCTCCTGGTCACTGTGCCAGACGAAAAAAAACCAGGGCGGCCGACCCGCGTACGCGCACAACCGCACCTGTGGGTGCTACCGTCCAGGGCCGAGGGGGGGGGGTTCTTTCTGGGCCGGTAGCACACCTTTGCCGCACACAAAAATTTCTCGTGTGGATTATTTTTTTGTGAGCTCGCCCTGTGAACTCATGTATCTGTAAAGAGAAAAAAAAAACAACAAAGGATCGGAAATTTAATTTTTTTTGAGTGAGAGGGGGCTCTGTTCCCCCACTCAACCCCAACCGCGACGCTCATGGACCTGCTGTTATGGCCCATGCCCCACGTTTCCCACCCACCGTGAGGATCCGGGGCGAATTGTTTGTGATCTTCCCTTTCCAACACTATCTTCCATCCCTAACCAAATGAATGAAAATTAATTCATTTTAAATTTTTTTTTTTTTTTTTTTTAATTGGATCATTTAATACACATGTTATACTTAATTTTTACTTATTGAAACTAACAGAGATTCGTTCTTACAGACTACTAAAATTTTTTTTTTTTTTTTTTATATACATTTCAATAATTTCAGTGGGAAAGTGGTATATTAATACATTTTTAATTGCTTAGTCTGTGTTAATTGTGTAGTTTAGTTATAGAGTTGTTTAAGTTGTAATTTTAGTTAAATTTTGTTTAAATTTTAAATTTACGTTTTTGTTATCTTTAATTTTAGTTTAGTTTTATTTCAATTTAAGTTTTAGTTTTAGTTTTACTTTCAGTGTTAGTTTTAGTTTTAGGTTCAGTTTGAGTTTTAGTTTTAGTTTCAGTTTGAGTTCTATTTTAATCTTGGTTTTAAATTTCATTTTATTTTTTTTTACATTATTAAAAATATATTAGTTTTATATTTGTTTTAATTTCAGTTTTAGTTTTAATTTCAGTATTAGTTTTAATTTCAGTTTTAGTTTTAATTTCAGTTTTAGTTTTAATTTCAGTTTTAGTTTAATTTCAGTATTAGTCTTAATTTCATTTTTATACTATGTTCACACACAGGCCGAAAAGCCGCTTTTCAGTTGAAAAACCTCTTTTCAAAAATAGATGTTCACACTTGAAAAGCAGCTTTTCATTCGACACATCGTAGTCATATGTTTCTTATTATTGCGTTTTGTTTCATTGTTCTCAGAAAATAAGATGCTCCTAGTGGCTACAAGTATACACATACAAAAAAACAGACAGAAGAAATGTCAAATATCAGTAGCAACCTGAATTTTAGTAATAGATTTTGACTTTACTTACAAAAACAGACTTCAAATCAGGGTTGTTTTCTAGCTTTTCAAAGTTTTTCGCTGAAAAGCACACAAAAAGATGCTTTTCTTTGGACAGTTTTTCTATGGCGAAAAACTTAATATCATGTAGCTTTTCTGCTGAAAAGCCATTATTGTCTGAAAAGCGGCTTTTCGGCCTTAGTGTTAACATAGTATTAGTTTTAATTTCAGTTTTAGTTTTATTTCAATTTAAGTTTAAATTTAGTTTAAACTAGCCTTTTCCCGGCGCGCGTTGCTGCACCCTGCAACTATATGGGAACATAATAGGTGTATTCAAAACTTTTCTTAAACTCATAGTTTGACACCACTGTTATTTTCCACTGACCGTTACAGTTTCCCAGAAGCAGAAGATCACCAAATAGTAACTCCATTTTGAGTTTGTATGTAAGTACTGCTACTTTTACGTTCAAAGCTATTCGGTAATACAAATTGTATGGGCTTATATAATTATATAATGCCCATCCCAGTTTTCTAGTAGATGGACATTACCCAGTTTTAGTACAGTTGCCGACAGTGAGCATACAAACTAAATTACCAAAATGTAGCCAAATTGGTGAAAACCGTAGGAAATATAGCATTTTTATTGATTTATAGGCGGTAAAAGGGGGTGTGACGTGTGACAGAAATTTAAGCTATCTCGTACATGAAAAAAATGTACTGCCAAAATTCAGCTCTATCGGCTCAGTCATTTTCAAGTTTCCAGCCATCACACAGACAGCGATTTGCTTTTTGTAGATATATTTTTGATAAAGATTATTGGCTATAACTTTTGATAATTTTTAATTCTAAAGATAATTTTTTCTAATAAATTAATTTTTTAGCTTGTATATTTTTTTCGAAAATATAAAAACACAATATTGAAAAAAAAAAAAATTTGGTTCGAAAAAATCAAGGGGTAGGCCTTGCTTTTTGAATCAGAAAAATGGGTTTTAAATTTTGCGTAAAATTGAAACAATTTTGCCTATAAATGTTATAGCTATTAAATAGAGTTGAAAATTAGCGAATTTGAATTTAAATTATTTTTACAACAAAAACAATTTTTGAGCCTTTTTTGAGGAAAACTCTAATATTTCAGACCTTTTTTGAAAAAAATATATAAAATATATATACTTAACTAAGATTATTCTTGCAATAAGGTTTTCATAGTACTTTGATGAAGCTATAAGACAAAAAAAAAATTTAACGAAATGTATAAAAAAGCGAATCGAAAGTCACAAAATTAAGTTTTTAATTGTTTTTTTCTCATTTTTGAGCAACGATGTTGCATTATATACATATATGGTTGTAGTAACATTTGCATAGTTTCATGTTTTTGATATTAAAATAACGTAAATTTTTTGAATTGTACTTAATTTAAGAAGTATTTTGTATTTTGTAAATATTTGCATATGTAACCTAAGAAAACCACTAAAAATATACGGTTTTGTAAAAATTTGCACTGTAGCACCATCTGGTGTCCAAGGTGGATCAAAGACGATAGTGCTGAAAAACTCATCGTACCTGAAAACCCGTATGTACCAATTTTCATTCTAATCGCATGAGCGGTTTGGGAGTTTTAGGTGGTTTTGCAAAAAATTTGTACTACAGCGCGCTCTGTTGTTCAAGTTGGGTAAAAAAAGATAGCAGAAAAACACTCAACGTACATGAAAACTACTATATAACAATGTTCATCCCAATCACATGAGCGGTTTGTGAGTTTTGGGCAGTTTTGTAAAAAATTTGTGCTACAGCGCCCTCTGGTGTTCAGGTTCAATAAAAATTGATAGCCCACAAACAAGCACCGTACCAAAAACTTCTATACACAAATTTTCATGCCAATCGGATGAATAGTTAAGGAGTCTATTGCATAGTAACAAACAAAAACTTCTTTTTTATATGTATAGATATAAAAAAGTGGGCGTAAAAGTGGGCGTGATCAATTTTTCTTCAGTACAAACTTAAAATGGATTACTACGAACATTTACAAAACAAATTAGCCAAATGGGTGTAGCCGTTTTCCGATTTTAGATAAATGAAAAAAGTGGGCGTGGTCATTTTTCTATCCGTAAAAACCTAAGTTGGACTATTACGAACATTACAAAAAAAATTATCCAAATCGGTCCAGCCGTTCTCAACTGATACAATTACCAACGAACGGCATTTGATTTCTTTTTATATAGATTGTAGTTTTAGTTTAAATTTTAGTTTTAGTTTTTATTTTAATGTAATTTTGTATATTTGTTTTGTAATTCTGCCTATTTTTTTTTGTTTTTTATTTTAAATTCTTATTTTTTATTTTACATTATTTTTAGCAATATTTTTTTTATTTTATTTCTTTCTGTTATTAATTTTATTTTATTTAAAAAAAAAATTTTTTTTCTGTTTTTATTTGTGCTGATATTTAAAATAAAGTTATCTTCGATAAAGTAATTGATACGTATGTATATACATAAGTAATTTAAAATGGAATGGAGAAAACAATTAGTTTTGTTTGCCTATATATTTGGAACAATATAACTTCTGATAGAATTTCATTAAACCTAACTACTGTTGATGTAGCGCTGGTATTTTTATAAAATAGTTTAACAATATGTATATTTAAATAGTTTTATAAATAAGTGCATTTCTCTTTATTAAATTTACTTATGTCACAGTTTATTTTGATTATTTGGGATTGTTTTTGCCAATTATTTTTGGTTTAGAAAATAAAAACTCTTTGTAAATGTATCGCAAATGTAACAAGAAATGATAGTTTTGAGGAAGAGAATAAATTAAAAATTCTTTATTTATTCTAGTTGAAATGGGAAACGTTTACATATAAATTTTGTAGAATTCTGTAAACACTAGGGTTTAATGCGTTTCAAAGACAAACTTTTAACTTAAAAGATGAATCATCAAAATTATTTTTAAGTTACATTTGAAAGCCAGTCCAGCGATAGCCTGTGCATTCTTCGATGCTTCCGCAACCGAAAAAAGTTGTGCAACTTGATACTCCTCCACAGTGAATGGCAAGGTTACTCGGAATTCCCGAATCAGCATTTTTTTAGTGGTTGATTTGGCACTTCTTGGTATCCAACAGTAACAATTGTATACAATTCACTCTGCCAGCCATGATGGAGGAGGAAAAGTCGGAATATCGATCGTAGTGAAAGCACGACGTTGATGTCCTTCGTTGTGTGCGCTTCGCTGAGACGATGGCACGGTGACAATTTTAGCACTATTTTTTTCTTTTTCGTTTGTACTTTTTTCCCAAGTCAGTTTAATTCTTAATTGAAATTTCCTTTATTTTGCTTCTTCGTGGTAGTCTTGCGACCATCACCGCTTATGGCTCGAATCAGAAAGCACGATGGCCGCTCGCTGCGCTGCTTCGCCAACGTTGATCCGCCATCTTCGTTAAATTTTCGGCAATTCGCCATCTTTTGTCACCTCAGGGGTGCCAATCGAACGTCATGCGGGTATGTTCACGTAGGCCGTACTTTAAGGACCATTCCACACTTAACGCATGGTGTAAATAACCATGAAAAGGGTATTCACAAGGCGTTTGTGCCATTACAATCGATTCTGCAGCTGAACCAGATTTCTTTCCATGGACTATCTTCCTTTTTTCCGAAGTGTAGGTGCCTCGCAGTGCTCGTATTTTTTTTTTTGATTATGTCAACCGGCAAGCACATTTCGTTGGCAATTTCCTCCATTGCTTTACCCTTGAGGTCACTCCGTCTGTATGATATACTGGACATGTTCCACAAAAGCTCATGTGAGCGATAAAGCTCAATTAATTTTATTATTTGCTCCTTTGTTAGTTTCAGATCCATTTTATTTTTGACATTTAGTTTTTTCTAACTTTTGTTCAGTGTTGCTTTGTATGAAAACACAGCACCAAACGTAAATGAGAGAAAAATGGGGAACAAATAAAGTTGTAACATATAAATTAAATTAAATTCAACTCTATTAATTAAATTATTTCATATCATATTTTATTGGTTAATAATGGCAATTAAAATAATTACATATATTTTACTACAAGACATGTAAAGAAAATACATACTTTAACTTCGAATGTTTTAGGGAGAAAACACAACACTGCATTTCCTACTTTGATCTTCGCTGGCTGCGGTTGTCAAAATTCACTGTCTCTGTAAAAGTTGTTGCCAGTGGACTGCCAGTACTGCCCAGTGGGCAATTATACTAGGCCTTAACAAAAGAAGGCATGCTAAGACTACTACTATTGGCATCTTTATACCTACTAATATCGCTATGGATGGGGCTCAAAAATTTTTTATTTCTGTGCAACGCAAAACATAAAAGAAGTAAAACATAACATAAAGTGTTAGCCCAAGGAGAGCACAGCGCTCTCCTATAAAAAACATAAATAAAAACAAAGCCAGAAAATTTTATTTTTTGTCACATGCGAGCATTGAACTCGGGCTGCTGGCATTATAGTCAAACGTTTTACCGCTGTGCTATTACCCCATTTGATAACTTGTGAACAAAATGTATATAAAAATATGAGGTCTCTGAAATTATTCTTCCGCTGGGCATCTACAGCAATTTGATTAATTGGTATGTAGAGTATATTCCTGTATGGAGAATTTAGCTCTATAGATAAAGCGTTGTTTTTGAAATCTTGAGGTCGCAGGTTCGACGCTCAGCGGTGACAAAGAAGTTTTTTCAGTCATATATATACACTATATATATTTCTCTCATTCTCTCTACTATCAAACATATCTTTCTTCCCTATCGTGTGACGAAATGAAGTAAAGTGACCTAAGAAAGTTTCACTTCAAAATATAAATTGCAAAACAAAAAACAGTTTACTGCATATTTTTTGCACGGCAGTTAACTTGAGAGTGCTTTTATAAGCCCTCATAAAGAAGGTCCTTTAACATGCATTCTCAAAAAAGAGCTTCTGGCAGGCCTCTTAAGAGTCGCGAGAGAGGAAGACCTAGAAAATTTTCTCGTTTCATATAAAAAAGTTAATGGGCTTGGATATGAGTGCGGAATGTCTTCAAAATCCATATGAAGGCCTGCAAGTAGCGCTTCGAAGCCCTGCTTTTGCCCACTGGGCCCAGTGGGCAATTATACTAGGCCTTAACAAAAGAAGGCATGCTAAGACTACTACTATTGGCATCTTTATACCTCCTAATATCGCTGTATCAATGAGCACTTCTAGAAGTCCTTCCTATGGATGGGGCTCAAAAATTTTTTATTTCTGTGAAACGCAGAACATAAAAGAAGTGAAACATATCATAAAGTGTTAGCCCAAGGAGAGCACAGCGCTCTCCTATAAAAAACATAAATAAAAACAAAGTGAGAAAATTTTATTTTTTGTCACATGCGAGAATTGAACTCTGACCGCTGGCGTTATAGTCAAACGTTTTACCGCTCTGCTATTTCACCGTTTAATAAGTTGTGAACAAAATGTATATAAAAATATGAGGTCCACAACTCTAAAATTATTCTTCCGCTGGGCATCTACAGCAATTTGATTAATTGGTATGTAGAGTAGATTCCTGAATGGAGGATTTAGCTCAATAGATAAGGCGTTGTTTTTGAAATCTTGAGGTCGCAGGTTCGACGCTCACCGGTGACAAAGAAGTTTTTTCAGTCATATATATACACTTTATATATTTCTCTCATTCTCTCTACTATCAAACATATCTTTCTTCTCTACTGTGTGACGAAATGAAGTAAAGTGACCTAAGAAAGTTTCACTTCAAAATAGAAATTGCAAAACAAAAAACAGTTTACTGCATTTTTTTTTTTATTTTTAGTTAACTTGAGAGTGCTTTTATAAGCCCTCATAAAGAAGGTCTTTTAACATGCATTCTCAAAAAAGAGCTTCTGGCAGGCCTCTTAAGAGTCGCGAGAGAGGAAGGCCTAGAAAATTTGCTCATTTCATATAAAAAAGTGAATGGGCTTGGATATGAGTGCGGAAGGTCCTCAAAATCCATAGGCCTGCAAGTAGCGCTTTGAAGCCCTGCTTTTGCCCACTGGGCCCAGTGGGCAATTATACTAGGCCTTAACAAAAGAAGGCATGCTAAGACTACTACTATTGGCATCTTTATACCTCCTAATATCGCTGTACCAATGAGCACTTCTAGAAGTCCTTACTATGGATGGGGCTCAAAAATTTTTTATTTCTGTGCAACGCAAAACATAAAAGAAGTGAAACATATCATAAAGTGTTAGCCCAAGGAGTAGACATGGGTAACGCTGCGCTGCGTTACGCTATTGAGTTGAAGCACTTAAATGCGTTACTGCGCTAATTCACTTCTTTTAAAAAAAGTAACGCAATAGCGCAATAACACAAATGATACGCTCAAAGCAAAATGAGAAAATATTTTTGCAGCGAGCAAAAATTGCACAAGTTTTACGTCGCCTTAAACATGGAAATAAAATGTTCGAAGCGAACATTGTCGAGGAAGATGCTTTTAAGCATATGAAGTGTGTTTGATTGTTATGATGCTTTGCCGATCACGCAATGGTTTTCCAATATGTCCAGCGTGTTCGATTCTAAGAGTACAAACAAACTTGAATCTTGAATCAAACTTTAAACTTGCTGCAATGAATCATTTGATGTTTTAGTTTTGTTTGAAGCGCACTCTAAAAACTCACCGCATTCAACAAATTGACCACATAACGCAATTCAAAAACAGCTTGCGCAGATAAACATGTTGATAATACAGGTATATTTAATATTTCAAACTGCTTCATGACGCAATTGCGTTAAAGTCTTTGGTTAAAATATCAATGTGACCAAAAATAAAATAAACTCGAAAAAATTGAAATTAATACCACCCAACATTTCAAACCATTTTCATCCTTACATCTTCATGTTTGACCGTCTAAATTGACTGTTAACTATTGGCAAGTGTAGTAAGGGCATAATTTTTCTTTGCTTGCTTTTAGACAGTTATTTTTCTATTTTCGAATATTTTTTAACCCTGCAGTAGTCGCGCGGATTACATATGTAATCCAGTCATGCAAAATTATGAATTTCACAATTGTCTGCAATCGATATTCATTGATTTTACGTACTATAAGAATTATGTTTATGTTGTTTTTTTAAATAAATATAATATAAAATAAAGTAATAATAAAAATTAAAACAAATAACTAAGCATTTTCAAATTGCCATCTCGTATTTTAAACTTTAAAAAACGGATTACATATGTAATCTGCGCGACCACTCTCGTCATATTTAGGTACGCGACTACTGCAGGGTTAATCAATAAATTTTTTTATTTCATATACTATGTTTCCATGGCGAGTTAACTCGGGGTTAACTCGCTATGGAAACGCGAGTTGAGTTGAGTTTCGTTAAATCCACGAAACTTGTAAGATTTAACTGGGTTCTATCTGTCAAAGTGAATGCTGCCATTAAGTATCCATTTCGCTAGTAAAACAATAAAAATGTCAAATAAAATTGACAAGTTCGACTCAACTCGATGCTGTGCATGGAAACACTATCGAGTTAGCAACGCCTTTTTCTTAACTCGACGAAAACCCTAACCCCGAGTTAACTCGCCATGGTTTAGAGTACGAGATGGCTTAGAATAATAACGCTAAAAGCATTGCAACATTTTCCGGTACTTATCCTAGATAAGGTGCAGCAAAGCGCACCGGGAAAAAGCTATTTTTTTAAATAGGAAAAATCTATCTAGCTGCATTGAGGAAGGTTGTAATGTAGTTGCTTTTTTCTCCACAAAAATTTTGACTCTACACTGTGTGGAATTATATGACGCGGAATTTTCGTTTCTACAGCACACTAAGCTTTAAACAAAAAACCATGCGCAAAAAAACAAACATCAAATGCTGGTTTTATATATTTTTACTTTTTGACAATACTGGCATTTCCATCTTGCACTCAGTACATACATATATTCTATTATACACAAGAACCAATGCAGTCGATATATAGGTAGCAACCTTAAACAAGAACCATGCGCAAAGCAAACAGAAACATCAAATGTTGGCTTTATATTTCATGTAATTGTGTAAAATTTATATAAGTTAGAGAGTTCAAACATGAATTTTTCTCCCAGTCAGGATCAAGCAGACCAACAAGTAATTCTACGTCAAAAAACAACTACTGTAGCAGTAGCAGATGCATTTTCACAAAAAGCTGTTTTTGACAGATTTTTTCTTGTAGAAGAGAAAATAAGCAGTGGTCAATGCTACACCTTGTATTATAATACCATGGATTGCGCATGTCGTCCATCTTTGTTAAGTTGGCTGCGAAAAATCGTGTAGTTCGGCTTTGTCAAAGTGGCTGAATGTAAAAGTAGTCACAATTATTTATAGGGGATTATTTATTTATAAAGATGAAAAAATGTCGACATTTTCTTATTGAAACTTGGCATATTGGAATGGAATTAATATCATTATAAATAAATGAAAGTATATATATATTTCAGTTCTTGAAAAAAATGCACCTATAATAAGGGTGTGTTCTCGTATTTGCACCGCTTCACATAAAAAGCCCTAACCAAAATAGACAAAACGAGACGATTGCAACTTGCCGAACGTTTGCAATCGTTACGTCTATTTTGACATTTAACAAAAAGTGAAACGAGTTCCTCCAGTAGTCTGAAAAAAGAACTACCTGCACAGCTGTTGTTGACGAGTTGAGACACTAAGGGCCAATATAACAGTGTAGGCTTAAGGTCCCCTTAGCGCTTAAGGAGACCTTAACCTTAGTAATCATTTTAACAGTGCAGAAAACACAGTCGCACTTAAGGGTTCCTTAAGCTGCCAATATTTGACGCTTAAGATCTCCTTAAGAATTAGCTGTTTCACATATTTTCAATAAGAAAAATGGAATCGCGTTTGTTGAAACGAAGAAATTTACAAGTTAATTTAAGCATTGATTCTGGTATAAATGATGAAGAGATCGGGGAGCTGTTGAAAAACAAATTTCTTAAGTGTACCTTAAGGGCTGACTGTTAAAACGCACGACACTTAAGGTGTGCTTAAGTGTTCAAGTTTCCTTAAGTTAAGAGCACCTTAAGCTTGGACTGTTAAAATGGCCCTAAAAGTTCGGTTGTTACGGAACAGAACGTCTCGTCAAACCGTTTCGTTTAGTTTCGATAAGTTTACGTTTGTTCATTTTGGGTTACAACATTGAAATGCATTTAAGTGAACATTTTCGTCTTTTCTCGTTACGGAGCAAATCATCTATTTTGGTTAGGCCTAAAAGTAGCTACGTTGCTTGATGTGTTTGACAGCACTCTTATTGCTTCTTTGTTTTCATTTTATGTTCTTCTTGTTTACTATTTCGTTTGTTTTTCATACAGACTTAAATGCTTGTGCCATTTGCTTTTTGACAATTTATTTTGTATGTTTTTAAAAAGTGTCACAGTTGAAAACCCAGATGACGTAAGCTGCGCAGTAGATTTTTTTCTCGACGCTTGGAATGCGCAATCCTTCATGTGCAATGTGTATCTATCATTCTTGAACACATACAACTGCTCGCAGGACGCAGACTTCTAACCTGATCTGTATAGTAACAGCCGTATTCATAAAAATATCTTAAAATAGCTTTAAAACCTTCAATAGCTAAAAAGCTTTTTAATGTTAAAAAGGTCTTTTCAAATTTTGTTATTCATTAACATGTTGTAGCTGCTTTGTAGTTAAAATAGGAACACTTTCGATTTGAAGTGGGAAGAGTGTCAATAATGGTTTGTGTATTTGATAAATTCAATGACTTTATATTTATTTTTCACAAGTTGGTCAACTTTTTCATATTTAAACATCAACATGTTTTCGAAGCTACCCTCTGCACTGAAAAAATTGTCATTTTATTATGTTTTTGTAAATATTTTGATATGTTTTGACAAATTTTCTTGTTTTTATTTTCTTTTTGTTTTGATTTTTTTTTTTATATTTAAAATTTTGTTGACATATTTTTCAAATGTTTGAAATATTTTTAATTATTTTTGACAAAATTAGTGCTCAAACGAGAGCAAATAATTTTAAAAATGCTTTATAAGGGGATTATAGAACGTCTCAACCATTTTTAAAAACCCTCTCATTTATAAACAAATATTTGCAATAATTTTTTGACATTTTCTTTTGATATATTTTCAAACAATTTGATATATTTTTGACATAATTTGTTCTCAGATGAAAACAAAATAAAATTTAAAAATGCTTTATCGAGGGTTTATTGAAGGTTTCATCCATTTTTAAAAATCTCTCATTTATAAAGCATTTAAGAGATTTTAAACGCTATTAAACGTTTATGAATAATGTTTTCCAATTTTTTTCGATTTTTTTCTTATGAAGGATACATAATATTTTATGAATACAGCCGGAAGTCTCGAATATATGCAAGGTAATTTTGCATACCTATGAAGACCCTTCTATGAATAAATGAATTTGTAGATCGTAATAGAGCACAAAAGCGCTTCAGGTAGTCCCGTCTAGGTAACTGACGGGCAGATATAGAACATCTGTCTGGAGAAGCAGGAGCTCAAATGCTCACAACTCCGTCAACTCGATCGACTTGAAATTTGACAAAATATTCTATTCAAAAAAATTAAAAAAAAGTTTAAAACCCTACCCGCCCTTAAGAAGTAAAAAATCATTAAACAACCCACTAAATTGGCTATAAAGCTCTCTAATCGCGTCTGATAACACCTTTTGACCAAATTGACTATAATACATACTTATAAACGTATGCGATCATTAGAAGAGTATCAATTCTCCCAAAAATAGCAAAAACAAAAAAAAAAAAAAAAAAAATATGTAATGAGGCTAAATACGAAAGAAAAATTTATATGAATAGCTTTGGCCATCGTTGCTATTGCTTTGTATATTTTAGTATATTAGCCAGTGTTTAAAAAACTTAAAAACATTTAATTGCTTTTGCTTTTACTTTGTTGTGCTTATTGAAAATCAAACAGCAACAGCCAAAGCAGAAAGCACTATCACAAAAAAAATTGTACTCATTTTGCTTTGCTTTCTGAATCTTCGAAAGGCTAAGCAAAAGCAGCAGCACTAAAAAGAATTTGTTTTGCTGCGTAGTGCTACGAAAGCATAAGAAATTATTGTAGTGCTTTGATTTTCATTTTGCTTTTCTAATTTGTCGCAGCACTACGAAAGCAACAATTATGCGCTTTGCTTCGTTTGGCTTTCGGAAGCCTTTTATTTTCATTCGTTTGGCTTTCGGGATTTACTTGTCATCGTTTATATGCTGTATTTCAGAGACGCATTTGTACGTTGTTGTTTGTATAATATGCGCACTTGTACGCAGTCGCGAATGCTTGGTGTTGTTTTTGTTGTGTGTAAGGGTTTTGTTATTGCATGAGTTTTAAAGAGATTGCAGAAATAAATTTGGATGCGCATACAAAAATCGTTCTAAGCAAAAAATCGCGACATTTTACTTTATATGTAGTTTTTTGTCTATATATTTCCCCCCACTTATTGAGAAAATAAGAAGTTGCTGCACGCTCTTCGACTTAGTTAAACTACTTTTTATTTTCTTGCTTAAGGTGGTTAGTTAATTTGGCTTGCTGTAAAAGAAAAAAGGCGATGGTTTAAATGTATTTGTTTATTATTTTCATTAACTAATCCATTCATATTGTCTATATTTAAGGTTACAATTGAACGTGCGTTCTCCTCACTTAAACTAGTTTTATCTGACAATCGGAACAGGCTCCATGAAGAAACTTTGGAAAATATTTTGCTTGTAAAATTAAACCCAACTTTTTTGAATGAAGCCATCGACAACTTGCCGTTGTTCGAAGATGACGATAATGTTTAATATAAAAATTTTAAGACTGTCTTTTTAACATAATTTTGTTTTTATTCAGTATTTTTTTGGCTGTGAAGTAAATGCCTTATGCATTATTTATTTTTTATCTTAAGTTAATATTTTTTTTTTTTTTAATGTGATTATAGAAACTTTTATGACTGTGAAATTCGTGTCTTATTTTAAGTTACATATTTTTGTATTAAAAATTCTTTTCTTCCTGATTATTTTGATTTTTTATATAAATGAGATCTTAAATCAGCGTAGCCAATAACTCCCGAGCCAATAACTCATAAAACTTTCATGGAATTCTTATTATGCACACCTTAGCTATTATTTTTAAATATTTCTTTAAATTCCAAATAGGCGCTGCTAAATTTATTTCTGCAATCTCTTTAAAACTCATGCAATAACAAAACCCTTACACACAACAAAAACAACACCAAGCATTCGCGACTGCGTACAAGTGCGCATATTATACAAACAACAACGTACAAATGCGTCTCTGAAATACAGCATATAAACGATGACAAGTAAATCCCGAAAGCCAAACGAATGAAAATAAAGGGCTTCCGAAAGCCAAACGAAGCAAAGCGCATAATTGTTGCTTTCGTAGTGCTGCGACAAATTAGAAAAGCAAAATGAAAATCAAAGCACTACAATAATTTCTTATGCTTTCGTAGCACTACGCAGCAAAACAAATTCTTTTTAGTGCTGCTGCTTTTGCTTAGCCTTTCGAAGATTCAGAAAGCAAAGCAAAATGAGCAGCATACGCTTGTCTTGAAAAACTTTAGGTAGCACTACGCAGCAAAATTTTCGTTGCTTTTGCTGTTTTGCTGAAAGCAATTTAAACCCTGATATTAGCACTTACTTAGAATTCATTTAAATCTGCAATAAATAAGTAAATAAATATTCAAACTTTTTTAATTCTTAAAATAAAAAAGTACTCTTTTTTTCGTACATTTTATTTTTTTTTTAAAGAATGTGTTATTAAAGCATGTGGGTCATATCATTTCGTTGCCTGCTGTGCTCCCTTTTTAGAATTCACAAGATCAACAAGGTCCTTAACTCTACGCAGGCAATCTTTTTTGGACCTATTAGGAATACATTCTGCTATACGGTCCCATCGATCTGGTGTTGTTATGGGGTAGGATTTAATTGCTTGTTCAAGAAGCGCTTGTTCCTCTTTAGTCCAATTTTTAGATAAATTTGTTTGTTTGATGACTTTTTCTGAGGTTTCTGCATGTGGTATTGCACCATTTTCTTTAACAACAGATCCACTTTCTGAACTATTTACAGTGATATCAAAGCATGTTTGGACATCTTTTTTGTTCTTTTCAAAACTTACGTATGCTTCATCATTTGCTTGTGACTTCAGAGAATTTTTTGAAAAGTCACTATTTTGTAAAGCTTTTGCTTTGTTTAAAACATCCCGTGCAATAAAGCTTTTTTCGTTTGTTGAATGTTGGTTGAGAAATGTAGCTATAACATCCCATCGCTGGGCAGTTCCAGCCGGGAATAAGTTAACTGCCTTTATCAACAATTGAACAGTTTCATTATTCCACATATCATTGTTTTCAGCAGCTTTTAAGTCTATTTTTGCATTTTTTTTCTGTATAAAATTATTTTCTTCAAGCTCAGATTGAATTCTTTTCTCTGTGTTTTCTAATGCGATGAAAAAAGCATCCTTGCCCAAAGTTTCAATTTGTTTATTTAATAATTGCAATTCTGTTAAATTATACATTTCACATATCCTTTCAATTCCTTCCATATTTTTTAACATATCTTTGTCATTACTGCTAAAGTATTTCAACTCCTTTGCTTTGTCGCGTAAACTTTTGCGTTCTTTCTTTAATGATTTTTTAATTTGTTCTTTTTCAACGCGTATTTGCTCGATTCGTTTTTTTTCAGCTTTTTCTGCACGGTCTTTTGCTAATTGAGCATCTTTCAGAGCACGCTCTTGCTCTGCTTTGAGCGCTTGTGCTGCATCCATCTTTGCTCTCTTTAGTGCCAACTTTCTTTCTTTTTCTTCATTTTTAAACCTTTGTATCCGCTTATCATTATTATAAGCAAGATCAACGAGAGCACGAATTCTTAACATTTCTTCTTTCTTTCTCTTTATTCTAGCAGCTTTATTTTCTTTTTCAATCCAACGCCTTTCGTCACGATCTTGTCCCTTTTCTTTATCTTCTTCATCTAAGTAACTAAATTCCCGCCAAGACTTGAAGTCGTACCAAAAACTGTAGAATTTATCAACGTCTTCACGTTTTGCACTATCGTCTCCAAAAATTGGAACTCTCTTTTTTTCGCTCCATCTAGCATTTAGATTGAAAAATTTGTTAAAAGACTCGTAAAAGTTTTTATCTATATCCGACTGTGATGGGAAGGAATCGTCGAACTCCGGGTCAACCGAATCATACGCCCGCCTGGATTTATGGGTACCTTAAATAGATGAAAATTAATAAAAAAAAATATGTGATTAAAATGCACTACATATATATAAATATACAATATATATACATTAGACCGGTTCACATTTCAAAAATGTTAAAATACTTCGGTGCGCGTCCATTTTCCGAAAGTTCCATTCCTAATAAGAACAAAAATGCCTTAAGACCCAAAAAAGTTTGACCTCTAGATATTGCTGAAATCGTTTAAAGGTCAGTTTGGAGCTATTTACGACTTAGATCATATTGAATAATATGTTGTCCAAACCGAAACACATGTTGAATATATTGTAATGAAAAATCATTTATAATAATCTAAGCTATTTTCATATTTTTTATTTTCTTAAAATATGCATCTGATATTTTTTGGCGGAGATTTGAACATGCAATTTATCTCCTTCGTCAAAATTATGGGATTTCCACATAAAATTTTTTTCTTATTTCGTTCCAGTGACATTATGTTTATAATTTTGTATTTTTGTGCGGAGCTTAAGGTTTCTTGCGATATAACTTATTGCATAATTTTTGGACCATAACAAAAAAAAAAAAAAAAAAAAATAAAAAACACTACATTTGTTTTTCCTGAATTTATTTTTTAAAAATATGATTTTTTGTTATGTTTTTCAAAGTTTTTCTGTGGTTATCTACCACTTGCAGCCAATACTGTTTTTGCTCTTCATTTGAAGTAATCGAATCATTAAATTTAGTTATTAACGCTACATTCTCTCTGCTGAATCGTTTATAACATTGAGCTGAGTGACCATTTGAAGATCACATTCAGAAACATTCAGGTTTTTAAAAAACAATCTAGTGTTGATTGTTACAAAATCAAGCAGATTAACATTTAAATATGTTGGTTTACTTGAAGCCTTTTTTAACGACTTTTCAGTTTCTGGCTTATTTTGTATTGATTCCACCATTTTTTGTGAGTGCCAATACTTAAAGACCTATCGAAAAATGATAAGCCTACATGCTCTTCACCAAGGTACCATAAGTGTTGCTCAAATTTTTTTAATGCAATTTCTGCTTTAACGGGGCTTTAATCAATACAAAATAAGCCAGGAACTGAAAAGTCGTTAAAAAAGGCTTCAAGTAAACCAACATATTTAAATGTTAATCTGCATGATTTTGTAACAATCAACACTAGATTGATTGTAGATAACCACATAAAAAATTTGAAAAACATAACAAAAAATCATATTTTAAAAAAATAAACTCAGGAAAAACAAATGTTTGAAGTGTTTTTTATTTCTTTTTTTCCTGTTATGGTCCAAAAATTATGCAGTAAGTTATATCGCAAGAAACCTTAAGCTCCGCACAAAAATACAAACATAATGTCACTGGAACAAAATAAGAAAAAAATTTTATGTGGAAATCCGATAATTTTGACGAAGGAGTTAAATTGCATGTTCAAAGCTCCGCCAAAAAATATCAGATGCATATTTTAAAAAAATAAAAAAAATTAAAATAGCTTAGATTATTATAAATGATTTTTCATCACAATATATTCAACATGTGTTTCGGTTTGGACAACATATTATTCAATATGATCTAAGTCGTAAATAGCTCCAAATCACTTTTAAACGATTTCAGCAATATCTAGAGGTCAAATTTTTTTGGGTCTTAAGGCACTTTTGTTCTCATTAGGAATGGAACTTTCAGAAAATGGACGCGCACCGAAGAAAAAAAGACCCATAATTTTCCTCATATAATTTGTAACCGGTCTAATATACATGCACACTAGACCGTACCACCTCCTATGCAAAAAAAAAAAGTTCGCCGTATACCAGCGAATATGACATATTTTTGCAAGACAATTTCGAAAAAAATTTTCTTTTTTTTTACCGAACGTAGGGGTCGCGCATTGACATATAAATTCATATCTCTGGTGTTTATAGTCGGATTTTAAAGTTTGGTATATCAATATTTTTGTCTTAAGGAGGCTAATATGACCTCTATAGAGGCCATTGACCTCAGGTGTACCGTTCTAGTACTTACCCTCCAGATCTAAGTTTCTACCATCCTAATGTGCCACCCTAATATTAAAAAAATAAAGCTCTTAAAATATCATTAATCTTTTGCTCAGGAAGTATATCGATATTTCCAGCAGAAGTATTTTTAAAAAATTTTTGAAAATTTTTTGCCGAACGTAGGGCTCCTTTTTTTATTTCATAATATCTTCGGAAGTAAAAGTCTGATCATATTGAATGACATATCGATGTTTTTGTCTGAAAGAGACCAATTATTTTTTCTCCAAAATAAAAAAAAAGAAATATTCCTACAAGTCCTTGGAAGGTCTTAAATTGATTTTGAGGAATTTTAAAGCTCGTAAAAGAATAAAAAATCTGTAACGCCAATGCTAGAAGAGGTATCAACACTATTTTTGTTGTAATTTATTAAATATACAATGTATTATTATTTTATTTTTCACATTCTTGCAATAACTCCTCCTTTTTAGCCGGTGTTGGTATGTGTTCCGTCGTAACTAATTGCAATTAAGTGATCCATGCTTAAATTTTCTTTATTCAAATATTCCACGATGCTCCTCTAGACATCTACTGCAGTGCTGTCAGCGGGCGTAGCATAACCGATGAATTTTGAATTTGGCTCTTTCACAATGGTGACATGTTCTTCATTAACAACAACGTTACGCGTCACATTTGCCTCCGTGACTCTTTTCTGACCTCTATAGAGGTCATATTGGCCTCCTTAAGACAAAAACATTGATATACCAAACTTTAAAATCCGACTGTAAACACCAGAGGTATGAAGTTATATGTCAATGCGCGACCCCTACGTTCGGTCAAAAACAAAAGAAAATTTTTTTCGAAATTGTCTTGCAAAAATACGTCATATACGCTGGTATACGGCGAACTTTTTTTTTGAGGTACGGTCTAATGCACACACTCAGTAAGAACAAGTGGTACACCGTTCTCTTCAGAAAAATCTTTGTTTTTTATTTTTTAATAAAACTTTTTCAGATTTTACTTATGTAATATAATTAATCGACCTTCTATGTTGTTTTACGGCCAAAGCCCAATTAAAAATTTTTTAAAAAATTTACTTATGTTTATGAATTAAATATAAAACAGTTTTTAATTTAAGGGGGAGAATTTTTTCAAATTCAGGAAAATAATAAATCTGCTTCCCTACTCACTTGAAGTTACACGAAAACGTTTCTTTACACTTTTTTCCTGGACGGGAGAGAAAAAGAACAAGCAAAATGCCATTCTATTACTCGAACTTTACTTGAAAATTTCTTGTAGCACGAACCTCAAGCTTCAAACAGCTGATTGTCAAAGTGACAAAATAAAACTGTTCTGTGGTCTGTTGTATTGTAAATAAAATGTATGCAATTGGGTAGCAACTTAATAAAAACTATGGAACCCAGTGGTCGAAATTTGCACTCTAAGCAAATTGAAAAATTTGAGGTAAGGTATTTGGTTTCGATCAAAATTTGATCTATTAAACCCCTCAACCACGTCAAGGTATATCTTATGGATGAGACCACAATCATTAATTTATTAGCATTCACACTTAAAGCAAATTTAAATAAAAAAACTTTAAATAAATTCATGTGAGATTATTCATGGAAAAATATTGAAAATTTATTCTATTAGGGGAATAATTTCTTTATAAACAATGTTCTTCGTAAAGACCCTATTTTTGTCCTTGGATAAATGCTCTTGGCCAGAGTATAGAGAAATATAGAATCGCAATCCATCAAAAGATTAAACTCTTCTGGCAGCAAAAACAATATACCTACTGCATTGTCGAATGTTGGTCCTCTTTAATTATTTAACCCTTCGTTATATGACTTTTTCTCCCTGTATATAAAAATGTTGTATGCCGTTATTTGTGATTGGAGAGGTTTAGAGAATATATAAACGAAATTTGGATGCTCTGCAATGTATTGGAGCTAAGTTACGCAGCATTACATATATGCAATTTCATGCAGGCAAGCAATAAAAATTAGTATATGATGGATGGTTTAAATATTAATTTTTATTAATTTGTATTTTACATTTTTGAAATGGAATTACATGCTTTTAATAACTTAAACTACGATATATTCCCCAGTTTTTATATAGTCAATTTAAATTGACAATTTTAAACAAGGAATATAAAAAACACTGATTTGCAAGGATTTTGTTTCTTAATTTGAAGCTCATTGTATAAGAATTCATAAAATAAGTGCATAAAACATTATTCATTACGAAGTTGTTTAAAACAAATTTTTATTTTGATTAAAATATACTCTAGTCTAAACTAATGAGCAGCTAACATGAGTGTATGCATTGCACCCTGGTAATTTGCATGTTAAACGCTTGTTGTGCCATTGTGGCCAGAAATCAAAATGGTCCAATCGAACTTCTGTTTGAGATAGTGGGAAACTTCTCAAATGTTTCGTTTGTTGTTCTTTGTTGTTCCGCACACTTATACAATAGCAATGCATTTACTTATATTATCGTATAGCGTATTTTTATCTTGTAGCTTCCAATAAATGAGTGGAACAAATTCACTTCCCCCATAAATGTATTGTATTGTGAAACAATATTCGGACACTCAATGGATGTTTTATACAACTTGTTATCAAATCGTTCAGCTATGGACTCAGAACTTTTACCGCAATGGTTCGACATCAAATTAACAACTTTATTATCTCTCCATGAAACCAAAGGCACTTTAACATCATCATGGGAGGCTACATATTCCACAGACTCTCCTCGAGTTGTCTTCATTAATATGGGAACACTCGGTAGTTTTGAGTTCGAAATTCTGTTGCGACGGATTGTACCCAATACATACCCCTTTTGGCTAGTTCAATCATTAGTGGTAGTGTTGATATAATGATTATCTTAAAAAACTTTGTAATTTATATGAGAAGTACATACTTCCCGTAAAAGTCTTTTATAACAATATTTACACAAGCCCAAGATCGTGGTGACGAAGGCTGTTTTCTTGGCCCAAGTAAATTTGAATTTCTATTTGTGTGGCTTCTTTGGGAGATATTGTATGATATATGAAAGATAATATCAAATAATATCTTTATCAACTTCGGAATGCTCTTCCTCTGAATATTTTCTTTTATTATCATAATTTTCACTTAAGGTATAATATACGTGTAAATTTTTTTTTTTTTGTTTAATATGTTCTTGATAGTTTTAAGAATATACCGATATTTTTTTAAATCGATATTTAAAAAAAAAACAGAAATTATGATGGTTTTCGTTAACCTATGTCTAAGCTCCATACAACAAATAAAAAACTTTAAATGTGATTTCCTCGAAACTAGTTTTTTTAAAACGGTTCGATAGATAACTCGAAATCTATTGGTTCAGTTTCAATGATTTTTTTGCATTTTGTTATTTTGTTCTTTAAGCATCCCCCCTAAATTCATGAATCTATTTTTTTTTGTTTTTTTTATATAAACAAAAAAGCGCGCGAAAATGTACTTTTTTCCGAACTTTTTACTTCAACTTCCGCCATAATTAAAAACAAAAACCCCGGGGGTCTTGCGTAGAGGGGATGCTTAATATAAGGTCTATGCTTTAAAATGTAATTTGATTTTTTTGTTTCCGATACATGGGAAAGGCCATATCCATCGAACCGTTTTGGATGTGTTTTTTCAATGCCGTTTTCAGCGCCCTCTATACAAAAGCCAGAACTGTATTTTAAAAAAAAAATATTTTTATAAAGTATTTTTTATGTACAATAACCTGTATAAATTAAAAAAAAAATAAAAACTTCTTATATCTAAAAAAATTTTTTAAAACAGCTCCAGTTTTTGGTTGCTACACGTATATTATATATTAGCAATTATATAAGTTCATTTATTTTATTATTTTTTTAATTTTTAAAAAAAATCAACATCTGCGAGAAACTCAGATGTTGTACTTTATTATTTGAATTCAACTTAGAACTAACTTAACATTTTCTATAACTTATTATAATATACTTAAAACTGCTCTGCTGCTGTTGCTATTGTTGTTGCTGTTTGTTGTAGTGGTTGTAGCTTGACGTTGGCGAAATAGCTGACGTTGGCATTCCCACGGTTTGACGAATGCAGCGGATGCGCGTGCATGGTGTCAGCTTATTTTGTTATCTTAAATATTTGTTGTCTTAACTCCTCCCTTCTCAAAAATTCAAACGTCCTCGTTTGAATCCTAAAAAAAGGGGATTTGGCTAATTCTTGAAACTTTTGATTCTATTGGTTTTCCTGCTAAGTTAATAGAGAAACTTGATCCTTGTGGAATCTCTTTGCTGATGTTAGAAGTTTCTTTCTCTATTGTAGTTATGACTTCTATTGATTGTGATTTCTTTGCTAGTAAACATTTTAGTAATATAATAATTGTTATTGTAATTGTAATGATTGCGAAGCTTCCGCTGGTCCATAGGTGTATTCCATTGGTTGTTCTTTTAGCATTTGGAGTGAAAGGATTTCGGAGATTTCCGTACTTCCTGCAGATGGTTGAACTATTGCTGGGAGTGGTTTGACTTGAATAACTTCGTTAGAGGTGTAGATTGTGTTGTTAATCGTTATTGTAGTGTTTTGGTATTGTATAATAAAAGTTCCGGTTAAGTTCAGTAGATTGTTATCTATTGTCATCGATCCATTGTATTGGTTTAGCAGAATGGTGCCATCCGCTATTTCTTCGATGGTCGGCAGGTGCTGATTGTTTGTTATAATGCAGTTAGCTGGTATACTCTTAAGTAATTTTGGGATACAATTGGTGTTGCTTATGTCTACGATATTTTTGCCATTGCAAATGGACAATTCACTAAATGTCTTACAGTTGGATTTAATTCCAAAAATTTCATTGTTACATTTAAGTATTTTTTCAAATGGCATTTCATTTACAATTTTTCCTTTTTTTACAGCTTTTAGAAGTATTTTTTTGCATGTTTCTTTCTTGGTAATACACTTATAATATAAATTAGGGTAGAATGGTTTGATGCTATTTTTACATCACTAAATTCTAGTGCTTCAATTATATTAATGTATGGCATTGCCTCTGTGTCAAAAATAGATTTTGCAGCATTTATTTCTGCATTAGACAAAATGTAAGTATTTATAATGCCTGATTTGGCCCATTGTATTGCGTAATCAATATTGAGGAGTTCTTCTTTTATAATATCTATCTTATATTTTATGTTAGTTACAAATTCATTTTTTATAATTGGATTAGCTTTAAATTTTTTTAGTATCTCATTTGTTACATTGGTAATTTCGTTTATTCTCTCGATTGAAACTTTATTGATAACAATTTGTTTATTATTATTTTTTAAGAGATGGTTAATTTTGTTTTGTACTATTTTGAAGTCATCATGGTCTGGATTACCTGCGATCCACTTCCATGCGCTTCCAATAAAATTGAGCGAACCTTTAGGTTTTGCTTTAGGTTGGAGTCTATTAAGGAGGGAGCGTAACTGGGAAAGTTGAAATGATATGAAAGGAAATATTGTATTTTGGGTGCTTATGTTTTGTTTAACTGTCAGTTCCGTTTTGTCTACAAAATTTTGGTAAGGTTCCAGGTCTATTACATGAATTATTTTAAAGTTGCCGTTTTGTACTTTTGCTATTCCAATATTTAGTTCGATTAGTTGAGAATTCAAAAAGTCCAGTATTTGTACTTCTGCATTGGAAATTGAAAGTAATATTCTGAAAAGAAAGTGATTTTGATTAACAGTCTTAATTGCGTATAATACTTTTGTGAACTATTTTGTCTGTTTCGGTAACTACTGTACTATGTCTGTTTTCTTTAACTATTTCTGCTTTGAATTTTGGAGAGTTTAGTTCCTAATCTCTTGTTTTGTTTGACATAAATAACTTGTCCTGGCATATACTCTTTAATTGTTTGTTTCTTTTTATTATGATATTGAAGATCAGTTTGCTGTTTTTGTTTCAATTTCTCTACGTTGTCTTGTCTTGTTTTCTCGTAATCGTGTGGAGTAAAACCTACTGTTCTGCCAAAAAAAAAAGATCTACCGGTTTCTTTCCAGTTGTGGAATGTATGCTATGGTTGTACTCGTTGGTTGCTCTTTCGAGGAGTTCCTCAAAGTTTCTTTCTGTTCCGTCTGTTTTTAGGCATCTCATAATTTCGGTCAGAGTCGAATGAAAGCGTTCGACTTGTCCATTAATTTCGCTTTTGTAGGGGGGCGTGATATAAACATTAATTCCGAGTTCATCTTTCATCATGAACATTATAGTTGCTGAGTTTAGGGATCTCTCATTATCTATTACAACTGATTTTGGTACACCGTAAAAAAATAAAAGGTCTCTAAGGGGTCTTCTTATATCCTCAATTGATTTTCCTGTAATTATTTTCGTTTGTGCGTATTTCGTAAACTTGTTTAGGCTTGTCAATATTAATTTCTTATCCGTGGAATAAATATCTATGTGTACCGTGTGACCGGGGTGATTAGGTAAGGGTGTTTCATTTAATTTAGGTTGGTTGGGATGTATTTCGTATTTATTCTGCTTACACGTTACGCATTTTCTCGTTATTCTCTGTATTTTACTGTTCATACCTGGAAAGTAGTATTTCTGAAGGATCTGCAATTTATTTTCCTTGGCGTTCCTATGGGCTCTGTTATGTGTGTCAATAATAATGTCCTCTTGTTGTTGTTCATTAACTATGTCTTCTACTAAAATTTGAGTAAACCTTATTTTATAATTGTTAAAATGTTGCACATAAACTTCCTGTAATAATCCCATAATTCTTTCAGACGTTTGGATACAGTTTATGACAGAAGGGTTGAGGTATCTTTTACAAATGTCTATTAAATTTTCTTGATTGTAAAAAGGTTCTGTTATTATATGCCGGTGGTAACCAGGAAAAATTATTTTGAACTGGTATGTTGATGTTTGCTCTTGTTTTAGGAAGAGTTGGTTTTTGAAAGCATTTATTGGAGTTTCTATGGATGGTATTAAGTTTTGGGACGAACTATCGCTACTGTGTTCGGTGGGCGTAAGCGAGAAAACTTGTGTAGTTGGGGGGCGAGATAGAGAGTCTGCTACAGCGTTCATTGTGCCTGGCTTGTAGTGTAGTTCATGATTATATTCCTCTAGTATTGCCTTCCATCGTTTCATTTTTGAGTTAGAGTTTTTATTACTCAGCGCGTATGTCAACGGCTGGTGATCTGTATAGATTTTTACTTTTCTTGATCCGTAAAGGAAGCTACGTAAGGAAGTTAGTGCCCATATTATGGCAAGCATTTCCTTTTCGTTAGTTGCATATGACTCTTCTGTTTTGCTGAGGCTTCTAGATAAGAATGTTATGGGTTTAGAATCTTGCGACAGAACTGCTCCTAACGCATGGTTTGAAGCGTCTGTTGTTAACTCAAAGCTCTTTTGGAAGTCGGGGTATGAAAGCATTACGTCTTCTGAGATGAGACAACTCTTAGCTTTTTTCCAAGCTTCTATTGCATCAGTGTTCATGTGAATTAATTTCGTTTTGGAAAAACTTTTGGACAAACGTCCATTCTCCCCTCTTAAAAGAGACGTCAATGGTTTTACTAAATTGGCGTATCCTTTAATGAATCTACGATAGTAGCCCGTCATTCCTAAGAATGACCTTAAATCCTTCAGTGTCTTTGGCTGTTGGAGTTCTAAAATAGCTTGTACCTTTTTTTTATTAGTCTTTAGACCATTTTGAGAGACGACAAACCCTAGAAATTCAACTTCCTTCTTAAGGAATTCGCACTTATCGAGCTGTACTTTGAAGTTGGCTTTTTCCAGTGTTTGAAAAACTGATTGGAGATTTTTAAAATGTTCGTTTTCTGTTTTGCCAAAAATGATGATGTCATCTATATAGACATAACATCGAGTTCCGATATGTTCTCGGAGAACATCGTCAAGAGCACGTTGGAAAATAGAGGGCGCATTTTTCAGCCCGAAGGGGAGTCTCGTGAACTCAAATTTTCCATTATTGATAGAGAAAGCAGTTTTCTCTCTATCAGATTACTTCAGAGCAATCTGGTGGAATCCACTCTTCAGATCGATGATGGTGAAAAAGGCATTTTTTCCAAGGTTGTAGAGCACTTCATTTATCTCTGGGATTGGGTATCTATCGGCTATGGTGACAGAATTCAGTTTTCTATAGTCGATAACGAGTCGGTACTTTTTTTCACGTGAAGAATCTTCTTTTTTTTGTAACGATCCATACTGGGGAATTGTATGGAGATTTTGAAGGTCTAATTATGTTCTGTTCTAGCAACTCCAGAATTTGTTTTTCTACTTCTTCTTTGAGTGCCATAGGATATGGGTATGACTTAGAATATATTGGGGTTTCTGTGGTGGTGCGGATTTCGCCTTGAACATTTGTTGTGTAGGTTAATTTTTTATCGGGGTCGGAAAAGAGTTCAGGGAAATTCTTAATAATTGAATGAAGTGATCGAGCTTGTTCTTTCGTTAAGTGAGAAGTTCTTATGTTTATGTTGTTAACATCTTCAGAATTGAGTTGTTTAAGTGGAATTGTTATGTTTGGATGTATTGTCATATGTCCTTTGTCTGTATGTATGATGGATTTTAATTCTCTTAAAGTGTCGTTGCCTAATATTCCGTCGAACGATATCAAGCTTGGAAGAATGAAAAATGTGTGTTTTTTACCTTGTCCAAATAAGTCAATGAGGGCATGATGGGTGATTTTGATATTACCTCCTACAGAATTTGCAAAGAATGATTTTTTGTTAGGAATTTGATTTCTGATGTGTCTTGACTGCACATAGTTTTTATTTGAACCGGTGTCAATGAGAAATTTTACTATTTCCCCGCATTTCTTAGTATGTTCAAAATACGGAAGCGAGGACTGCTTTAGTCTAAAAAATAGATATCGTCAAGTTCTTGTGTCTGGTCTAGAGTTTCCGTTTCTGTAGTGTTATTATAGTCTACGAGAAATTGTTCATTCATCTCATTTTGGGTGTAATGGTTGCTTTCGTTGTTTTCTGCTGAGTAACTTTTGTCAATTTGCGTTTCAGGTTGGAGATTATTGATTCGTTGAAATTTGTTAGGTTGTTGATGTTGAGTACTAGGAAAGGGGCGTTTTGGAGCAAATTGTTGAAATTGCGGTCTGTTGACGTAATTTACTTGCCTTGACTGGATAGTACTAGTATCCATTGGTTCTGGACCTAGGTTAGGTTTTGGTGGGTATGAAGGTTGATTATTAAATTGTCTTTGTGGCCATGGGGTAAATGTTTGGTTATTAAATGGCCTTTGCACTGGTTGGGTATGGAATTGTTTATTGAATTGTCTTTGTACTGGTGGATACTGTTGCTGATTTTGGAAATTATTATTTGGTTGTCTAAAGTTGTGGTCGTGACGTCGTGGAACATAGGTTAGTTTTGGATAAAAATTATTTCCAGCAAATTGTTGATTTTGTCGCATCGGTCTTGGTGGTGGAACAGGAGGATCATGTTTTCTAAATGTAGGTTGGTTATTCTGAGCGTAATTCATTCTATAGGTCATATTGTCTAGCTTGAGACAAATATGGAGCGCTTGTGGGAGAGTGCTAGGTTCTCTAACGCTTAGCAACCTAGGTAGGTCACCTCTTAGACCACGAATAAACGTGTCTAGAGCTTTTTCTCTATATGCGTTTGTCATTGCGGAGAGTGACTCTTCGGTGAGGTCTAAACATGAAATTTTATCCAAAATTAAAGACAAGTGTTGGTATACCTGTTGATAAAAGTCAGGAATTGAATTATTGCGCTGGGAAAGAGTGGTTAATTGGTATTCGAGGGTACCGATATCCCTCTTGTCGGAATAGTGCATCATTAAACATTTCTTGATTTTTCCCCAATCAAGTGGAGTTCGATAAGACTCTAGGGTCGTATCGGCTTCTCCGATAATTTTATGGCGTACCATATGAAGTATAGCGTAGTATCTAGGTTTTCCTCTAAGGCTATCGTA
This sequence comes from Pherbina coryleti, assembly GCA_943735915.1. NCBI lineage: Eukaryota > Metazoa > Arthropoda > Insecta > Diptera > Sciomyzidae > Pherbina > Pherbina coryleti. Next base: position 52,786,344 of record OX030952.1, on the reverse strand, counting down.
AATGGTAAAAATTCTATCTACGGTCTTGCGCCATGAATTAAATTCAGCAGGTTTCCCTGAGAACTCGCGCAGGCATTTTACTATATCTGGCACTTTATCTACTTCTTGAATATTGTTTGAAAAATCTGTCGGTTCGTCTATCTCTTCGTTTTCGTGAAAGGGATTTGTTTGATGTCTTATGGTCCGCGTTACTAGGTCGGTTATTTCTTTGGCTAAGTTCGGGGTCAAAGATGTTAGTTGATTTGGTGCTGGGTGTGTGTTTAGGAGGGAGCTAGTTGCAAAGGATATATTCCTTAGACGTTCTGCTAAATCGTCTTCTTCGGCCATTTTTGGTTTAATTTAAAATGACGTAACAAATGGATTTACGAATGAAATTTGTAACTATTTTTAATTTTACTGATTAAAGACTTGTATCAATATTTTTGGTTTACAGTTTTATTTTCGAGTAAACCGATTTTATTTTTATAATCTATTTTTAAATCTTAATTGTTTAAAAAATTAAAATTTTATCGATAGATTCTCCTTAAAATTTACTTTTTTATTAAATTTTCCGTTTGTTAAATTTCTATATTCAATTCATTTTAATTTTAGTATTCGATATGATTTATAATTTTTCGAATAATTTTTTTTTTTTTGATATTTTTCTTCAATAATTTTGTTTATTAAATTCCTTCACATTAATTTATATTTTCAATTAATTTTGATTTTTGCTTTCTATAAATTTTTCAATATTCTTTTTCTTCACTTAATTTATAATAATTCAATAAAATTTGTTTCTTAATATTTCAATAAAAATTTCTTACAGTATTATAATTGTAGTTAACATCCTTCGAGAGTGGCTGTTAGAACGCTAACTCCTTTTCCTCTGATGTCCTCAGCTGCTAAGGGGCCTTATTTCCTCTCCGGATGAACTCTGTTTTGATTTCACTAAGCTTGGCTGCTACTTCAGGAACCTTGTAGTTTAGTGTCACTGCTACTATTTTTAGGAGCTCTTTTTTATTCTAATTTAATTTTCCACCAGTTTTGAATATTTGTTTCACTGTTCACATCTACTGTTTTTAAGATTTTACTTTATTTATTCAATGTTCACTGGAATTACTTTTTTTAAAAAAAAAAAATTTTTTTCACTAAGTTTGGCTACTGCTTGAGGAGCGTTTTTTAGCAAAGTCTTGGAAAAATTTTCTTCACTAAGTTTGGCTGCTGCTTGAGGAGCGTTTTTTAGCAAAGTCTTGGAAAAATTTTCTTCACTAAGTTTGGCTGCTGCTTGAGGAGCGTTTTTTAGCAAAGTCTTGGAAAAATTTTCTTCACTAAGTTTGGCTGCTGCTTGAGGAGCGTTTTTTAGCAAAGTCTTGGAAAAATTTTCTTCACTAAGTTTGGCTGCTGCTTGAGGAGCGTTTTTTAGCAAAGTCTTGGAAAAATTTTCTTCACTAAGTTTGGCTGCTGCTTGAGGAGCGTTTTTTAGCAAAGTCTTGGAACCACAACGCGTGTTAAGAGCTCTGGTGCTTCTTGAGGACTCTGGCTTCTTTTTTAGGATTTTGATTAAAACACTGTCACTACCTTAGGGCACTGGTTTTAATTATTCCACACGCGAGTGGTCCCTGCTCGGGCGCCAGTTAATTTATTTTATTATTTTTTTAATTTTTAAAAAAAATCAACATCTGAGAGAAACTCAGATGTTGTACTTTATTATTTGAATTCAACTTAGAACTAACTTAACATTTTCTATAACTTATTATAATATACCTAAAACTGCTCTGCTGCTGTTGCTATTGTTGTTGCTGTTTGTTGTAGTGGTTGTAGCTTGACGTTGGCGAAATAGCTGACGTTGGCATTCCCACGGTTTGACGAATGCAGCGGATGCGCGTGCATGGTGTCAGCTTATTTTGTTATCTTAAATATTTGTTGTCTTAACTTATACCTTAATTCATCCTCGCTTTTTTCCCATGAATTAAACATTTTTCGAATTTTATTGTCAGTAAGCGCCCTGTAAAAGATTTTAGCTTTAAATAAAGTGCATGGAATTGCACACCTGCAATATAACCTCATATCTGCAATGTCTCAAATGCATGATATTTCATATTTTCAATTAAACCATTTATTTTATGAAATTAAAGTTATGTCGCACAAACAAATTAGTAGTTTGAAGAAAATTAACTTATATTCTAAAACATTACTTACATTTGAACGTTTTTTTGACATTTCTTGTATAATTATTAAAAATATTCACTTATTTTTTCTACGTATAAGACAGACCTTGTTCGAATAAGTATTTTGGAAAAATTAAATCACCATGTTGACAAAAGAAGATAACAACAAATAAAAAAATTTCTACATTTATTTTTAAATCAAATCCCGTTAGAAATATTTGCAGGGTGTGTACCGTCAATTTTTTGTATTCCTTTTGTGCTTTTCGCTATTTTGACAAACGCTGTGCGTTTGGTGTTCTATACGTAAAAATTGTAAGGCTGTCCTATATAGAAAACAAGCAAAGAAGACATAAACGTAAAAAAAAAAGATACAGTAGTTTCGACTATGTCGTAACACAAGACGTAGAATTATTCAATTCGCTTTTGATGACATCTTTTTTAAAAATATTTATTCCATACACCTGAGGATATGACCTTTAAGAGAGTGCCGGAGAGGGTTAATATGTATCACCAACCCCCATTACTTTTGCAAAAGGAACATTTTTGCCTTTGACACCTATTCCCTCCGACCACTCCTTAGGGGCGCTCCCATACAAATTTTATGCTTTTGTCGATAAGACCGGAAATTGTCCATAAATAGGTAGAAAACTTAAACAAGCAAACAAAATTTGTTCAATGCTATCAAGTTCAACAACCCATGTGTCAAAATTTCACTGTCGATAATATGCCCGGATATTTAATTGGCTGCGTTTGACATTTCAATAACAGATTCTGTTAAAAAAGCATGCCCCTCAAAATTACTCAGTATTACTGGGCTACGCGAGTCTGTTAAAAACAACATGCCCCCAAAAGTATGATTTTTTTTAATTATAAGATTTATGTCTTCACGCTAGATGGCGCTGTCTTCGCCGTCGAAAAAACCGGAAGCCGTCGATAATAGGTAGCAAGTTTAAGCAAACAAAAACATCAAATGTTGGCTTTATATTTCATGTAATTGTGTAAAATTGATATAAGTTAGACAGTTCTAACATGAATTTTTGTCGCATTGAGGATCAAGCAGACCAACAAGTGCTAAGATCAACATTGTACGATTAGTACTTTAGGCCCACCAAAGGCTCAAAAAGTAAGGTAAATACCGACACCTGATCACTATCAACCACCCTACTTACCTCCGAGAACGACGTATTCTACATCAAAAGTTGATCAGTGTAAAAGGGGTCTAGGAAGGCACATATTGCAGAGTACGGTGCGCTAGTTGTCAAAGTCAGCTGGTAATTTTGAGTTTTTCTAGTTATTGTTGTTGCTTTTGTCGTTTGTAGCTCCTACAGTTTTGTTGTTGCAAAATCACAATTGAGCAGCCATTTTAAAATGAGCCTACTTTGTAATTGTATCATGGATGCGATGAAGTATTCAAAGTTCATTTTCTCTCTCGCAGAAAGTTCATTTTTTTTTAGCTAGACAAACAACAGCTGAGATAGGTCAAAATGATTGCCAATTCGTGTTCATTGAATCAAAATACATGGGAATATGTGGGTCTGCCTTCTTGCGCTTAAAATTTTTTTTCGTGTTTTATTATTCATGAAGTCCCAATGCCTTAGAATTTGTGTCCTGATGTCATAAATAAATATAAAATAAACTGGCCATTTCAGCCTACTAGCTTTATTCCGACTCCGAACGGCTAATGTGCAAGAAGCTTTACATGGCATTATTTACTCTCTGAGGTTTGCCATTGTCTGCAGAGAGTTGACGGCCGTACAGAAAAAATTAATTCAATTGAAAAAACTTTCTGTGTCAGATGGAATTGAAACAGGGTTCTCTGGCGTATGGAACACGCACTCTACCCACTACGCTACGATGCCATACGAGGGTTAATATGCATGACCGACCCCCATAACTTTTGCAAAAGGAACATTTTTCACTTCTGGACCTTTTCTCTCCGACCACTCCTTAGGGGGGCTCCCAAACAAATTCTAAAATTTTTTTTTGTATATTTATTTCCTACACCTGAACAGGGGGGCTTTAAGGGAGAGCCGGAGATAGACGGACATGGCTAAATCGACTCGGGTGGTGATGCTGATCAAGAATACATATACTTTTCTATACCAACATGAACAAGTCGTGTTGGAAAAATTTTATTAATTTTTTTCTTCACGACCACCAACTTTTTCCAACATGAACATTTTGAAGCCAACACAAGTTCGAGACGGAATCATATTGAACCGTTGTGATCGATCATTGTTTGTGTACATGAAGCACATGCAAACTTCATGAAGAATGATTGACAACACGCCAACTCTGCTACACACAAAAATGAAATGAAAATAAAATTGTGTGTTGTGTGTTTCAAACAAGTGATCGTGAGTGAAGGTGAGTGAATTTTCTGAGCCCTGCTTTAAAGGGTTGTGCGTCGGGTTTGAAGCCTACCATGTAAAAACACATTTCAATGAAACAAAAAAATAAGAAAAGAGATAAGAATGATCCCCAAATCTGATATGCACTTAGAACGTCCGAACCCTTAATTGGGATGGTGCCTCTATCCAACTGATAGATATCTTAGAAAATACAAGGCTGATATCACTGAAATCCAAGAAATGCGATGGAAGGGACAGGGTTGCATACGGCAAGCATCTTGTGATATCTACTACAGCGGCCATGCGGAGAAGCACGAGTTTGGATGCGGATTCGTGGTTGGCAAGAGACTACAGCATTCTGTGCTGCGATTTTCAAATATTTCATTATAAGCCTGATATGTGCGTACGCTCCGACAGAAGACAAAGACGATGAGACCAAAGACAGCTTCTACGAGCGCCTTGAAGAGGCCTATGAGCGCAGCCCCCGCCACGACATAAAAATTGTGCTTGGTGACTTCAACGCCAAGGTGGAAAAAGAAAATATTTTTGGTCCGGTAGTCGGAATGAGACTGATTGACTTTGCCGCAGCACGAAACATGGTTGTTAGTAGCACTAGATTCAAGCATCTCAATATTCATAAAGCCACTTGGCTGTCTCCTGATCAAAAGACGCGTAACCAAATTGATCACGTTTTGATTGACGGAAGGCACTCTTCCAGTGTTTTAGATGTACGCACGATCCGTGGTGCCAATATAGACTCGGATCACTATCTTGTCGCAGCCAAGATCCGTACACGCCTGTGCGCAACCAAGAATGCGCGCAATCCAGCACAGAGAAAGCTAGACGTTGAAAAGCTGCAATCAAAACGAACAGCCGAAGACTTCGCTACTCGACTCTCACTCCTGCTTCAAGAAAACACTCCTCACATCGTCGATATATGCGCGCACTTGAATCACATTTCCCACTCTATGCGTACGGCTGCCGAAAAGGTTATTGGCTATCACCGCACTCGCCGAAACCACCGGCACGATCAGGAGTGTCGCGACGCCACTGCAGAAAAAGACGCCGCCTACAAAGCCATGAAAGAGAAGAGGAGGGAAGAGAGACGCATTTTCAGGCGAAATAAAAGAGAAGCAGAAAAGCGTGATAGCGAGAAGATAGAGATGCAAGGTGACAGGAATGAGGTCCGAAAATTTTTCGAAAAAACAAGACGCCTGGCCGATGGTTTCAAGACCGGGGCCTCTTCCTGCAAGGATGAAAACGGGAATCTAGTGACAGATATCCACAGTACACTGATGATGTAGAGGGAACACTCTTCTAGGCTTCTGAATGGCGACGACGACATCAATCCCGCCAATAGAAATGATATCCCGGAAACCCCAATTTTGGACGACAGCGTTGAAGTTCCGCTTCCCGACCATAGTGAAGTCTTGAAAGCTATAGCTCGGCTTAAAAACAACAAAGCCGCAGGAGCCGATGGCTTACCTGCTGAGCTCTTCAAGAATAGAGGTTGTACAATAACTGTACAACAACAACAACATAGGCAAAACAAATTGCAGCTAGAGCACAGGGCAACGCAAGCTTGTTGACCTACTTTTATTTATTATTAAGTTGTAATTGTTTACATTATTAATACCAAATAAGCAATATTTATCATGAATTTAGGTTTTGTCATTTATTGAAGTTAATGTTAAGTAATGAATATTTAATTTGTTTAACTGAGCAATATGTTTTATATTTAAGCAGGTACAAGGAAATAATAAAGTTAGTTATTTATTTTACACTATTCATCAAGTATCTTTTTTTAACTCTCAACATAAGCAATCCAGGTTCAAGTGCCTGTGTTTGTTAAGTGTTCAATCCAGAGCAATCCAAGTTCAAGTGCTTGTGTTTGCGCCACTGGAACGAAACATTTTTGTGACCCTGAATATTAAGGATACGTTATCCTTCGACACCTTCAACAAGAAGGACACGCCACAGCGACCGCCGCATTCAAGGGTGCCACAAGGACATGCCACAATCAAAGGTGCCACAAGGACACGCCACATCGATCGCCGCAATCAAGGGTGCCACAAGCACACGCCACAGCGACCGCCACAATCAAAGGTGCCACAAGGACACGCCACATCGACCGCCGCAATCAAGGGTGCCACAAGGACACGCCACAGCGACCGCCGCAATCAAAGGTGCCACAAGGACACGCTACATCGATCGCCGCAATCAAAAGTACGACTAAGGTGCCACAAGAGGCACACTACAGCAAAAAATTTCAACATTCAACGCTTTATTGGAAATAAAAATCAAGATTGGCGAGGAAATACAGCGGATAGTAACAGATTTCAAAAAGGATTCGGTTGGAAGAAAGTCGAACGCCGCATATTACAAAGAGCGTTTGCGTCAGCTCAACTTGGTTTGGGATGAATATAAAAAACGAGACAGCGAGTTGAGATACAAGATCGACCAGCCAATGAATCACGAGTATTTCACAGATCACTATGATAAAATACGTAAAATAGCTGAATACCACATCGAGGTATTCAACACGGAAATCATACGATTTGAATCACAAGAGGCATCAGGACTAAATACTGGTGCTAATAAACCTGGACCCAACCATGGGGCTAATACAAAATCAGAGCAACAACATGATACAACTACTCAACATCAAGGCCTAATTCGAAAGATTGCAGCACGCATTACGGCGTTTGCTCAATTCACTAGCAGCTTCACAAGAAGAGGAGACATCTCAATTCTACAAGGTCAATATCAGCACCATAAATAAATTATGGAATGAACTTGAAGGCCTTCAGGATGAAGCATTGGAAAGACTGGTGGATCAAGCACCATTAGGTTTCGACCAAACTGAATTCAACGAATTAGGAGATATGGTGAGGCAACAACTGGTCAAAATCTCCATTAAGGAAGATCAGCTTCAATCAAGTAACACACCATTATCAAATTCAGGAAGATATCATCCTGCGCAGACTACACTACCATTGCCAAAGGTGACAATTCCGAATTTCAACGGCGATTACCTAAAATGGCTAGAGTTCTACAATATATTTAATCAAATGATTGACAAAGAACCATTACCACTAGTCCAAAAAATGTGGTATCTAAAATCAAATGTTTCGGGAGAAGCCGCAAAGCTCATCAGTCATTTGTCACTGACTGAAGAAAACTACAATGCAGCTTGGACGCTGTTGCAAGATCGATATAACAACAAACGAATCCAGGTTGGAGCCTTGGTCCAAAAATTACTAGAGCAACCTCTCGGTACATCAACAACTGGTTCGGTAAAAAATCTAAATGACACAACAAGAGAATGTTTGTTAGCTTCAAACAATCTCGGGGTGGAAACAACTTCCTGGGACCCATTCCTGTTGCACATACTGATTAAAAAATTAGATAGAGCGTAGCACATTAGATTCGAGCAATCATTAGCTATCAGGAGCTATTGAAAATCAATGAATTTTTGGAACTACAATTCCAATCAATGGAGTCGATCGGTTCCAAAGATAAATCGTCATGTACACAGGCAACGACTAGATCATTCACTACAGTTGCGACCACACAAAGGAATGTAAATATTTGCAGATAATGCAACATCAGCTGTCATCCATTGTATTTCTGCAAAAAATTTCTGCAATTATTTCAACCAGAGAGACTGAATTGGGTGCAAAAAATAAACTTTGTCTCAACTGTTTCAAGCTAAATCAAGCTAAGCAAAGAACTGCCCATCACGAACCTGCACTAACAAGGAAAGGTCCCCAAGTGTCAGACGCCGATTTGAATGATTTTCGGATATGTGTTAGAAGATGAAATTCTAAGGTTGACGTATTTTTTTATATGTGCTCGAATGTTTAGGGTTTCAAAATGGCGTTTCAAAATCAGCAAAAATTTGGTTTTTTTACCATAACTCTGCTATTTACCATAGAAACACATACAAATTTGGTATCAAACGAAAGGTATTAAAAAGACGCAAATAACGGTATCCAATTCGTTGGTATAATAATTGTTGCAATTTTGTTGTTGCAATTTTCAACAGTTTTTAGTCGATATAATGGGTAGCACGTAGACGCAATTATTCCATATTAATTTATGTTTTAGCGCAAACAATTTTGAAAGTTACCTTTTTTTTATTTTTTTAAATTTTTAAGTTTTTGTAATGAATTTTTTTTTTCTTAAAATGTACTAATAACTTAGCATTTTGTTTGTTTTTGCAGATAAGGTACACAATATGGGTATAAACATTTTTGTTTTTAACGATCTTTTCGGATATATAGATAAATTATCATAAAAGCTAATAATTAGTAGGGTTTCCATATAAAAGGTGTGCTTTTACTAGTTTGCCTCATGCCACAGTTAGACCCAATTTTTATAAATGCAAAATACAATATATTCACACTTTTTACAATGAGGTAACACTTTTGCATAAATTTTCTTACCGTTTTACAAAAAAAAAAACTTTTTTGAGTTTTTTCCCAAAAATCTCTCCTAGATTCAAATACTCAACTTTATTAGCTCGTCTAATAACACTGAGTTACAAAATGACACTTTATAAAAGGTGCAAAGGTGGAGTTATAGGCAAAAACATGAAAATCAGTTCTTTTTATGATAATTTTGCTATATCTATTACACTGATTTACCGATTTGTATTAGTCACTGAAGTCACTGAAGAGAAGTTTTTCAAGTCGTAAATGATGCTCAAGGTTAGTCATCGAGGTTTTAAAATGAGGGTCTTTCATTAGCTGCCTTATCTGCGGACCATCCATTACACCAACTTTAAGCTTTTCTAAACTTATTCCCGGCATTTTTCTACTTATGTAAGCAAAATATGGTTCTTCTTTATCAATTGCTTATCAAAAAACCTTATCAACTGTACTTGAATTTTAATAAACTTAATTTTAAAAAATTTTTCTTTTTTTTAATTTCTTTGAAAAAATGTAAGATAATAAAAAAAAACTAAAATGTTTATTAAAATTCGAGAGATTTTCTATCAAGTAAAAAAAAGTTTTTGCAAATCCGTTGAAAAATATTAAAGATACAGGGTTTCAAAAGCGCAGCCTAAGTAAAATTGTGACATTTTTTCTACTTTGAACGTCGATATCTTCAAAACCGTCAAAGATATTGTAATTTTATGTGCAAAAATTGAAAGGTCTAATATTTCTTCATTGAAATTCGTCATCGTAATACAAATCGGTAGATCAATGTAATAGATATAGCAAAATTATCAGAAAAAGAACTGATTTTTATGTTTTTGCCTATAACTCAAAAACTCGAGCTGATGGAGAAAAACGGAGTCCATATTTGAAATCAAGAAACCAAACTAGTATATAATCAGCTGAAAAATCTCCGGCACCAAAATGCCTGTCGGGCTGTGTAATCAATGGAATTTTATAATTTAAATTTTTAGTGAAAAAACCATTAAACTTACGACAATTTACTGTATTTAACAATGCATTTTGTTTATGTACTGTTTTTATATGATTTTTTTAAAAATATATTCTATTTTATTAATTTTGTGAAAAAACTACCGCTATATGTAATATATATTAATTTTTTTTTTTTTAATTCAAAATTGAAAAATGTATCGATCTTTATTTCGGTATAATAAAAGTTGTGCCTTTTTCTAGACATTAAGCATAACAATAAAAAAAAATTCGTTAATATTCGCTTCACAAAAGGGTACACCCCCGCTTATTTTGCAAGTTTGAAAAAAAAAATGCCTATCTTTTATTTTATAATATTTTTGAGATATTCAATTGGTAAAAATTAAAAATACTATGGTACATAAGATTCGCAATAATAAAAAATATTTTAAAAATCATTAATACAATATGATAATGTGCACCATGAACTATTAATATCATTTAATATGGAAACCTTACTAATTATTAGCTTTTATGATAATTTATCTATATATTTGAAAAGATCGTTAAAAACCAAAAATTTTGATACCCATATTGTGTACCTTATCTGTAAAAACAAACAAAGTGCTAAGTTATTAGTACATTTTAAGAAAAAAAAAATTCATTACAAAAACTTAAAAATTAAAAAAAATAAAAAAAAAGGTAACTTTCAAAATTGTTTGCGTTCAAACATAAATTATTATGGAATAATTGCGTCTACGTGCTACCCATGACATCGACTAAAATCTGTTGAAAATTGCCACAACTATTAGATCAACAAATTGGATACCGTTATTTGCGACCTTTTAATACCTTTCGTTTGATACCAAATTTGTATGTGGTTCTATGGTAAATAGCAGAGTTATAATAAAAAACCAAATTTTTGCTGATTTTGAAACGCCATTTTGAAACCCTAAACATTCGATTGAGCACATATAAAAAAATACGTCAACCTTAGAATTTTATCCTCTAACACATATCCGAAAATCATTCAAATCGGCGTCTGACACTTGGGGACCTTTCCTTGTAAGTGTGACAAGAAACACAATTCACTGGTGCATCTAGAAGGAAGAAGCGATGTTTCAAATGCAACAAAGGCAACTGATTCAAGAATAGCAGTCACATCAGCTGCAGCCAACACGATGCCAGGACGTAAAGGTTATTTCTTACTAGCAACAGCGAAAATAAAAATAACTGCGGCTAATGGAAGATCAGGTGAATTTAGAGCAATATTAGACTCTGGTTCACAAATAAACATTATCTCTGAACGACTCATCAGAAGGTTGTCCATCATTCCAAACGACGCATCACTCTGCATCGAGAGCATTGGAAAATGAAAAAGCAGAGCCACGCAACGGGTCAATGTCATGCTGCAATCTTTGGACAACAATTTTTCAACGCATTTGGAGGCATTTGAACTTCAAACATCATTCCTTGTCAACCAAACAATAATCTTGATATTTCTAAATGGCCAATTCCTACCAACATTCAACTGGCGGATCCAGAATTTTATCAACCAGGAAAAATTGATATTCTGCTTGGTGCCGAGTTCTATTTCAAGCTAATGTCCTCAGGACAAATCACTGTCACCTGACCTCCCAGTCCTACAAAATACAGTTCTTGGTTGGATCGTTAGTGGAAAGATTGGTAACAACTCTGAAGCTTCGGACACACTAACTAGTGCTGTTGGTGGTCAAGATACCAGTGGTATAAATTTCTCATTGGAGGAAACGGTGGAGCAGCTGTGGAAAATGGATGAAGTAGAATCAAATGAAAAGGGCTTATCCCCGGCGAAGCAGCGATGCGGCGCACATTACTCAAAATGTTCGCATCAATGAAGAAAATCGTTTTGTAGTTCGACTACCGTTTCTTCAAACTACATCAGCCTTGGGAGAATCGAAGGAAATGGCTTACAACAGATTCTTAAGCCTAGAACGTCGACTTCTCAAAAATGATATGGTTCGAAAACAGTATGTCCAATTCATGGAAGAGTACAAGCGATTGGGGCATATTAAGGAAGTTAATCTTGATTCTGTACTGACGCCTAATTATTTCATCCCTCATCATTGTGTACTAAAGCCAGACATCACAACAACCAAACTACGAGTGGTATTTGATGCATCAGCCAAAACTACGTCTGGCTACTTCTTAAATGATTTAATGTACACAGGTCCAACAGTCCAAAGTGAATTATTCACCATACTTCTTCGCTTTCGTTGGTCACGCTTTTTTTTACTACGGACATTGAAAAAATGTATAGACAAATTTTAATACATCCAGAAGATCAGCAATACCAAATCATTATGTGGAGAGCTCATCCAACGACACCTGTAAGCTACTACCAACTCAACACGGTTACCTATGGGACTTCTTGCCACAAAATGCTTACAACGCATCGCAAACGAAAATGTTAATAGTTTTCCACGAGGATCTCAGATTTTGCAAAACAATTTCTACGTTGATGATGGGCTTGGTAGATCAGACAGTTTGATAACAGCTATCGAAGCTCAACAGCAGCTCATACACATCTTGAAAAAGCATGGTTTCAATTTGCGCAAATGGTGTGCAAAGCATCCAGCGCTCCTTCAGAACATTCCTCAAGATGACCAGGAAGTAAAATTAGATTTCAACAATACTAACACTTGGATTATTATGGCTACCAAAAACTGACCGATTTTGTTTTAAATTAAGACTGGATCCAGTAAAGGTTGTCACAAAACGAGCGATCACATTTGATTTAGCTAGGCTGTTTGATCCATTAGGAATCGTTGCTCCAGTGATAGTAACTGCAAATATGTTTGTTCAGGAACTGTGGCAATTAAAAATTAATTGGGATGATGCCTTACCAGCTGAATTACATACAAAATGGATAAAGTTCCGCAGTGGCTTAAGTGATTTAGAGGATTTGAAATTTTCACGTCACATTTTTAAAGGAGACATTCCAAGGACAATCCAAATTCTTGCATTTTCGGATGCATCAGAGAAAGCGTTTGGCTCTGCTGTGTATATTCGTTCAGAATTTAGGGATGGAAGAATAATAGTGAAGCTGTTGTTCTAAATCACGTGTAGCACCACTTAAAATACAAACACTGCCTAGACTCGAACTATGTGCTGTAGTGCTAACCGCTCAACTGGTAAACCGAGTAAAGAACGACCTTAATCTCAAGGAACATCAAACATTTCTCTGGACAGACTCAGAAATTGTTCTCTCATGGATTAATGCGCAGTCATCATCTTTCCAAACATTTGTGGCAAATAAAGTTGCAACAATTCAAAATTTAACATTGATGGAACAATGGCGTCATGTCAGCTCAAAACACAATCCAGCTGACATCCTGTCTAGAGGTCTGCAACCAAGTACTTTAGCCAATTGCAATCTTTGGTTTTATGGACCACTATTTTTACATGGAAAAGAAACTATGTGGCCACCAAGATTCAACTCCGCATTGGCGATTTCAACCAACATGGAAAAGAAACGGAAACCTTCACCAGTAGCCAGCAAAAACATGGTGTTCACATTAACCAAAAACGACGGGCTACTAAATGAAGATTTTGTGTATAAAATTAACCATAGAAATTCATTCCGCACATTCAAAGAATTATGGGATACGTTCTACGGTTCATAAATCACACCAGGTGCAAAAGAGAGTTAAGAAAAACCTAAACGGTACTTACTCCCACCGAGCTTGGTCATGCATTAACTGTCATTGTTAGAGCAATACAGACTTCTGATTTCAAGGATGAAATAACACATTTGAAAAAATACGCGGAGTTCAAAAAGACAAGTCTATTTACTAGTTTGTCACCATTTTTAGACGAAATGAACATTCTGAGAGTTGGTGGACGCTTGGAGGCATCGACATTACCATTCGATGCTAAGCATCAAATGCTGCTGCCATATAACGATCCTATAACAAAACTAGTTTTGGTTATGTTACATAACGATAATATGCACTGCGGTCCACAGACCTTGCAAGCATTATCTAGGCAGCGATTTTGGATAATCAAAGGAAAGTCAATGGCAAGGAATGTCGTACAAGGTTGTGTTCGCTGTTCCAGAGCAAAGCCAAGACTTTTTCAACAAATTATGGGCAATCTTCCAGCATCCAGAATAACTCAAGCACGACCATTTCTTAAAACTGGAGTAGACTTTTGTGGACCCTTCTGGATACATTACAAAATTCAATACATTCTGCTGTTTCGCTTCAAAGGCTGTGCATCTAGAGTTGGTCAATGATTTGACAACCGAAGCTTTTATAGGATCACTAAAGCGTTTTACATCTCGACGTGGGCGCTGCGATACATTATACTGCGATAATGCCACCAACTTTATCGGAGCCAAAAATAAATTGCAGGAATTAAACGACGCCATATTTGTAAATATTTCTCAGAAGAAAATCACCAAAACATGCAGCGACCGTGGAATCGACTTCAAGTTCATCCCACCTCGGGCCCCAAACTTTGGCGGACTATGGGAGGCGGCCGTGAAATCAGCAAAACATTTATTACTGCGAAGCGTGTCAACCGAATCCCTTACATACGAAGAGCTTGAAACTGTGATCATTGAGATTGAAGCCATCTAAAATTCTCGACCAATAACACAAATGTCCACAGATCCAAATGATTTGACTGCTCTGACACCAGGACATTTCTTGATTGGTGAACCACTAACTGCACAAGTCGATAGAAGATCACCACAGTCCAAAATATCATTGGAAACAAGATGGAAGTTAGTATCGCAAGTTAAACATGAATTCTGGAGAAGATGGAATCTCGAATACCTCAACCAATTACAAGAAAAATGAAAATGGAAGAATCATTCACAAAATGTTCGAGAGAATGAATTGGTTATTATCAAGTAAGACAATGTTCCTGTCATGCAGTGGCCTCTTAGCCGAATAATAGAGGTACATACTGGACCTGATAGAGCAGTGCGTGTTGTTGACGTAAAAACAGCAACAGGAATATAAAAACGAGCAATCCACCGACTAGCGCCACTTCCTGTAGAGTCTGACCCAACATCTGATCCAACATCGCCATCTCAACAGAATCATGAAGAAGAAGAAGAAGAAGAAGAAAGGAGTGAAATTTCAACTAAACGAAAGAAATTCTCCAACAATTCACTGATCACAACTCTTGTAGTATCTTTACTGCTACTACCAATGATACTAGCAAATCCTGTCGACATTCAAAAATTTGAAAATGGTCCTGGAATCTATTTTGAAGATGTTGGTACAGCACATTTGGTGACTGCCGAATGGAAAATTGTTGCATACTATGACCTTACTCCATTCTGGGTCGAACTCGAAGCTTTCACTAATGGAACATTAGCCTATCAACAGCTATGCAACCAATCACGCCAAGGTTCAGGCTGCACTGCAATTGCGAAACATTTCCTGCACACAAGAAAGGAATTACAATTGGACAGCAAATTGTTAATAAGGCGAAGCAAGACTAGAGCTGCTTTAGACATTGTCGGAAACATAGCCAATACACTGTTTGGTGTTCTTGATTCTGATTATGACAAGGAAATGTCAAAAACAATTAGCCAACTACAGAATAACGAAGAGCAGATGGGCAACATTCTTAAGAAGCACACCTCCATTATTGATTCGACAATTAATATAATAAAGCAAAACGAAGTCAGCACACACACAAGAGTAAATATGATACAGGAGGAACTAGCTACACTTGAAAATGCAATCAACAAGGAAACTGAAACACAAAGAAGATGCCAAGTTCTTATGTCATTAGGACTACAGTTGTCTCTCATAGCTACAAACTTACAACAGATCCAAACTGCCATTCGGCAAAATAAGCCCATTGCTATTATCTCCTCAACAACTAAGCGATGAGATAATCAACATAAAAAACAACTTGCCACCATCAAAACAGTTGCCAATCGGAAAAGATGACCTGTTGCATTTTTACAAATTAATGACATCAGAAGGAGGAATAGCAAATAATCATGTTATATTTGTCATAAATTCCCACTTATGGATCAGGAACGTTTCAACACTTTTCTAGTTATACCAATTCCTACCACAATCAACAATACTTTGATAGCAATTAAGGCAGATACCGAACTTATGGCCACAAATCTTTACAGCGACCATTACTTTTCGATGAGTTTCACTGAAATCGAAGCATGCCTAGTAATTACTGCATCAACTTATCTTTGTTCAAATAAACAATCCATGTTTAACAAGGGATCAAATGCCTTCTCCTGCGAATTCAATTTGCTAAACAATAGAACACCGGCAGATTGTAAACTCACCAATTTACATGATGATTTCGTATGGACTCAACTGAACCACAAAAATCAATGGATCTACGGGACTAAGGAAACTAATCAAATGAGCGCTGTATGCGGAACCAATGCTTTTCAAATAAAAATAGAGGGATCTGGACTCCTATCACTAGATCCAGAGTGCATAATAAAACATAACGTCATAACCATTCAAGAAAATTTTGTCATCAAAAGCATCATTCATTCATCTTACGCAAAACATGGCAATCTAACAGCACTGGCATTTCCCAGCGAAATCAGGAAGATCTTCAACTCTTCTTCCGATTCTACAACAAAAACCCTGGAACAACTTACAGCTCTACAAAATGTCTTGAAGTCAGGAAAGAGTTCAGAGCTTCCAGAACGGTCGCTGTCTACCAACATTCATCATTACACAATCAGTTATACAGCCCTTATTATATCAATAATAATAGCAAGCTGTATTATCTGGCAAATAAAAACAGGTGCGTTTAAAAAGCAACAACCCATCATCATAAAGCCAATACCAAGCCAAGACGATACCTGTCCGAATCTGCATTGTTGAATGCGAGCATTCAACGCGCGGGAGAGTGTACAATAACTGTACAACAACAACAACAACATAGGCAAATCAAATTGCAGCTACAGCACAGGGCAACGCACGCTTGTTGACCTACTTTTATTTATTATTAAGTTTGCTGTTTTTATTTAATATATTGTGAATTTTGCATGTTTTTTAATTGTTTACATTATTAATACCAAATAAGCAATATTTATCATGAATTTAGGTTTTGTCATTTATTGAAGTTAATGTTAAGTAATCAATATTTAATTTGTTTAACTAAGCAATATGTTTTATATTTAAGCAGGTACAAGGAAATAATAAAGTTAGTTATTTCTTTTACACTATTCATCAAGTGTCTTTTTTTTAACTCTCTACATAAACAATCCAGGTTCAAGTGCCTGTGTTTGTTAAGTGTTCAATCAAGAGCAATCCAAGTTGAAGTGCTTGTGTTTGCGCCACTGGAACGCTCTATTTAAATGCATTCATGAGCTCCTATGCAAAATATGGTCGGAAGAATGCATTCCAAACGACTGGAACCTCAGTGTGCTCTGCCCAATCCACAAGAAAGGCGATCCCACAATTTGCGCCAACTACCGTGGGATAAGCCTTCTTAATATCACACATAAGGTTCTGTCGAGTGTATTATGTGAAAGACTGAAACCCATCGTAAACCAGCTAATTGGACCTTATCAGTGTGGCTTCAGACCTGGCAAATCCACCATAGACCAGATATTTGCGCTACGACAAATCTTGGAGAAGATCCTAGAGAAACAAATCTACACACACCATAATCTTTTTGTCGATTACAAAGCCGCCTTCGACAGTCCAATAAGGAATCATCTATATTCCACCATGTCTAAATTTGACATTCCTGCAAAGCTCATCCGTCTTTGCAGAATGACACTGAGCAACACCAGCACAGTTAGGGCCAGTTTTTCAGTGCGGGTTTAAACTCTAGTCAAATTAAACCGAAGTTAACTCACCAAAATTGGACGTTTAAACTAGGTTTAAGCAAAAAAATAGCACATCATATGATAATTTAAGTCAATTCAACTTAAACGAATGCTACAATATTTAGTTAAACCGACTTTAAACGTACCTTTTTGATGAGTTAAGCTCAGTTTAATTTGACTAGAGTTTAAACCCGCACTGAAAAACTGGCCCTTAGACTACTGGTGAGTCGGAGTAGCGTCCGACGAAACCATGGTCTAGTCAGCTTGGTTTGTTCTGTAAAGAACTTGTTCTTGTAGCAATCTGTTGCTTCATGATTTATTTGGCATAAAGCTCTTAATATAATTCTTAAAAAATATGTTTTTTAAGAATTATAAAATTAAATAAACATATAAAAATGCCACAATTTTATAACTTATTTAATATTTTGTTTGAAATAAATAAATTATTTATTTTAAAAGGTGAATAATCATAATACAACCCAAACAATAGCTTAACTAGCTGAAAAATTGCATTTACAAAATATATTAAAAAAACTTATAAACATATAAAAAGAAATATAAATTTACAATTTTTACATTTAAAACAAAAAAAAAGCAAATGTGATTTATTCACTGAAATAAGATCGATAGCAAATTTAATGTTCCAGCTTCCACACTAAAAGCAGCTGCATTTGCTCTGCTTAGCTCGCCCTTTCATAGGAAACCTAAAAGCAAGCTGCAAAAAATTGCAATTTAAATCAATAAAACTCGATTTTTTTACACAAAACGCATTTAGTTTTTCATTCATAAAAACTGTTTTGGCAGGTCTTGGCAGCTAATTTTTTTTTGTAAGTTTTAGTATAAGTCCAATAATGATGTTAATCTAAACGAGCGCACACCGGTCAATGCTGGAAGATAGTTATTCTCTGCCAAAAATAACTTTAAACGGTTTTTTGAGTTTGAAATATAAAAAGTTATTCAGCTTAAAAAAATACAATGAATTCTAAGTCTAACTATGCGAGTTTGTTATTTCATATTATTTTTTTAAGACTAAAAAACCAAACCATATTTTTTTCAGTGGTTCACATGTTATTTAATTTAAAATATACGTCTTGTTACAGAGAATTTATTGAACTCTTTATTATGTATTAACTTTGATGGTTTCTGTACAACAATTCTATAAAGATTTCACCAAGACCTTTTGGAAACATGCTAACTGGACAATTCTTAAGAAATAAAAAATTTAATATCGGTCATAGGAAGCCATAAATTTTCGTGTTTAAATCCACTTTTAAACCACTATGAGGCGCCCGTACAGAAAAATTATTTTAATTCAAATAATTTTCTATCGCTGCTGCGGTTCGAACCCGGGTCTCCAAGATTCGTTGACATAGAGGCCACGCACTTTAACCAACTACGCCACGGACGCCACATGCAGCCACGGACGCCACATGCAGCCACGGATGCTGCTGGCGTATGCTGATGATATTGATATCATTGGCCATAATACGCGCGAAGTCAGCGCAGCATTCTCCAGATTAGTGAAAGAGTCGAGTCGAATGGGTCTTGCAGTGAACCCAGATAAGACGAAATACCTAGTGCCAACAAATAAACAATCCCAGCGTCTTGGAAACCACATCACTGTTGACAACATCTCCTTAGAGGTTGTTAAGGACTTCGTCTACCTGGGATCCAGCATAAACTCTTTCAACGATGCCAGTATTCAGATAAAATGAAGGATAACTCTTGCCCCCAGGTGTTGTTTTGGGCTGAGTAGGCAATTGAGAAGCCGAGTCCTCTCTCGACGAACAAAACTCACGCTCTATAAGTCACTAATCGAGACTCTACATCGAAAAAATATTCGATTCGGTGCCCGGAGGTGGTCCACGCAGAAGAGGACGACCACATCTTCATTGGAAAGATCAAGTGATGGATAACCTGGCTACACTTGGTGTTTCCAACTGGCGCCAGCAAGAGCAAAACAGAAATGACTAGCGCAATTTCTTGTACGAGGCCAAAACCAACGGTTGTAAGTGCCAGCTAAGTAAGTAAGTAACTTAATTTCATTACACATTTTATTTTATTATTATTTAGCCCTCTAGCCCTTATAAGTACCTCAGGGGCACTCATAGCATAAACCAGAGAACAACTTGATTGCATTCAAATGGCGTTTCGAATATATCCTCAATATATGAGCACCGAATGTGCCTTCTGCATTAAAATTAATGCGCGAATACATGCACCAATCGCCGCGGAAACGAATACCATAGAGTACGAGCACTCGCGATTACGAATTCCTACGACACAAGAATATCTAACGAAGCGAGACACGAGCAACATTCGCTGAAAGCAATGAATATTCATGCCTTAATATCCATTCGCACAAAAAAAAAAATGGTTAATATTAAAGCAAATTGAAACAAGCAACAAAAATTCATGCAGCAGCAAACACTCGAGTGTTAAGCGAAGCATCCGAATGTCTGCATTGTCTGGATGCTGCCTTTGTATATATTCGCAATCGTTACAAACTGTGCTTAGCACCAATCGTTGTTTACGAACTCGAGCGGTATGCGTGCATTAATTTTTGTGTGCGATTGTGGCTGACGACGATTGCTATTCAAGTGGCAAAAAATTATGATTGGGCTTGTGCAAATCTCTGGCATAAACTTCACTTTTCTGTGAAAATAAAATGTTTCCTTATTTGAATATTTTGCAACCATAATGGTTATATATCTCGTTGTAATTCTCATTAAGGATTGATTGTATTTTGCCGTTTCTTTTTTTTTTTTTACTGTGATCACTTTATTGTTAGATATGCATTTTGAATACAGAAAAGTTTGTGCAAAAAAAAAAGAATATATTTTAAATCAAATTAGAACTTTTTTGTGAGTTTGTGATATTGTTGCTCTCCATTATTATTTACATTGTATGGATTAATTGATCTGTTGGAGCAAATTATTTTAGGCTCAGTGTTTTCGTTTTTTTTTTTTTTTTGAAACGGAGACACTGAAACTTTTTATTTTTTTAGTTTTATTGAAGCAACGTTTAGTGCATAATTCATGCACCTCATCAGGCTAAAATACAAATTTTTATAAAACACATGTGCAAATAAACATGTCTGGTACTAATTGTGTTTTATAAATTTTTTGTATTTTAGCCTGCTGAGGTGCATGAAACACGAAACGTTGCATCAATAAAATTAAAAAATAAGAAGTTTCAATGTCTCCGTTTAAAAAAAAAAAAAAAAACACCGAGCCTAAACTAATTTGCTCCAACAGATCAATTAATCAATACAATATAAATTTTTTTCTTATAACTAAAATTTAAATAAAAACTTCGCGTGAGTAAAAATGTTTACCTGACTGTTTATTTTTAACCCAAACCCGCAAAAATGGCCTCAGACACTCTTTACTTTTTTTTACCTGCCTTCTTGTTTGCTAAAATAAACAAGAAAATTACTTTCGGATGATATTTATACCCCCACGTTTAAAAAACGTACAAGGGGTATATTAATTTTGTCACTTCGTTTGTAACGCCCATAAGGAGGCGTAGTAGGTATTGAAAAGTGTATAAATTCTTGATCAGCATTATCAACCGAGTCGATTTAGCCATGTCCGTCTGTATGTCAGTCTGTCTCTTTGTGATTGCGATTACAGCCGTAATTTTCAAGCTATCATCACGAAATTCGAATTTAAGCTTGTATCTAAAAAATAAAGATGAAATTCGAAAATGAGCCAAATCGAATGAAAACCACGCCTACCTCCCAAACAAAGTGACTTTATCAAAACGAAAAAATATAAGATTCAATTTATATGAATGCCTATCTTCATTCTCACCAGTAACTATTCATCATCTGCCTCTCATTCTTGAATTTGAGTTTTATGAATTTCTGCCTTGTGTACAAGATAACTATTATTTCAACTATAATAATTGTAATTTTAATACTATATCATCTCTCTTGAATGTTTGTGATTGGGATAACCTGTTTTTTGGAAAAAGTACCGCAACGTGCTATGACATATTTAAATCTATAGTCCATAATATCTGCAATGATAATATACCACGAGTTTCCCGAAAGAAGTATAAGCTGCCCTGGTACACTCCAGGCCTAAAAAAACTAAAAAATTTACGGAACAAATTTTTTAATTTATTTAAAGTAACTAATAACTCAGATCATCAACTTAAACACTCACATTATGTAAGATAATTTAACTTTTTGAACAAATTTTTGTATAAACAGTACATTCTTAACATTGAAACTAAAATAATCTCCAATCCTAATTCATTTTGAAATTTTATTAAGTCTAAAAAAGATGGATCAAATATCCCCACTTCAATGCTCTATAATAATAAACGTTCTCATTTAACTTCGGAGACTGTTGATCTATTTGCGGATTATTTTAAATCTAATTTTGAACATGATTGTATGTCACTATATTCTACCAATCTTGATGACGTTACTGACTTCATTGACCTGGGTTCTCTGTCGTTATTTGATGCAGAAGTTTCTAAAGCTCTATCCTTATTAAAATCCTCTTTTAAGTCCGATGTGGATGGTTTTTCCTCTATTCTGTTAAAAAATTGTTCTTGTGCTTTCTCTAAGCCTCTGTGTTTAATTTTTAATAATTCATTATTAAGTGGCAATTTTATTGATTGTTGGAAGATTGCCTCAATTACACCAATTTTTAAGAGTGGTGCCAAAGATAATGTTTCGAATTATCGTCCTATCTCAAAGCTTTCCAATGTCTCAAAAATTTTTGAATCTTTAATAAAATCTAAACTTTACTTCTTACTCAAGCACCAAATATGCACAGAGCAACATGGTTTTGTGATGGGTAGATCAGCTGTGACTAATTTGTCAACTTTTTCTCATTACTGCGTTTCATCATTTGAGCTGGGCTGCCAAGTAGATGTGGTTTACACTGACTTTTCGAAGGCATTTGACAAAGTGCCTCATTAACTGCTTATCAGAAAACTAGCTAAAATGGGATTTCACTCGGCCATACTAAAATGGTTTGAATCTTACTTAGTCTCTAGGAAGTGTTCTGTTTCCATAAATAATGTGCATTCATATAGTTTTCTGGCGTCATCTGGGGTGCCACAAGGTAGTGTTCTTGGCCCTTTTCTCTTCATTCTATTTATCAATGATATTAATAAGTGCTTCCGTAACTCACAATTTCTGCTTTATGCAGGTGATTTGAAGCTTTTCTCTAAAATAGCTACTCATGATGATAACACTTCACTCCAATCCGATCTTAATAATGTCTTGGATTGGAGTGTTCGCAATGGCCTTCCTCTTAATATCAATAAATGTGCGCATGCTACATTTAGTAAATCATTATTACCCATAATGTCAACGTATTCTCTGGGCGGATGCCCACTAGAAAAAGTAAATTTAATCCGAGACTTGGGCGTAGTTTTTGATAATAAGTTTTTATTTATTGAGCACTTAAACTTTCTGTTACCTAAAGCATACTCACTTCTTGCTTTCATTCGTAGAAACTGTACTGATTTTCGCGACCCGCACACTCTTAAAGTGTTATTTAATTCTATTTTCAGATCTAGGCTTGAATACGCTTCCATAATTTGGAATCCTGTTTATGCTGTTCATACTCTAAGATTGGAACGTGTTCAGAAATCCGGTACTAGATCAATGTTAAAACCACTTTATACAACTATGAACCTCCCACCTTATCATGTGCGTTGCTTATTAATGGGTATAAAATCTCTTGAAACTCGAAGAAAACTTCATTCACTTTTATATATCCATGATATTGTATC
Organism: Pherbina coryleti; assembly: GCA_943735915.1. Classification (NCBI taxonomy): domain Eukaryota; kingdom Metazoa; phylum Arthropoda; class Insecta; order Diptera; family Sciomyzidae; genus Pherbina; species Pherbina coryleti. Next base: position 52,762,889 of record OX030952.1, on the reverse strand, counting down.
TGGTAAAATTGATAGTCCTTTATTATTACAATTAATTGATTTCAATATCCCGTCTAGGCAGTTGCGATATTTTAAAATCTTTTTTATTAAACAATATCGTACAAATTATGCCTTAAACGAGCCCATAACTAGAGCCCTAATATTATATAATGACTTGTCCATGAAGTTTAGTATTGACTTTTCTGTGCCTAAAGATTGTTTAAAAAGCTTTCTTCCTTCTATCTTATAGCTAAGTGTTGTTATTGTAATTTATTTTCTAGTTTTGTAAATTGATTTTATATGTTATTCTTTTAACATTGTAAGCCAGTTTAATTTAATTTATTAAAATTGTACTTATTTCTAGTCTGTAAGAATTTATGATTCATAGACTCAATCTAAATAAATAAATAAATAAATAAATAAAACGGTAAAATCTGTTAGAATTCCACAAAAATTAATATGTGGACTTGAAATTTGGATATGAACTTTGATATATAACATGTACTCTATGTGTGAAATTCAACGAAACCGAGTGAAGCTCCCAAAAAAGTGACTATCAAAAAAAGCAAATAGTTTCTGTTAAAACTATGACGAAAATGTTTTTGCAGATAAAAATTGTATAAACTGTTTAATGGCATCTTGCTGTAAAACGAAGACTTCGGCTGATGTCGGATAAAATTGGCTTGCTGTATTTATTTTTTGCGTCATCGTGCACTATTACGTCGCTTACGTTACTCAAATACTCTCGACGTGAATATTTGTCAAAAGAAGCATTACCATATAATAAAATTTCAATATTCTGCTAACATTTTCTAAAATCCTTAAAAATTTTAATGTTAAATCATTACATCTTTTTACGTTGGCAATGCTTTTTTCCATCAGATGTTTCATTTATTTTGCTTGGAAATAATTGCTGACTTTTGCAGCAATCTGCAGTTTGTTTTCATATATTTTGTTAAATTTGACTAAAATAGGATTTTATAATGTTTTCTGTGACAGCATTTTATAATTTTAACAACGAAAGTGAAAATGAAAGTGATAGTGATGAGCAGTGCATTTCCTGTACAAGAACCCAAAATTGCTCGCTTGTAGTTTTATTTGTGCTGAAAACATATAAAATATTGTTAATATATGTTTTTATTATTATTTTTTATAAAATAATGTTAAATATGCATATCTGAAAATGTATTTACATTTTCTTCACAGCAACTTCCATTATTAAAATTTTGTGGACGATGGCAATTTGTTTATCGTCGTTTTTTGCCGTTCTGCTTCGGGTAATTTTCTTACAGCAAGCCAAATTTGTACTGCTGTTACGTCTTCGTTCGTAACTGAATCAGCTGTTTTCGTTTGTGTACAATATACGTTTTACATCAAGCAAAAACAGCTGATTATTGGCTTTTGAACGAAGTCTTCGTGAAATACACGTTTCGTTCGTTTTACAGCAAGATGCTATAAGACTTTAAATTAGGGATGTTACGGAGGTGAGTTCACCGGAACCGGAGTCGGAACCGGAGTTTTTCAATTTGATTTATCGGAGTCGGAATCGGAATCAGAGTAAAAGAAATATGTGTTAGATTACTCGAAATAGATCGAAAAGGAAAACGGAAAAAAGAAAACGAAAATAAGCAAACGTTAACGTTGAAGAACAGTGCTGCCAGAGAGTTTATAAAAATAAATATATAAATAAACTGGCCATTTCAGCCCTTGAAAGGACTTTAACCGAACTTCTTATGATCAAATTGTGTTGTGCGTGTTATTAAATTTTTTAACACAATTGATCGATAACTGGACCTACTAGTTTTATGCCGACTCCGAACGGCTAATGTGGATGTTCTCAAGAAGCTTTACATGGCATTATTTACTCTCTGCGGTTTGCCATTGCCTGCAGAAAGGTGACGGCCAAACAGAAAAATTAATTCAATTGAAAAACATTTTCTGTGTCAGATGGATTTGAACCAGGGTTCTCTGGCGTATGTGTCACGCACTCTACCCACTACGCCACACGGGAGAGTTCATAAGTAATTATTTTATGGAGAAGTGCGCTCGTGTGAGATACGTCCAATCGTATTGAAACGATCGAATCTCTGCGTTTCGATCTTCGTTATAACTCCGATTCAAAATTATCGGAACCGAAGTCGGAGTCGGAGGTATAAAATCTATCGGAAGTTCAGACATTAAGTTCATTCTAAAAAAAGAAGATTTATTTTTATATTTAAATAAAAGATCGGTCTAATAAGAAAAATATAAGAAAATCAATGCTAAAAAATCTATAGGCCTAATATCCCGATTTTGGAGCTACTCTCAGCTCCCTATCGCCTCTCAAAAACACTCCTTTGACATTCACCATCTAGCTACCTGCATATTTAATCTTTGTGGGCTCAGCTCCCTCGGTATAGGGCAGTCTATATCCATAAAATCAAAACTAATGGAATAGGAGAGTAAATTACCATATCTACTCCCATAAATAATTTATATGAGCAGTCATTGAGGCCTAATATCCCGATTTTGGAGCTACTCTCAGCTCCCTATCGCCTCTCAAAACTCCTCCTTTGACATTCACCATCTAGCTACCTGCATATTTAATCTTTGTGGGCTCAGCTCCCTCGGTATAGGGCAGTCTATATCCATAAAATCAAAACTAATGGAATAGGAGAGTAAATTACCATATCTACTCCCATAAATAATTTATATGAGCAGTCATTGAGGCCTAATATCCCGATTTTGGAGCTACTCTCAGCTCACTATCGTCTCTCAAAGTGTATCGACCTAGCTTCTTAGGATCAATTGTGTTGTGCGTGTTATTAAGTTTATACACAATTGACCGAGAAATGGACCTACAGGCTTAACGCCGACTCCGAACGGCGATGAACGAAATGTTCTTATTCTCAAGAAGCTTTACATGGCATTTTGATTACTCTCGGAGGTTTGCCATTGTCTGCAGAGAGCTGGCGGCCGTACAGAAAAATTATTTTAATTCAAATAATTTTCTGTCGCTGCTGGGGTTCGAACCTGGGTCTACAAGTTCGTTGATATAGCGGCCACGCACTTTAACCAACTACGCCACGGACGCCACGTTTATGAAAGTTACTGTATTAAAATTAGAATCATTCGTAAATGTAATCAGAAAAAATTACTAAAACTAATATATGCAGTATTGGGAAATGGGGCGTGGTACCTTTCATGGAATTATCATTCTTGGTACCATTCATGGAATTAGCATTCTAATAATGTACTTTATTTTATAAAGGGTCCGCCAAATAACTTTTTTTTTTAAACAGGGCGCAAAACATCGAGTGTAGCTTCGGCTGTGTGGCACGTAGCGCCGTCCTGTTGAAGCCAAATGTTGCTAATATCCTCCTCTTCAATTTTTGTGAACAAAAATTCGTTCAACATGGCCCGATAACGATGGCCATTGAGTAACGGCCACTCCTTGCTCATTTTCGAATTATGCCTCTGGACCAAAATCCGCACCAAACAGTGACTCGTTTTGGATGCATCGGCTTTTCAATGTATGCGTGCGGGTTGTCTGTGCCCCAAATGCGACAATTTTGCTTTTTTTTTTAAATACAAAAACTTTCTTTAATATATTAACAGCCATATTCATTAATATTTTGACAAATTTTCTTGTTTTTATTTTTTTCTTAAAATTTTTTATTTTTTTTTTAAATTTTTTTATATATTTTGGTTTTTTTTACCTATTTTCCAAATGTTTGAAATATTTTGAATTCTTTTTGAAAATATTTGTGCTCAAATGAGGGCAGAATAATTTTAAAAATGTTTTATAAGGGGTTTATAGTACGTTTCAGCCATTTTTAAAATCCTCTCATTTATTAACAAAACATTTTGAAACAGTTTTTGACATTTTCTTTTTAGAAAAAAAAAAAATAAATAAAAATGCCTTATCGCATGATACAATTACAAGGTAGGCTCATATTGGAGGTCAGGGTGCGCTATTTGTCGAAATCAGCTGGCAATTTTTAGTTTTTCTAATTGTTGTTGCTTCTGTAGTTTGACGTTTGTAGCTCCTACAGCTTTGTTGTTGCAAAATTTCTAAACTGAGCAGCCATCTTAAAATGAGCTTACCTTATAAGTGTATCATGCTTTATCGAAGTTTTTTTAGAGGTTTCTCAACCATTTTTAAAATTCTATCAATTATGAAGCATTTTAAAGAGATCTTTGACGCTATTGAACATTTATGAATATTGTTTTTAAATTTTTTTCTTATGAAGGCTTTATAAGTTTCATAATTTTTTATGAATACACCCGTAAACATTTAAACATTATTCAACAATATTCAATTATGAAATACATATAATGCTATAATAAATCACGTTAATGCTTTTTTTGCGTAGCAACAATTTATTATTAAAAGTTTGCGTTTTTTTTTTGTATGATTATTATGGAAATTGCTCGATAAAAATAGTTACCTTTAATTTTATTCATTTATTGAAATTAAAACGAACAAAGAAATGCACAGCAGCCCATATTCAAATATGCATAAAAAAGTACTTTAAAAAAAATACCGCACGAAACCCTGATATCGATTTTTCAAAACAACTGACTGATAATTTACAATGAGAAGAAGAACAAGATTTTAAATTTTGAGAGCCTGCCTTCTCTCCGACCTACCTTATAATTGTATCATGGATGAGACCAAAGACAGCTTCTACGAGCGCCTTGAAGAGGCCTATGAGCGCAGCCCCCGCCACGACATAAAAATCGTGCTTGGTGACTTCAACGCCAAGGTGGGTAAAGAAAACATCTTTGTCTCCACGATTTGTATCTCGAATTAATAATTGTAATCCACGAATTTTGTATCTATCAGGTCAGCCTCCACGACAATACCTCCGATAACGGAATGAGGCTGATTGACTTTGCCGCAGCGCGAAACATGGTCGTTAGTAGCACTAGATTCAAGCATCTTAATATTCATAAAGCAACTTGGCTGTCTCCTGATCAAAAGACGCGTAACCAAATTGTTCACGTTTTGATTGACGGAAGGCACTCTTCCAGTGTTTTCGATGTACGCACGATCCGTGGTGCCAATATAAACTCGGATCATTATCTTTTCGCAGCCAAGTTCCGTACAAGCCTGTGCGCAACCAAGAATGCACGCAATCCAGCACAGAGAAAGCTAGACGTCGAAAAGCTGCAATCAAAACAAACAGCCGAAGACTTCGCTACTCGACTCTCACTCCTGCTTCAAGAAAGCACTCCTCCGATCGACGATATATGCGCGCAGTGGAATCACATTTCTCACTTTATGCGTCTAGGCTGCCGAAGAGGTGATAGGCTATCACCGCCCTCGTCGAAACCAGTGGCACGACCAGGAGTGTCGCCACGCCACTGCAGAAAAAGACACCGCCTACAAAGCCATCCTGCAGTCGGTTGTAACGCGTGCTGCTAAAGAGCGATACAAAGAGAAGAGGAGGGAAGAGAGACGCATTTTCAGCCGAAAGAAAAGGGAAGCGGAAATGCGTGAGTGCGAGAAAATTGAGATGCATGGTGACAGGAAGAGGTCCGAAAATTTTTCGAAAAAATAAGACGCCTCACAGTACTTTGAGCCCATACAGAAGTGAGGAAAAAATACAAGGAGTGGTTCGATTGTTATGAAATTCTGCATGTTTATGAATTTTTGGTTGCTGATTTAAAATATTGAATCAGATTTTACGTATATCAAGTATTTGCGCCAAAAATTAGGTTTGAATAAAAAAAAAACGAAATTTTCCTATATTAAATTTAATATTAAAGTTATTAGAACTGGGAAAAAAAACAAGAAAAAATTAATTTTAAACGATTAAGGCTTTAACTTTTTAATACTGAAAACCATTTGGCAATATCTTTTTTTTTAAAAAAAGATAGGCATATAGTTTCCTATGCACTTTTTCGACAAAAATGCTACTATACATGTAAAATAATGTTTTGCAAAACAAAAAAAAACTATTCGTATTTTTTTTTAATCAAGTTAATATGAGTAAATAAAATTATATAAAAAAAAAATATTTTAAGGGGACATATAGGTTACAAATTTTAAAAATAAATTTTTTTCGGGAATTTTGTTTTCATATCGTTTTCAAATTTTGCACATATATTTATTAACATTTAAAAAATACAAAAAAAATTTTTCAGAATTTTTGAAGCGGTTTTTGACGTTATTTGATTTTTAAAAAAAAATGCCAAAAAATTGATGGTGTGCAGGATATCACCAGTCTGAACATCTGAGGAAAAAAATAAAAAAAAAACGAATTAATCCTTGTTTAAGTGGCCACCGCCTGAACTAAGATAATTTTTATCCGCCGAAAAAAAAACAAAATGGCGGCCATTTGAAAAAAATCGATTTTCGGTGTTACAAAATCGGTCCATTTCATTTGGTGTTAATTTTTCCCTTATCATGTGCTAAAAAGAGTATTTTAAGGAAAGATAACCTTTATTTTAATTTTTTTTTGTCTTAAATAACATCAGAATTTTATTTTATTTGTTAAGAAACATTTTTTTTTAAAAAATTCTTTACAAATTATAAACGAACTCCGGTAGAGTGTAAGAAATATGGTAACAAAAAAAAAAGAATAATTTTTGAGAAAACATCAATTTTAGACCATTTTTCAAAAAACGATTACTCAAAGAATCGGAAGAAGTCGGATAAAGTGAAAACAGTTTCTGAAAGAATAAAAACAAAAAAAATTAAAATAGAAAATAGGAAATTGGAATTATGTGGAATTTTTTTTTCTTGTCTGCTAAAAATAGAACATTTTTCAAAATATTTTTATAAATTTAAGTAATTTTTTCAAAATAATTTCCAATTTTTTTTAACAAAATATAAAAACCAAAATTCGTTCATAGATTTTTTGAAAATTAAAAAAAAAACACTCGAATTGTTTAAAAAATGTGCTCTCAAAATTTTTTTCTTTGAATGATGCGCAAAATAAAAATTTCCATTAATTAGAGGAAAATATGATTTTTAGACCATTTTTCAAAATGCGATAACTCCGAGAAACGGTTGAAAACGGTTATCAAATTTTGGAATCTGAAAGATAATACCTGTATAACAATATGTTAGAAAATGGAAGAGATGTTTTTTTATGCTTTTTTTTTAATTTGCTCTCAAAAATTTCAAAGTTTTGGAAAATATTTAAAAGAATTTTTATTTTTTTGGAAATTTTTCAATTTATTTTCTTAAGCTAAATTGAAAACATATTAAAAGTTATTTATTTATACAATATTTTTCTTGAAATAAAATCAAAAATCAAATGAATTCGGCTAAAATTGCGTTTACAGTAATTTTTTCTTTGCAAGATGTGCAAAATCAAATATTCCACAACAATAAAAATACATAAAAATAGTTGACTTCAAAGAGGTATAGTGGCTACAAAAATTGTTCAATTGCAATAAAAATTTGGATTTTTCTTAGTGAAAGTATTATCTAAAAAACGGTACCAAAGTTGTTAGGTTCTGTTACAACAAAAATCTTGATTTATTCCTATGGGACAAAGTACTATGCGCCTGGCCGATGGTTTCAAGACCGGGGCCTCTTCCTGCAAGGAGGAAAATGGGAATCTAGTGACAGATATCCAGAGTACACTGATGATGTGGAGGGAACACTTCTCAAGGCTTCTGAATGGTGACGACGACAACAATAGTTGTGATATCATGAGCTTCTATGCAGAATATGGTCGGAATAATGCATTCCAAACGATTGGAACCTCAGTGTGCTCTGCCCAATCCACAAGAAAGGCGATCCCACAACTTGCGCCAACTACCGTGGGATAAGCCTTCTTAATATCGCATATAAGGTCCTGTCGAGCGTATTATGTGAGAGACTGAAACCCATCGTAAACCAGCTGATTGGACCTTATCAGTGTGGCTTCAGACCTGGTAAATCCACCATAGTCCTGATATTTACGCTACGACAAGTCTTGAGAAGACCCTAGAAAAACAAATCGACACACACCATCTTTTTGTCGATTATAAAGCCGCCTTCGACAGTCCAATAAGGAATCATCTATACTCCACCATGTCTATACTCCACCATGTCTGAATTTGGTACTCCTGCGAAGCTCATCCGCCTTTGCAGAATAAAACTGAGCAACACCAGCAGCACAGTTAAGATCGGGAAGGATCTCACTTCTCCATTCGATACCAAACGAGGTTTCAGACAAGGTGATTCCTTATCGTGCGACTTTTTCAACCTGATGATGGAGAAGATCGTCCGAGCTGCTGATTTGAGACGCAGGGGAACGATATTGTACCAAGTCAGCGCAGCATTCTCCAGATTAGCGAAAGAGTCGAGTCGAATGGGTCTTGCAGTGAAGACAGATAAGACGAAATACCTAGTGTCAACAAATAAACAGTCCCAGCGTCTTGAAAATCACGTCTCTGTTGACAACATCTCCTTCGCGGTTGTTAAGGACTTCGTCTACCTGGGATCCAGCATTAACTCTTTTAACGATGTCAGTATTGAGATAAAACGAAGGATAATTCTTGCCAACCCAAGAGACCCAGGTTCGAACCCCAGCAGCGACAGAAAATTATTTGAATTAAAATAATTTTTCTGTACGGCCGCCACCTCTCTGCAAACCTCAGAGAGTAATCAAAATGCCATGTAAATCTTCTTGAGAATAAGAACATTTCGTTCATCGCCGTTCGGAGTCGGCGTTAAGCCTGTAGGTCCATTTCTCGGTCAATTGTGTACAAACTTAATACACGCACAACACAATTGATCCTAAGAAGGTCAAGGATCCTAGGTCAAAGTCCTTTCAAGGGCTGAAATGGCCAGTTATTTATTTTTTTTTTAATTCTTGCCAACAGGTGTTACTTTGGGCTAAGTAGGCAATTGAGAAGCAAAGCCCTCTCTCGACGAACAAAACTCACGCTCTATAAGTCACTAATCATGCCCGTCCTATTATATGCAGCACAAACCTGTACGTTGAGCAGTTCTGATGAAAAGACTTTGGGAGCCTTCGAGAGAAAGATCCTTCGTAAGATCTTCGGTCCAATCTGCGTCAATGGCGAGTACCGAATTCGATGGAACCACGAGCTGTATGAGCTGTACGCTGACATCGACATAGACATCGATTCGGTGCCCGGTGGTGGTCAACGCAGAAGAGGACGCCCACATCTTCGTTGGAAGGATCAGGTGTTGGATAACCTCACCACGCTTGGTGTTTCCAACATACTAACGGCTAGAATGGCAAACTTTGAGTTCTCGCGGGATACATTCTTAGTGAGAATGCAACGTTAGCGAGCAAGTCAAAGTTGGGTTGCTAGCGGCCTTAGCATGTAGATTTTCGTAATTTTTTTGTGATTCGTTTCTTCACGTCATTCTCAAAGTGAATGCTACAGCGTTTTTCTCTGCAATTATGGAACATTTGGATTATTTGCAGGATTTACAAAATCGTTTCGATCACTTTGAAGAGATAGAGGACGAGTATTTGGGGTGTTAACGACGCCAATATAAAATGCTGTCCAGAATTATTAGGTCTGTTACGGTACTCGATTATAGTAGCTTTCAAGCTGCTAGAATGCGTTTTCATACTATTCTAGCTCAAAAGAGAGAGCTATGCTAGAGCTATTCTAGCTCAAAACAAGCATAAAATCGCTCTCTCGAACTCAAGAAGATGGTTGAATAAATAAGGTTATCGCATGGGTGGGAGCCAGTTCCCATAGATGTCAAATCGAAGTTGACAGTTCAAACAAAATCTGAAATCGAAAATTGATAACATGAAAAGCCGATGAATTTGTTGTTGTTGCTTTTCATTGATTTTGACAATTATAGGTACTGAGAAGAGTACGATCAGCCCCGAGACAACATTATTTTTCAACCATGCTCGAGAGTTGCTAGAAGTGTGCTGGAAAAATGTCTTCGATCAGAACAAGCATCAAAAAGAACACGAAAACGTCAAATTTACATTTTTTTATTATTTATGCTGTGCGGCGAAAAATAAATTTACAAAAAGTGAAATACAAATTACGAATAAATATAAATAAATAAACAATAAATGAATGTGAAAGTTAATAATTGATTATTGGCGTTAATAAATTTGGCGCTGCTTACGTTTTATAGGCTGTTCCTGTGCTTGAAACTAGCTAGAAGTTGTTTCCGTAATTTTGACACTATCCTCGAATTTAATTTTACTCATTCAGCTTGAACTTTACTCGACATTGTGTATGGAAACACACCTAATATGGATAAATGGGATGACGACGACTTCCTATACCGTTTTCGTTTGGAGGAAAGAACAGTCGCCACCGTATTAATAATGAGTGAATATTCCTTAAAATTTCGTGGTAAGTATAAATTTCACCTGTTTCATTGTTGAAATAAAGTTCGAGTTCGAGTTTGATTATCTGTCTAAATAAGGAAATTTGTCAAAAAGTACGGAACGACTTCAAGTAAAGTTCAAGCTCAACAGCTGTTCTTTGGCAATTCAAATTAAATATATATAAATTTACTGGTTGGTTTATTTAAAAGAATGGAAAAATCAAAGTAGTTGCACGTGAATTGTTCTCTTGCAACCTCTGGCTTCTATTTGCGTTCATTTTGCAAAACTTTATTTTTATTAATTTTCTAATATATTTCATTTTGACACTTTGAGAATCAGCTGTTCGAAGCTTGAGATTTGTTCTTGAAAAAATTTTGCAAATAAATTTCGAGTAATAGAGAGTGACATTGCTTGATCTTCTTCTCTCTCGTGCAGGAAAAATGTGTACGGAAACGGTTTCAAGCAACTTCAAGTTACTTGAAACGAGTACGGAAACATACCTAATAAAACGAGTTTCTTTTCGAGAAACCGAAGTAGAAACTCCTCATCTGAAATTGAAAAATTTGATTGCCGTGGTCGAATCGGCTTATTGGTCGTGTTTTCCTCCATTGTACAATAAATTTAATTTCAAACTATTTTACGATAGCAACGAATTTAAAATCGAGAAAACCCGTATTCTGGTTCTTGAACTGGTCATGCCTGCTATAACATACATTCTGCATACTTTCTCGCCACATGCATACTTTTTCCCCGAGAATACATGCACGCCTTAAGCAAGCATGCCCTGAACTTGCCATTTTAACAATTTTAAGCATGGATTGAAGAAAATGGCCCTTAATTAAAACGGTTGGCAGATCGTTGTTTGAAATTATTTTTGATACTGTAGCGAGCGAATGCCTACAACTTTGTCTTAGATGCTATATAAAAAATAAATGCATAAAAGCGTAATGCGTTTTAGATAAAGGTATGTAAGTGACCAAAAGTTTTACCCTTCCTTTGTTGTTAAGGTTGGATTTGCGGAGGGTTCTCTACCTGAGGAGGTTGTGATTAACTATACGATTGTGAAAGTGAGTCACTATTTTCCAGCAATACGACAATGTTGATGCTATGGTAGGTTAGGACACTCAGAATAATCATATAGACCCAAAAGACGCTACTTAAGATGTGGTGGTGAGGGCAAATGCTCGCCATCGCGTAATAAGTGCATTCTCTGCAATGGCTCTGATAACACTGTTCAACACGAAAAAAATAACAAGGTTCTGACAACGGATTCTGGTAGAGGGAACAAAAAAACAATATACGTGTATCGGCGTTTTGGAAGTTTACGTCTGAGTCTTATTTCAGGGTGGATTTAATTTTCCGCCTTTTTGAACATTCTTATAGTGAATCGGAATAGGAAATCATGTTATTCTTACATTTTGGGTATAGGATGTGTTCTGAAGATTTATGTAAAATACTACGAGAAATATTTTTGTGGATCATTTTAACCCCCTAACTTCTCAATTTATGTGTCTTTTTTGACCTTTTTGTGATAAAAGGCAAAAAAGAACCATAAAACAAGGATATAATGGGTTAAAATGTTCCACAAAAAATTTATCGTAAAATTCTACTATAAGTCTCTGAATACACCAAAGCTGAAAGTTCAACTTAAATGCCAGAAATAAGTCAAAACTTAAAATGTGTTAAAGGGTTAATTTCGTATTTATTCAGAATTGATTATAAAATGTCGCACAAAACTTGGTTTTAGGGGGTTACTTTATATGAAAAAATTGTTTACTCATTTGGCACATCATTTGACACATCATGGGGAGAAACAAGTTTATACTGCGCAGGGGTGTGCGGCAAGGAATATCACCAAACGCCAAAGTGTGCGGGTATTGATCAATCAAGTATAAATAACTTAGATCAGTGTCGCCAGATGAAATTACCACCAAAATTCTCTTTTTCTCACACTTAATTCCCATAAATTACCACAGTCGCAAAATACCTCAAAATACCTCAAAATTACCACAAAATACCATAATACCTCAAAATACCTCAAATTACCACAAAATCCCTCAAAATACATCAAATTACCAAAACATACCAAAATGCAGTAAACTAAATTGATTCTGACAACATCATAACAAAATTACCAAGAATTGACCATATTCATTAAAAAACATTGAGTTTAAATATTATTCAGTTCTTTATTTATTAAAAACATAATAAGCATATTAATTCAGTTCTTTTTCTAAATATTAATTAAATAAAAATTAAGAAATTAATTAAAAAAAAAATATAAATTAGTTTAAATTGATATTTTCATAGCTTAAATAAATTAATTTTTAAACATTACGCTATTATAAAGTTCATAGTGGATTTCATTAAAGTGAACTTCTGTTGTGTAGTTTGATTTCGATAAGCTCTTAGCGTATAAAATTCTTGAAAGCATATCCGTTGATAGCCTGTTTCTTAATTTATTTTTATTAATATTTATTTGAGAAAATATTCGTTCCACATTAGCTGAAGAATGAGGAAGGCAAGATATATACGATATATACAAAACAAGGATAAAACAGATACATACATACCACTACAAACCAGTTTATGCATTCACGTGCATTCAAAAGGATGATCACAGTGTGATTTTTTAATGAAAATGTTCTCTTTATTGATGAATTGTAGAACAGGCAGGTAAACAAAATAGATACATAGAAACCACCCCAAACAAGTTCATTCAGTCATTTCAATAAGTCATTTAACGCATCGTTCTCTTAATTCGTATTTCTACCACGCGTGTTAAAAATTTCGAGGTATTTTGTGGTAATTTGAGGTATTTTGTGGTATTTTGAGGTATTATGGTATTTTGTGGTAATTAGAGGTATTTTATGGTATTTTGAGGTATTTTTTTCCCACGCGTGGTAAATATCCCACATGTGGTATTTTTATTCCCACGCGAGAGATTTTTACCACAAAATACCATGGGAATTCCCACATCCCTAAATCGTTGAAAAATACCATAAGCACTATTTATCGTGCTTTTCTGGCAACATAGACTTAGATTCAAATAAGCTACTGCGGTATATGTGCGACGAGTGCGTTCAATACATTCATAATGTGGATGAAGTTCTTCAAGAAATGAGAGATCAAGTAGTAAAAAATGACAATTATTTAAGAGAGTGTAAGCAAGATATTGAAGAGTCAAGAAAGAAAACAGAAATTGAAATGAAATGTTTATTGGAAGCTGTGGAAGCGAGGTAGCTGGTAAAGCAATGCAAAAAGAGAGTGAGAAAAACATATCCATAGTCAACAAGCGCATTACAGAGTTTTCCGTGAAATTTAAAGAGCAATCTGAAACAATGTGTCGTGAGATCGTAAATAATAAAATTGAAAATACCAAAATATGTGAGGAGGTGAAGAGCTTTGTAAACAAAAATAATGAAGGTACAAGAGAAACATATGCATCGAAATTAAAAAAGAACTTATGTTGTGCACAGGTGATTTTAAAACCGAAAACAAATCAAGAAAGTCAAGCAACGAATAGTGATGTTAGAGAAAATGTTAATCCAACAAATTTAAAAGTAAAAATAAATGGAATCACTAATAGGCAGAACGGAGAGATAGCAATAAAATGTGTTAGGAACGATGATAGAAATATCTTAGCGGATGAAATAAAAAGTAAACTGGGTCAGAAGTATGATATTGTTCTGCCAGGTATGCTCTACCCAAAAATTCTTGTATGCAGCTTAACGACTAAGTTAGAGTGCGACAGTGTTGAAGAATCAATAAAAAAGCAGAATGATTTTGAGTTTCGGCACATAAAATGCACAAAAGTCTATCCGTCTTTTAAGAACCAGCGAAAATTTAATGCGTACGTCGAAGTCGATGGAGATGCTTTTGAAAACATTATGAAAGAACAAAAATTAAACATTGAGTGGGACCGCTGTATGGTTTGTGAAAGCTTAGGTGTGTTAAGGTGTTACAAGTGCTGGGGTTTCAATCATAAAGCCTCTATGTGCAAGGAAAGACAACAAATATGTGCAAAATGTAGTGAAGCAGGGCATACGTACAAAGAATGCAAAAATGACTTTGTGAAATAAGTCAATTGCAAAAAAGCGAAAGAAAACCTTAATTTAAATGATATAAATTTAGATCATGATTCAAGAGATATGAATTGTAGTGCGTTACAGAGAAAATTAAAAATCGAAACCGAACGTACATTGTACTAGCAACTAAAGCAAAACACCCAATTCATATACCTAAATATTGGCGGATTAAGCACAAATCATTCACAAATTGAAGTGATCGTGAAAAATTAAAATTATGATTTTATTTGCCTATCAGAAACACATTTAACAAGCTTGATAGATGATAGCGAAGTTTCTCTCAGCCACTATGAAATTATAAGATCCGATAGTGAATCAAGGCATACTGGTGGTGTGCTTGTGTACGTGAAAATAACATTGAGCGTTGACACCATTGAAGTTTACTATAAGGAGAAAATGTTTTGGTGGCTTTCTATGTATGCATCTAGAGCAGTGATGCTCAAACGCACACAACTAAACTTGATTGGATGTGTGTGTAACACATGAACCAAGAAATAAAGATCATGCAAAGAAAAGAGCCGCCATATTGTAAACAAAACAAAGCTTTTAGGTCTGACGTCATCGGTCACAAATTGTTTTGTTTACGTGTAGCGATTATATGTGAAAAATTATTTCTTGAAGTTTTAAAGAATTATTAGTGTTTATAATTCAGTAATTTTTTGTGTTTTTTATAAAAATGAAGTGTGCTGTACCGACGTGCAATAATTTCAACAGCAAAAAAAAAAATTCTTTAAATTTCGTTAATGCATTAAAATATAAACAAACAAGGTATTCAAACACTCTTTCGCAAATTAAACTTGTTAATTTTATTATTTTCCACTTTTATTTAAGTTTTCACATGTTTTGCATGAAAAACGTATGCAATATAGCTTTTTGTGTGACCGATGACGTGGCACGAAAAATATACTTTTTTCTCGCACTGCTGATTGCTTGATCTTGTCTTGTTGGTTCATGTGTGTAACACTTAAAGCTTCTCACTGAAAGAAATCTAATGTTAAAGCAATTTGAAAGCTTTCCGAAAGCTTTATGTTCATAAATAGAATTAAATCGACGCAAATCGAAAAACTATGAAATTATTTGTAATAGATTATTTGCTTATAATATATTTCATATTATATTGTTTTTGGATTTTTTATTATTATATATGAATATATATCGTATGGGTATATTTTGAATACTTTGAATATGTGCAGTGCCCTTGTTTGCTTCTTATAATGTTAATATTTCTGGAAAAAATATAAAAATTAAGACGGGGTCAAATAACATGAAAACGATATGAAAAAAACCGATTTCAAACTGATTTTGAAAAGTTTTTTCCTGAAATTTTCTGACATACTTTTGACATGATAACAAATCAACCAATTGTTGTTGATTTTTTATATCCACGGCCGCCAAATATGTTTATTAGTGTTGTTATTATTATTGTTTTTGGTATTATTATTTTTATTATTAAAATCTTTGATTATTTCGTCAAAATCTACATCGTCAATGGAAATTTTTATGCGCATCAAACCTTGCAGATGATTGTCCGATAAGCGATTTCGGTGTTTGTTTTTTATTATTTTCATCAATGAAAAAGAGCTTTCGCAAATATATGTTGTTCCAAACATCGAATAAAGTTTATATATAGCATTTTTTATTGTTGGATAAAGGGACTCATCAACATTTTTCCAAAATTCACATCCGTCTGCAATAGGTTACATTAAATCTTCTTGCAACATTTTTAACTCGCTTTGGATCGATGGGCTTTGTTTTTCTATATTGCATTTTAGAGGATTGTTATGTAGCTCAATTAAATCAGATATTTTTTGGAAATCTTGAAATCTTTTAGAACAGTTGGTTTCTAATGTATCAAAGACTTCAAAAAAACGGTTCATGCTGACTTCATTACAACACGCAGTGTAAGCCTTTGCAGTTCTTGTTAAATTTTCTAGGTTGCCGTTTTTAAATTTAGTAGATAAAATAGTAAGCTGTCGTTGGAATTCTACAACGGCTGAAACCAAATCAAAGATCATTTTTTGCTTCCCTTGTAATACTAGATTTAATTTATTGATAAATTCAGATATGTCCGTTAAAAATGCCAAGTCCAAGTTAAAAATAGGATCTTTTAAAGAGTTAACTAATAAATCCGAGCCAGGAGAGGGGTTAAGCTCAAAAAATGACAAAACTTCAAAACGCAGATGAAATAATCTTTTGAGGCTATTTCCTCGACTCAACCATCGTACTTCAGTAAAAAGTAGCAAATCACCATAATCGGCCTCCAGTTCTTCCAAAAATGTTTTGAATTTTCTATGATTTAAAGAGTTGTGACCACCTCGAATTTTATTGATAATTTTAATGGATATTTTCATTGTTTCCAATAAATTTAATGATTTGGCAAACAAAGCTTGTTGATGTATTATACAGTGAAATACGGGTACATCAATTTGGTTCTTTAATAAATAACCTATAAGCCCTTCTTTTTTCCCCGTCATAACGTGAGCTCCATCGGTACAAACCGAAGATAACACGGTGTTACAAAATGAAAAAAAATCAAAAAACTTGCCTTGGTTAAACATAAGATAACTGCATACTTAGTTTTTTTAATATACCCTCAAAATCGAGATTTGTGGTCAAAAAACCGATTTTAGGTAGGTGCATGTATAGTTTGTTATGTAACTCCGTTATATCTAGCTCAATTTTAAAACTTTAAACGTTGATAAAAAGAAGAAAAATATACCCTTAATATAATATACAGACCGTTTTTAATAAAAAAGAATTGACAAAGTTACAGGTTAAATCATTTGAAAATTTCTCATTTTTTTTTAATTTTTTCAACTTCAACAACGTTTTGTTAACAAATTTTGTTTTGTGGCACTATTAGTTTTAGCAGGATTCTGAAAGCCTGTTAAATTTTGCGTTCAACAAGCTATCATTTACTTCAATTGGCTGAAACACAAAAGCACTATCGAATTTTTAGTATTCGTAATAAAATACAAAAACAATTTTTTTTTTCTAAAAATGTTTTTTTTTACCTTTTTCGTTTATATATATTATCATAAAGCTAGTGTATTGCCCGGATGTGACGGAACAGTTTGCAGTTTTCCACCACAAACACGCTCCGAATGAATGGCGTTTGTTTATTGAGGGATCTTGCAAGAGCACGATTTATTTAAAAACTTTTTGTGTGATTCTTGATATGTTAAATTCTGATATATGTAGGTTTGAAAGCTGTGCTATTACACAAAAAAAAATGAGTTACCATCGGTTCCTTTAGCTTATGCAACGAACATGAAAGAAACATTCGACAATGGAAAAAATACTTCGTTTTATAAATTAAAACACGTTTAAATGGCAAATAGTCGCCGACTTAAAGGCTCTAACAATACTGTTTGGAATGCAAGGTGGAAATACCAAGTATCCTTGCATTATTTGCGAATGGGATAGTCGTGCGACTAATAAATATAAGCAAAAGGAGTGGCCACTGCGTGAAAACAAAATATCCTGCACGTTCAAATCTTTTATAAAAGTTATTTATTCATTTCGGTTATTCTAAGGTTTATTTGTGGGCCCACAAATTCAGAAAATTTTCTTGGACACTGATTTCGTTTCTAAATTAAATCCAGTTGAAAAAAAGAGCTTGTAACAGTTTTATTTTGTTATGCATTTGTTTCCTCGGCAACAGGAAGAGTCGAAATTACTTAGATGTTGTAAATGAATTTTTAAGTGCCTACGAAGAAATGGGCTGCAATATGTCAATCAAACATGTAAACATTTTGCATTTTTGCACTCCCATATAAACTTTTTTCCGAAAGCCTTGGGCAGTTTAGTGATGAACAAGGAGAAAGGTTCCACCAGGAGATGGAAGCTATAGAAACCGGTTTTCAGGGAAAAATTTCCATAAACATGTTGGCAGACTACTGCTGGTCCCTAAAACGTGCAACCGATGATAATATATATAAACGAAAAAGGTGAAATAAACATTTTTAGAAAAAAAAAAATTTTTTTGTATTTTATTACGAATACTAAAAATTCGATAGTGCATTTGTATTTCAGCCAATTAAAGTAAACTATAGCTTATTGTCCACAAAATTTATCAGGCTTTCAGAATCATGCTAAAACTAATAGTGCCACAAAACAAAATTTGTTAACAAAACGTTGTTAAAGTTGAAAAAATTAAAAAGAAATGAGAAATTTTCATATGATTTTACCTGTAACTTTGTCAATTCTTTTTTTAAAAAATTGGTCTGTATATTATATTAAAGGTATACTTTTCTTCTTTTTATCAATGTTTAAATTTTTAAAATTGAGCTAGATATAACGGAGTTACATAACAAACTATACATGTACCTACCTAAAATCGGTTTTTTGACCACAAATCCCGATTTTGAGGGTATATTAAAAAAACCAAGTATGCAGTTATCTTATGTTCAACCACACCTACAACCTCTACTATGTCTCGAGCCGAGTTTATTTTCACTGTTACACCGTGTAATTTATTTATGTCTGCAAATGAAAAGATTTTACTATTTAAAACATCATAAATTGTTTTGCCCTTCACGTTTCCATGCATAGACTCAACTATTAGCATTTCTTCTGAGCAATGAAAATTTTCATTCACAGTTTTTACACAAATTAATAGTTGACAACAATCATTAACGTCAGTGCTCTCGTCTAAGCAAATAGAAAAGTACTTGCAATCACGCATTCTTTTTTGAGTTTTTGAAAATAAGTATTCGCTCAAAGTTTCAGTCCGACGAGTGATTGTTGACCTCGATAAAGCTAGGCTTTCAAAAATGTCTTTAAACTCTCTACCTTTTTCACCAAAACACTCAAAAACTTCTTTGGCTAAGTCTTTAAAGAATATTCCATCTTCGAATGGCCTACACCTCTTCCCTAAAGCAAGACTTATAACATAAGAAGCTTTTAATTGGACAAAATTTATATCGGTTACCGACTGACTTATTACTGCGTTTTTCTTCTTATTGGTGTTAAATTCATTGAATTTTTCAAAAAACATACGTTTTAAGTCAATAAGTATTTCCTGTCTCTCCCACTACATTATGGAATTCAGCATGTTGTGTAATGTAATGCCTCTTGATATTGGATATTTTCACCTGAGCCAACACCTTAAAGCATACTAAGCACTGAGCTTCGCTTAAACTATTTTTTATAAAAAAATAATCTTTTACCCACCTTTCTAAAAACATTTTTTCACAGTTCTAAAATCAATTTTTTTAAAATAATCTTAATGCGGAGCAAAGTAAACGAAAATCAACTGGTCTGAATGAAATCTAAAATCACAGTGAAGATTTGTTAGATAGACATGATTTATATATGAAGATATCATCACCCAAAATCCAAAAAGCCGCAGCAACATTTTTTTATATTTTCTTAGGAAAAGACGAAAACTTTATAAAAAGACACATATTTCAGATTGAACAACCACTCCTTCTTATGCATTTTGTTGATTAACAAGCTAATCAATAAATATTAGTATAGAATTCAGTAAGACAGGTTTCTTTAATTAAATTTATTTTGAAAAGTCAATAATTCGATTTTTTTTGTAGTTATGACTTTTTCAATTATAGGCGACAATATGATTCAGTTTATCAGAATTTGAATTGACTAATTATAGGTCTACAAATGCTGAAACAAGTATGTTGGTGAAGAGGCGATCTTATTCTTCGAATTGAAAAAATATTCAATTTTATTTTTAAGTCCTTTGCGGCAAGCAAGTAAACACTTTCATCTAAAAGAAAATTTGGAAAGAGTAAAAACCTTGTATTTAGGCAAACATTAAATTTATGAATTGCACTAACCTTATTTTTCATCCCAATTTTTTTTATTTTGCATTTACAAGTTCTTTTTTGCTGACAGCTATTTCTTAATTGAAAACAGCAAAAGTGTGCTGAATTATTTACATATATTAAATATACATACGTAAATAGCAACATTTTTCGGTATTAACTAAAAACAAAATAAATATAAAATTGCATACAATCATCGCTTACATTACAAAGTGTTGCGTTTCCGAAGAATCATAGTTAACTGAACTGTGCTTTGCTTCTTAATGTTTTCTTTTCGGTGTACAAAAATTGCGTAATTATAATCAAATTAAGCGAACAAAGTGACGTGACCCTTTCTGCTTGGAGTCTGCCTGCAGACTGAAAGCTTTTTAGCAGCGCAAAATTTTATATACCTATACGTTGCAGAAAAAGCTGTTAGCTCTCGAGCTAATTTTGATCGACACTGATCTAGAGACAACCAAAGGCTTTATGTCGCCGAATAGACTAACTTCACCTGAAAATGTGTTCTGCGACTTTATCAAATCTAAATTCGACATGCTGTCGAACATTGAAGATGTTTTAGTACTCGGAGACTTTAACATAAATTTGTTAGAAAACACTTTATATAAGCGTGAATTAAAGCAAACCTTTGAGCCAACGAGAGTAACAAACACGTCTACAACACTAATAGATTACGTAGTAACAAATATTCCTTTAACAACAGCTTAAATAATAACAGACTATAAAATAAGTGACCATGAAGCTATTTACGTCGAAATTTGTAAAGGCATAGAAGAGCATGGAAGTTATATTAAAGTTATTCGAACAATCAGCTTTAATAACATTATTCTTAGAGATGTTTTGAATAACAATAATTTAAATAACATTCAGTCAGCAGAAAATCTCGATCTTAAAGCAAAAAGGTTAAGTGATTCCATTAAAGAGTCCATAAATAAAATGACAGAAAATCATAAAAAAGAACGAAAATAAATGTGTTTGGTTTAACCGCAATTTACTCGAAATGAGACGCATGAAAATTGTACACTATAAACGCGCCGTATGGACCAATAATCCAAGTGAATGGGAAAATTATAGAAGAGTAAGAAACATATATTCAAATCAGCTAGAAGCGGCTAAAAATCAATACATAGAAAATATAGTCACACAGTGTAAAGATCAAAAATCAATGTGGCAAACAATAAAAAAACTAGTGTTAAAGAAAGATCAAATCGAAATAAATAATATTAACTTTAATGGAACTCAGATTAGTAATCATAACGAGCTAGCTAATCAACTAAATAAATTTTTTATAGACAGTATTAAAACCATTAATGCCAACATACCAGCAGTACCCCACACGAACTTGATTCAAAGAACAGGATCAACTTTTAAGTTTGATACAATATCATTTAATGAGCTTAAGCATACTATTAGGAATATGAACAATAAAAAAGACTACAACGGTTTATCATCAAAATTAATAGAAAAATCATTTGGTATTATCGGACCAATTATGCTAGAACTGATCAACGAATCGTTAATGCAAGGAGTATTTCCTGAATGTTGGAAAGAATCGAGAGTCGTGCCAATCGAAAAAGTAATGAAAGCAAAAAAACCAGAAGATCTTCGACCGATAAATACGCTAATCATGGAAAGCAAAATCCTAGAGAAAATAGTCCACAATCAACTAAACATGTATTTTGAGCAAAATAAGCTACTTTCTGTATACCAATCTGGGTTCAGACAAAAGCACAGCTGTGAAACACTTATCAATCTGGTGATAACAAAATGGAAAGCCGAAGTCGACAATAAAAAAAGATAGTTGCAATTTTTCTTGACCTACAAAGAGCATTCGAAACACTCGATAGGGAAATAATGATAAAAAAATTACAACAATACGCTCTATCTGGGATCGAGCTTCAGTGGTTCCAAGATTATCTAAACAGCAGATCGCAACGAACTAAGGTGGGCGGCAGTGTATCAAACTCGCTTCATGTGAATCTTGGGGTTCCGCAAGGGGCAATACTGGGCACTTTGTTGTTTCTAATTTATATTAATGATTTCGAGAATGTGTTGCAGCATTCCAAAATATGCCTGTTCGCAGACGACACGCTTTTATACGTTACAGGTGAGAGCGCAGATGATTGCATCGAAAAGCTAAATGAAGATTTAGTAAGAGCTGAACAGTACCCGAGAATGAACAAACTTAAATTAAATGTAAAAAAAACTAAATGGATGGTTATCAACGGCAAATCAAATAGAAATGTCACTTTAGATAGAGAATGCATAGAAAAGGTCGAGCAAATTAAGTATTTAGGAATTGTTCTAGATCATAATTTGAAGTTTGATTTGCATATTGATTATGTTTGTAAAAAAATAGCTAAAAAAATAGGTTTTTTTAGGAGATTAAGGGAAAAAATATCAACACTAGGTGCAATAAGTATATACAATACAATGATAAAACCACATTTCGAATATTGCTCAACTATACTTATCCTAAACAATCAACAAAATCGCGATAGAATGCAATAATGCAAAACAAAGCAATGAGAATTATTCTAAAATGTAGTATTTATGTGTCAATAAGAACGCTTCTAGAAACATTGAAGTGGATGTCTATATACCAAAGAGTTGTATTAAATGTTCTATGTTTTATATTTAAAATTAAAAATCAGATAACGCCAAGCTATTTAAACTCAGAAATTTGTTTTGATGCTGATGTTCAGCCATATTTTCTAAGAAATAATGTAGATTTCAGAAGACCAAATTTGATGTCGCATGCAGCACAAAATAGTTTATTTTATAAAGGCATCAATTTATTTAATAGCGTACCAAATGAATTAAAAACAGAAACAAATGTAATTAGCTTTAAGAGAAATTTAATTAAATTTGTAAAAGAAAATTTTTAATTAAGACCTAAACAAAAATTTGTTAATAATTAAAAACTTTATCTGTTGTAAATAGCTAAATTTGCTAAAAAATAAATATACTACTACTACTACTACTACTACTACTACTATCATACTTAGCAATAGCAACGAACCTTATAGGATGCACTTTGGCTGATAAGATCCATTAGGTTCAAACAAAAAACTATGAAAAGCAAACATTTTTACCCATTATATCATTGTTTTATGGGTCTTTTTTGCCTTTTATCACAAAAAGGTCAAAAAGGCCGCTAAATTGAGAAGTTAGGGGGTTAAAATGTTCCACAAAAATATTTCTCGTAGTAAATTCCTCCTAAAATAAGACTCAGACCTAAACTTTCAAAACGCCGATATACGTATATTGTTTTTTATCCCCTCTACCAGAATCCATTGTCGGAACCTTGTTATTTTGGAAAAAAATTGATTTGTTGTTCAGTGTAATTTATCAACGGAAAAAAACAAATGTCCAAAGTGGGCTGATGGAGGAACATTAGCAAAATAATGGTCATAAAAAATTATCGAGGCGCGAAGTAACAACAAAGTATTCTATAAACACTAAAAGGTTTCAATTGAAAATAATGATACTGAGGTAAACAAAATATTAACTAGAAATAACTTTTCAAAGGTTGTAATCCGGAAGGTGTGAGTCCCACAGCAGAAATCACATTTTTCTTTGCCAGAAAATGTGCGAATTTTTAGAAAAAGACAAATTTTATGCTAGTGTTTTGGCAAACTTTTTGAGGTTTGCCATTTTCTGCGGAGGTGACAGCCGAACAGAAAAATTAATTAAATTCAAACAACTTTTTGTGTCAGATGAAAAATGAACCAGGGTTCTTTGGCGTATGGGTCACGCACTCTACCCACTGTGCCACGGCCGCTTTGGTCGATACCCTGGCAATATAATAGCTTACTTCTTGGCCATCATCTCTTGATATTATTAAAAAAAGAATACAAGGTGCATAAATCCACAATATCTAGGACTCAGAGTTGAATTGAATATCTAGAGATTCAGTCAAAGTTGAATTGCGTTTCTTCAACGTTAACTTTGTCAACTGCCTGAATTCCTATAATTTCCATTTCCAATAACGCGTGAGATGCGTTGAGTTTTACTCTGCGGAAACTGTGGAAAAATCAATTTTCAATTGAATGTGTACGTAAACCGCACTTCTGCTTAGCGATATATAATTTTGAACAGTACCCGGCTCAGTAAATTTTGTAAGTAGGGTTTTGTTTGAGTTCAACTGAACTTCGATTTTTACAATGAAGACATGACAAAAATCACGCAACTATGCTCATATTAAAAAAAAAAAACTAATTTGAAGACATTTTGTCAATTAGATCTCAATAAGGATAACAATTTGTCTTAACATTTTTACCTTCGATTCCATATTTGACTAGATATTTCAACTTATCGTCTTATTTCCTCAGTAACCCCCCATGTTGGCAACTCTATTAACTTTTGTTAACATCGGCTTTTCTTTGTTCTGCGTAAATTGCTCCTTTTATTCACAAAAAGTCGCTTATTTTCCGCGTTTCTTTGCTAATTTTATATTTTATTAACAATTTAACTGCCTGCTAATATTATTCTTAAATTAATTGCTGCTGCTAACTTTATTATCGTTTTGTTTGCAATAAGCTATTCTTTTGTGACAACATAACCTCAATCTGAATGTGATTATGTGCACTGCATGTGAAATCTGCAAGTCAGAGTGGGATACTGTCAGTGTCTTCATCTCTTGCTCTGGCTGTTCCAAAATCTTCCATGCAAAGTGTGCTGGCTTATCTGCTAGGATTGGTGATGCCCTGTCTAGTACTGTAAAAAATTGGCTCCAATGGCTATGTACAAAATGTCGCAAAGTTTCTACAAGCACTCTGTTATCGTATTTGACGGAGTTGATGAAATCGTCCGTCGCAATTGTTGATGATGTTGCACGTCTGCAAAAAATTGTTTCAAGCCATGCCGATAAATGCAATAATCTGTATGATAATGCCATTGTTGTTGAAGCTGTTGGGGCAGAGGACCCTGTGCAGCCTGGAAAGAAGACTACGCGTTCAAAATCTAAACTAAAGCTCTGCAAAGAACCATCCAAATGCACTAGTTGTGTGTTGTTATTTTTTCTTATATCTACTTGTATCTGTTTCGCTCTCTCTGGATTAAGTATGCATGGAATATTTCTCTTTCAGTTAACGATGGAATAGGTATGAGAGAGTGAAATTACTAAGCATCAAAACTACGAGTTTGAGAACATACGCAACAAACAGATATATCGGAAATATCTGTTCTTTATTTCTTAACAGCTGAAGTATGTGACCTGGCTAGCATAAAAAATAAATAGCCAAATAAGCAATATTAAAAGAAACACTTCATATAATTAATTAAAGTTTTTCATTTATTTCATAAAAAAAATTAAACATAATAAAGGTATTTTTTAGATATCTAACTTAATACAATTAAAAATTAATGCACATAATATTATTTATTTTTCTTTTCACATCCTCATTACTTTCAATGTTTTTTCCTTTTATATTTTGAAAAGTAAAATTATCATTAAAAACCACAATAGTATAAATTATTTTGCAAATAATTGGATGATCATTTTATATTTCTATGTTTACTTACAGGCATTTTTTATTTTCTTTTATTAACTATCACTCACTATTAAAATTTGCACAGGTACCCAATTCAATCACAGAAATTATAGAAATGTAGAATTAAACAAGTGGAAATACAACATCAATACAAAAAGAACGATCTGGAATATCCATATTAAATGGATATGTCCATTTACAAAAAGAGTTAAAGCAGTTACTTCACTAAGTGAAACAGATAAAGAGAAAAAAAGCTTACACTACAATGAGAGCCAGAGAAAGAGTTGATACGCTCTCTACTCAATCCAAAACATATAAGCATATGTTTTTATCTACTCTTTGTTGTGTTTGTATCAATAATATCAGATTCTTACTTGTTATATCTGTTTGTACAAGTAGAATGGATGGTTCGTTGCAGACCTTTAATCTAAACCTAATAAGGGTGGAGAAGCTCATACTGTTATTAGGGTTGAATCCAGCCCCATTTCGCAAGCCTAACCTCCGAAACATCTATATCTTCTGTCAGTTCTGCTGCGGTTGATTTGGAATCTGGAGTTGCTGTGGCACCGTTGTCTGCTCATTCGCTGCCGCTGCCTGCTAATAAGTTAAACAAGAAGCACTTTGAAATTGAAAACGCCGTGACTGGCGCTGCCGCTAGTGAAGCCTTTCATGCTCTTCCAGTTTCATATAGTAATTTATGCCTTTCTGCCTCTCATAATGCTACAAATACCTCATACCTATCTACCACATATGCTGCTGCTGTTACTTCTCCTGCACCTGCTGTTGTTGTTACTTCACCTGTTGCTGTTAGAAACGCGCCGCCTTTGTCACCTGCTATTTTTTCTCCGACACCTGCTTCTATTGCAACTTCGAGAGGCTCTATAAACAATGCTGCTGAATCTCTACTAGACTCCTTAATCATTAGTGCTCCGTCATCAGCTGTATTGCAGTATGAACGAAACAGTGCACATAAAGTAAATTTAATCGATGTGCAAAAGGAGCCATTGACTATTGTTGGAAGAAGCTCAAATACTGAACTAGGAGTTGTGGTGCCCAATAAATATCTGCATCTTTCTTCATTTCAGCCATCGATCACTTACACTCATGTGATTGATTATATTTCAACTCATGCAAAAATTGATAAAAAATTTATTAGCTGCTTTCGCCTTTTGAGGAATGGTTCTGATGTAACAAACCTCAGAAGTGTAAATTTTAAACTCGGCGTTCCTGCCTGCCATTATGACAAAGTAATTAATCCGGACCTTTGGTCTATGGGTGTTCGTATTCGCCCGTTCACTTTTTTAGATCCAAATCCGCCTCGAATGCAAATGAAATAAAACCAAGCAATGCCAACTCACTAAGCACTAATAAGTCAAATAAATTTTATTATCAAAATGTATCTGGTATGCGTTCTAAATTAAATATTGTGCATTCTTTTTGCTCTGAAAGTGACTACGATGTTTTGATACTAGTCGAAACGTGGCTTAATAATGACTTTTTCGAAGAGGAGATTGCTGATCCATCTTTCTTCCAAGTATATCGCAAAGATCGATGTGCAGCTCAAACTGGATGCTCTAGAGGTGGTGGAGTTGTAATAATTGTTCGGAAAAAATTTTGTTCCTCGCTGTGCATTATCGACACGTTAGATGGGTTACTGGATCAGTTGTGCATTGACATCCAACTTCCTTAAGGAAAAATTGTTGTCTGCGCTTCCTACATTCCGCCAAATAGCTCAATGCAAATATATGGTGTTCATGTAAATAATATAATATTAATATCTGAGAACAATAGCAGTGATTATTTTTGCGTCGTTGGAGACTTTAACCTCTGCAATTTAAATTTGGCTTTTTCATTGGATGATAATGTATGTATTTCTACAAACAACGGTGAACCAGGCTTACAAATACAACTTATTGACAGTTTTTTTCAGTATGAATCTGATCCAAATAAATGCTATCTTCAATAAGTTATCTAAATTACTTGATCTAATTTTTATAAGTAAGTCGCTTAATTATGAATTATTTGAATGTCCATTTTCTATTTCTGAACCAAGTATTCATCACCCAGTGCTTGCTTTCAATATTGAAATGTATAAATTTTTTAGTATATCAAGCTCTGGAAAAAAATATTACGACTTTAAAAATTGCAATTTAGTGATTATTAATAGACTCATTAATGACATTGATTGGCTATCACTTTTTGGTAGCTTGGATGCCTCGAGATGCTATGATATCTTTTTAACAAACATATCCAATATTTTTTCTGATAATATTCCATTAAGGAAAACAATACATAAGCTTCCGTGGTATACCAAGGGCTTAAAAAAACTGAAAAACTTACGTAATATATTTTTCAATGGATTTAGAAGTACTGGCAATCTCAATTTCAAAGCAAGTTACTTACACTATGCGCGAGAATTTAATTTTTTGAATAAATTTTTATACAAACAATATGTTCTCAGCATTGAAAGACGCATTCAATCTGATGTCAAATCTTTTCGGACCTACATTCAAGCTAAATCAAGTTCTTCTAATATTCCCTCCTCTATGTTTTTTAATGGTAAGATAAAATCTGTAAAGGACACAGCTCAATTGTTCGCAGATTATTTTAAATCTAATTTTGAAAATAATTTGGCTCCTGCTGACGTTCATGTTGTTGATACTGTTGACTCTTGCTTAAATTTTGGCAACATTGTTGTAACCCCTTCTGATGTTAGAGCTGGTATTGCTTCTTTGAAGAACTCAGTCAAAAGTGACCTTGATGGTATTAGTGCTTTTTTGCTGAAACAATGCATTCATACATTATCATTACCAGTTTGTATGATTTTCAACAAATCTCTCAGTTCCGGTGTTTTCATTGACAAATGGAAAATATCGCTTATAACTCCCATTTTCAAAGCTGGCAATAAGCATGATGCTTTAAATTATAGGCCCATCTCAAAGTTAACTAATATCTCAAAGCTTTTTGAAAAAATTATTAAGGATAAAATGGTCTTTGCCATAAAAAATTCAATCTGTCCCAATCAACATGGTTTTGTCTCTGGTAGGTCAACAATAACCAACCTTAGTATCTTTACAAACTACTGCATTACTACTTTAGAAGATCATCAACTTGATGTCATTTATTCTGACATTTCTAAGGCCTTTGACAAACTGGCGCATAACGTTCTATTACTCAAGCTTGCCAAATTTGGCTTTCATTCAAATTTTCTTGATTTACCTATCAGTTGAGCTCATACCTATCTAATAGAGTCTCGTACGTTGTCATAGACAATGCTATGTCATCCCCATTTTTAGTCATCTCAGGGGTTCCCCAAGGTAGTATTCTTGGACCCTTGCTTTTTGTTATATTTATAAATTATGTCTCGAAATGTTTCCATACTGCTCAGTTTTTGCTCTACGCAGATGATCTTAAGCTGTACCATAAAGTTAGAAATCACTTGGATGCTAATCGTCTTCAGTTTGATATTAATAATGTTTTTTCTTGGTTCAAATTGAACAAATTATCACTCAATCTGAATAAATGCTATGTTGTTTCTGATTATAAATTACATTCCCCAATTTTATTTGATTATTCTTTTGATAATGATAAGTTATTTGACTCAGTAATAACGGTAATTTTTGACTCAGGTCTAAGCGTTAGTTCTCATCTTAATCGCATCATCCCCAAAGCATATTCTCTTTTAGCGTTTCTTAGGCGTAATAGTGCAGGGTTTTCTAATCCCTACACACTAAAAACTTTATATATGTCCCTCGTTAGATCAAGCCTTGAATATGCTTCATTCATCTGGAGTCCGTTTTATTCAGTACATATTAATAGATTGGAAAAAGTCCAAAAAAGGTTTTTGAAGTTTGCCTTACGTTCCTTTACTTTTTCTGAATCAATTTCTTCATATAGGGCGCGTCGTTTGCTCATTGGACTATCCTCTCTTGAGGATAGAAGACTCGTGCATAGCATTATGTTTATTTATGATCTGATTAATGGAAATATTATCTGTGAAAAGTTGCTGGAATTGATATCGTTTAATGTTCCGCAAAGATCGCTCAGAAATTGCAATTACTTTTACATAAACTGTCATAGAACTAACTATACCATTAATGAGCCCATAAATAGAGTTCTTATAGCTTTAAACCGAATGTATAATACGAACATGCTTGATTTTTCTATGCCGAAATATGCTTTTAAAAATACCATTACTTTTTTGTAAAATAGTCAATAAGATTTATAGTAAAATTTATAGTTGCGTAGTCTGTAAGGATCATTGTCCATAGACCGAAGAAATGAATAAATAATAAATAAAAAATAAATAAATAAATAAAAACTTTCATTTTTGTTTTTAAGAAAATAAAAGTTCGTAAAAAATCATTAAACTTTTGTGAAGAAACTTTTTGATTTCATTCGTAGGAAAAAAAGTTACAGTGAATTTAATTTTCGGTCAAGTTTGACTTCGTTTCATATTCGTTTGCCTTCGTTCATCTCCGTGTTTGTTCGTCCACGAATCGGTCGGGCTGAATCGGTCCAGCCGAACAGGCATTATCGAGTCATATATATTTTATTACTTGAAGCGCCCCCTATCGAAAGTTTTTGAAACTTCTGATAAAAATAAAATAAATAAATAACTGGCCATTTCAGCCCGTGAAAGGATTTTGACCTAGGTTCTTATGATCAATTGTGTTTTGCGTGTTATTAAGTTTGTACACAATTGACCGATAATCGAACCTACAGGCACGGTTGCCACTCGTCTATTTTTTTTCGTACCAAATTTTCCATGAAAATGTACCAAAAAGGAATAAAATGCACAGTGCAACACGAAAAAAAATAACCATATATGGACACCAATACGTGATAAAAGACTAAAAAAAAAAGACCCGTGTCTCCCAATTTTTCCCAAAGTCATGCACTTTTTTGTTTATGGGCCGCCAAAGATTTGGGGCCTCGGTATCATTTCCGCAAAAAAGTGATAATTTTCTCGGGCTCATATCTTGCAAACCGTTCAGAATTTCGATTTACTCTCTGAGGCAAAGTTGTAGCTCTTGTCATAAAGAACAAAAATTGCGAACATATAAAATCAAAAAACTTCACCTTCCAAAAAAAAAATTCGATTTTTTTTTACCTTTTTTCCCGTGTTCAGGTCCATAGGTAGCAAACCGTTCAAAATTTAAGGAAACAATCAACTACAAAAATTTACCTAAGATCTCAATAAACAAATTTCTAGAACATATAAACTTCCTAGAGATGATTCTTAACACTGTTTAGGTAGCACGCAAAAGTGAAAAAAGTGACGCGGTGAAAGTTATATAAAGTGCTACAACATAATTCGTACACAACAGTGGCAACTGACAGTTTCAGTATGCAGTGTGAAAAAATTGATTTATTTTGCTACGTTTGCGGTCATCAAACCAGAAAAAAACATCTACAAGATTTCAGAAGGAAAAGAA
The DNA here is from genome assembly GCA_943735915.1 of Pherbina coryleti. Classification (NCBI taxonomy): domain Eukaryota; kingdom Metazoa; phylum Arthropoda; class Insecta; order Diptera; family Sciomyzidae; genus Pherbina; species Pherbina coryleti. The sequence continues at coordinate 52,731,838 of OX030952.1, read as the reverse complement.
TCTTTTAACTAGTGAATTCAAAAGAGCATATACATTGGTTTTCGACGAAATGGACTTGACCGGTGAAAATTACATACCTAATACAGTATGTCGCCAATGTTATAACAATCTCATGGCATGGTTGAGTGGAGGCAGAGGTACTATGAAGTATTGTAAGCCGGTAAACTGGATTAATCGCCCAGGTGATCATGATGCAACCAGTTGCTATGCATGCGTAAATTACACATGTCGTCTAAATCGACATGCTGAGAAGAACAAAATTTATAAAGCAACTGCAACAGCCACACTACCAGTGCTTGCACCTGAAAATTTTGTATCACCAAGGCCGCCAACTCCAGATCGTACTACAGCAATGAGTACAGCAAGTGGTGTTACTTAAGAAGATCCATTTGATACCGATTTTGAGCCCCAACAGGGAAGAGATGGACCACAACTAATAACACAAATGGAAATGGATTTCATTGTGGCCATATTGGGATTATCGCAGCGACTTGCAATATTTTTGACAGCTTTTTTAAAGCAAAGAAAACTCACACATGCTAATGTTAACTCTACGGCGTACCGCAAACGACAAGCTGAATTTCAGATGCTCTACACTCTAAATGATGACAATTCGTTCGCTTACTGCAACGATATAAAAGCTTTGGTGGTAAAAATGGGAATGAACTACATCGCTAGTGAGTGGAGATTATTTATTGATGGTTCTGTTTCAAGCTTGAAAGCAGTGTTGTTGCATGTGTCGAACCGAAAACCTTCCATTCCGCTAGCAATGGGTATAAACATGAAAGAAAGCTATGAAACATTGAAAGATATAATGGAAAAAATCAAATAATACGAAAATAAATGGAAGATTTGCTGTGATTTGAAGTTCGTCAACATTTTGCAAGGGATCATCGATAAGGGCGGCTTCCCAAAATTCTTTTGTTTTCTTTGTAATTGGGATTCACGCTCACCTCTGAATCAATTCCAATGTAATTCGTGGAGGCCAAGAGGAAGTGTGGATGAACAAATACAACAACATAGACTGAAGAATGCACCTTTAATTGACAATACTCAAGACATCTTGCTGCCACCGCTCCACATAAAATTGGGAATTGTTAAAAAATTCATCGAAGTGGCCGTTGTAAATTGTCCAAACGCATTCGACTATTTGAAAAGCGTTTTCCCAAAGCGTAGCGATGACAAAATTAAAAAAGGTATTGTAGTAAATTTAAAACGAATTTTTGTTCACCTAATTGTACTATTTACACTATGTTAATGTTTTCTTTTCTGTCTTTATTTTTTGTTTTCATTTAACAGGCGTACTTAATGGCCCTGACATTAGAAAGCTATTCAAGAGCAACTTTGATTCATCGCTTGATGAAAATCATTCAATGGCATGGATTTACCTTCAGCGTGTATGCACCAGAGTCTTGGGAGGGGATCGAGACGCGGAACCGAAAGCAAGAGAATGGGTGAAAGAAATGCTGCATTATTTTGAGATAATCGGCGCATCGATGACATTAAAGCTGCACTTTCTTCATTTTCATTTTGACGATTTTATCAAACAACTCCCTACCGAATCCGATGAGCAAGGAGAACGGTTTCACCAAACCACAATGCCCATGGAAAAACGGTACAAAGGCAAAAACCTCGACGCATTGCTTGCAGAGGTATGTTGGTAGAGTCACAAGATCACCCTGTATGATGTTAATGAAGTATTTGAAGAAGAAAGAGCTGATGATGGAGGGCAGTCTGGAAGCAACGTGCCTGTGGACACCATAAGTTCTGAATCAGAGTCAGATTCGGACGATTCGGACGACGATTTGGATCCACAACTTAAGAGAGCGCGATTTGCAAGTCCAGGGCCATCAACATTATAAACATAATACGAATACTTTTTTTTAATATTTTTGTAATAGATAGCATAGTATCTCAATGTTGAAGTAAATAAAAAACAAATTAAATTAAAAAACGGTGTTAAGAATAATTCCCAGGAAGTTTATATGTTCTAGAAATTTGTTTATTGAGATCTTAGGTAAATTTTTGTAGTTGATTGTTTCCTTGAATTTTGAACGGTTTGCTACCTATGGACCTGAACACGGGAAAAAAGATAAAAAAAATCGAATTTTTTTAAGTTTTTTGCGATTTTGATCTGGAAGGTGAAGTTTTTTTGATTTAATATGTTCGCAATGTTCTTTATGACAAGAGCTACAACTTTGCCTCAGAGAGTAAATCGAAATTCTGAACGGTTTGCAAGATATGAGCCCGAGAAAATTATCACTTTTTTGCGAAAATGATACCGAGGCCCCAAATCTTTGGCGGCCCATAAACAAAAAAGTGCATGACTTTGGGAAAAATTGGGAGACACGGGTCTTTTTTTTTAGTCTTTTATCACGTAGTGGTGTCCGTATATGGTTATTTTGCCATGACTTAAAAAATTACACACAGTGATGTACCTAAATTTTTTTTTTTTACCACCAACAAAACAATAATATTAAGTTATTTTGTGTACTATTTACTATATTGCGTCGATTTGGTTCTACCACATTTTTAAATTTTAACTATTTGTGAGTCTGGGCAGCAAACCAATCACAAATTTGAAAGAAAGTCCATTGGAAGAAATGGTAGCTATGCATAATGCAGAACATTACAAGCGCAAGCTCGGCCTGTCGATCTTGCTTTTCTAAAAATGTATTTTCGGCTTTCATGAATGCATCCATCGTGATCTGATTATTTTTTTTTCTTTTCATTGTTTTTGGCTATGCAAATTATTCTTTGCATGTCTGTGCATGTGTGGCAAGTGGTTCACGAACGATTTCTCACAGACGATACAAAATGCATTTTCATTTTTGTTTTGCAGCCAAAAAAAATGTTGCAGCCATTCTGGACGAAACTTCCTTTTGAAGTCAGTCTTTGATTAGGAAGGAACATTAACACTTTAAAATAAAATTTTACAAGTTTAAATAAATTTTTCAATAAAAATTAAACAGCTGCTTGCTGCATTCAGCTCCACTTTCGCAGTCAGAACTGAACGCTTATGTAAGAAATATGCAAGCAAGATTTTATTTAATTTTATATGATATTAAAAATTGAGCGTTTGTTCAACAGAGTGTTTTCTAAAAGACTGTCTGTACTTTATTTCATTATATAATAAATATGCAAAACATGTTATACAAAATTTATACAACTGCATTACTAACCGTTTGCATGTCTACATGGTTAAAGAGAGAAAAAAAATAAAGCAATGAGTAATAACTAACAGATTTACATGTATATGTAGGTATGTATGTTTCACCAAACATATTAAGGTGCATAATGCTTATATTCTAACAGTGTTTATAAGTACCTTTCCATTATTAGAGTTTTTCCTTCCACCTGCACACACTTAAAGAGCACTCTTGAACATTTGTAAATTACATTTTATAATTTATATAAAAATTGTCGTAAAAATCTAGGTTTTTCATATTCTTTTTAATTATATCTTCTACTTTTGACTCTTTTTTTTCCTCAGGATAAAGATAGAACTTCATGCAATGCAAGTTTCCACTGAACATAACTTTGAACACTGAACATTACGCCAACAGTGCTATCAAATTTCGGTTTTTGTGAAGTTTCTAAACTTTTACAAAATGTATCAAATCAGAAAATAATGTACCTATGTACCAAGTGAAAATAAATGTACCAACTTTGGTACAATTGTACCAAAGTGGCAACCGTGCCTACAGGTTTAACGCCGACTCCGAACGGCGATGAACGGAATGTTCTTGTTCTCAAGAAGCTTTACATGGCATTTTGATTACTCTCTGAGGTTTGCCATTGTTTGCAGAGAGGTGGCGGACGTACAGAAAAACTATTTTAATTCAAATAATTTTCTGTCGCTGCTGGGTTTCGAACCCGGGTCTCCAGGTTCGTTGACATAGAGGCCACGCATTTTAACCAACTACGCCACGGACGCCACGAAAACTTCTGATAGCCTATCTTTTAATCTTGAATTAGGAGATTCTTTATACTAAATGTTAACGAAATTGCTCCAGCCGTTGTCAGAAATTTATTACTGCATAAAAAAACAAATCAACAAGCAAAGCAGCCACTAAAGGAAAACCACACAACCACACAACCTCACACACAAGCAAACAAACTTTTTTCAATGTTTAAAACAAACTAGGTCTGTTTCCGTACGCACACTGTGTAACTTTTGGGACGCTATTTTCTGTTTCCGTACTTTCTGTGCTTAAGAGCCTGAACAGAATCAAAAATCGTTGCGGCCTCCGATCTTTGTTGTTGGAAAATACATGCAAAATGTAGAAAAAAACGCAGCTCTTTTTCCGCAACGATAAATCGCACAATTAGAATCTATTCTATTTCTTCTCATGCGACCGACGATTCTCTCTCTGAGTGCCATTAGTGTTGCCATATTTTTGCTAAGAATTGGCTGTGTTTCATGAAATTTGCTTAGTTTTGTTTTATCTTCTGACATTTCTTGTTTGTGTGTGATGTATTCACACAATTGAAGAGACCAATACATTAAAATGAAATAGAAAAAATAAATAAAAAAATACTAAATAAAAGCAACTTTGAATCGTTTATCGCAATCGCATCATTCTGGACACATTCTCTGCGTTCGACGACCAGAGAGGGTCGTTGGTCGCAACGATTTTTGATTCTGTTCAGGCTCTAAAATGGGAGAAGAAGCACAAGCATAAATCGCTCTCTCGAGCACACAAAGTGCACAGAGAGTGCTAGAACTCGAGACTTCGAGTAAAGTAAGAGCAAGCATCAAGAAGAATAAGCATCAATAAGAAGAAGCAAATGTCAAATTACATTTCATAATTGTTTATGTTTTGCGATAAATAAATTCACAAATTGTGTGCCTAAAAAGAAATTTACGTACAATAAATAAAAATTAAGTAATTGTTCAGTTTTGCATTATAAATGGCTTTTAATAATTTGAGTGAAAGTGTTTTAAATTTTGTGCTGCCGTCTGCAGTCAAAATCAGCTGTTTTGTGCTCGACACTTACTAGAAGCTGTTTCCGTACTTTTGCAACTATTCTCACATTTCGTTTTTACTCTCTAGCACACGTTTTACACAAATCTTACACAGTGTAAAGTACGGAAACAGACCTACTATCTGCTATTGGGTGCGTTCTGGAAACTCAACATGTTGTATGTATCACTTTACGCCATGGTATAATAATACAAGGTAGCATTGACAGTTGCTTGGGAAAACATATTCTGTCAAAAAATATACTCAAAAAGAGAGCGTTCGCTGGTCGGCCATTGTTAATAAATGAAAACACAAACAATGTTGAAAACGTTGAAGTGAAAAAAACAACAACCACAGCAGCTGCAGATGCATATACACAAAAAGCTGTTTTTGACAGTTTATGTTTTCCTGTTGAAGAGAAAATAAGCAGTTGTCAAAGCTACCATGTATTATTATACCATGACTTTACGCTACTTTTGTGTGTCTTCTGAACGGTGAGTTACATTTTCTGTCAAAACAGTTACAAAAATGTACACACTTGTGCGCAAAAAATTAAATATTAAAAATATGAATTTGGAGATAATTAATATTAGTGTTACATACGTGTAGAAATCTTTGTTTGCGCTGTTGGTGGTTTTTTACACATTTTAGTGGACACAAACGATTTAAATTTATTCGAAGTTGCTCAGAAACGCAATACATATATTTAAAATATATGCTGACACATTTTAACCAATATTTGAGCTTAATATACCACTTTGCACCTTCATGTGCATCTCTTCTGTATCGGTTATTTGCTACACATAGTTGCCAAGTGTATAAACAACTTTGATCATCTTACTTCCATTAATTTCTTTAATTAAAAGTAATAATTCATTAAAATTTAATAAATGTTTCCTAATTTCACCTAATTTTATGTTATTTGACGTTTTATACAATAGAAGCGCTTACACTTTCAACATGTCAAACTTTGTAATTGAAAACTACATGTTGAGTAAATGTAGCGGAAAAATAAAGCGTGGCGAAAAATAGACAACATGTTGTGAGTAGCGGAAACTGATACTTGCCGTTCAGAAGACTTTTACTCAACAGTTGCACAACAGTTGCACAAAATTTAGTTTTCAGAACGCAACCATTCATTGGTCAAAAGAATTGTCATTCTTTATTTCATATTTTTTTATCTTTATTTATGATCAGTTTAAAACTGATGAAATTATACAAAAAGACCATTTGGGGCAGATTTTGGGTCCACCTAAAAAAAAATTTGTATGCTAAAACCCCATTAACATAAGCTTTCAAATGAGAGGCGGTCTTTTAATATTTTTTTTTTTGTGACCCACCTTAGTGCACACGCATGCTGTTTATTGGAACCGGTTAAGTATGTTTTCATGCAATGATTGTTTGCGTAAATTTACGCAATGCATCTCACGCGCTATTGGAAATGGGGCTTAAGTTACATTGAGCAAGGTCGTACTGTAGTTCCTTTTTTCTCCACAAATTTTGACTCCACAATAAGATTTCGGGTGTAGAATTATATGCCAAGAAATTTTTGTTTCTACAGGCTTTACTTAGTAATGAAAAAAACATTTACCTAAAATTTCGTATGCTTTAGTTATACAAGTAAAATAGTCATCATCAGTTTTTATTTGCTCTCCCTTGGCTTTTCTTTTATCGGGATGATGTTGGAGTACCATCTTTCTGTAGGCTCGTCTTATATCGTCATCTGAAGCTTGAAATCTTTACTTGGAAAATAATTTATGTTTCAAGATATACTCTTTAAAATTTTACCTGAGTTTTCCTAGCCCCAGTACAGCGTAGTGGTCCTGATCCTTCCATTCTTTTGGATCCAGGGATTTCAAATAGTTAATATCAACTGCGAATTCGTCGTCGCGTAATTTATTAGAATAGGTTTTAGATATGTAAGCCTCAAAATTTGTTTCGCTTTTTAAATTCTGGAACCCTAAACCAACTCTTTCAATTTTAATACGACGCAATGTGAGTTTCAAATCTATTTCAGAAAATTCCATTATTATATAAATCGTTTAACAGAAGTACGTTAATGCAAAAACCCAAATTATAATGAAATATTCTGCACATGTCAAATTTTTCACATGGATCTCAAACACATCAACATACAAATAACATTTTGTATGTCACAAGCAACTTAAGTAAAACAGAATAACAGGGTGGCTCAGATTAAATATAATTTAAAAATAATAAGCTGAGGACAGTTTTTAAATAATAGGTATATTCACGATATGGTGTCATTGCCCTTGTATTGTATATTTTTGATAAATTTGATATTTGTAATAAATTTTATTATTTAAAAAAAAATGCATATTGTTCAAAATACAACCCGAAAGGAAAAATACAACGACGTAACCCTATAGTATTCTTAGAAAATTTCGTTGTGCATTTGACCAGCTGATTGCAAAAATCATTTTTACTCAACATGAAGAAAGCTACAGGTTGCGCTGTAAGATTATTTAATAAAAGTAAATGTAATTTAGTGTTTTGTTTGAATTACCCAAGTGGAAAAAAACAAACGAAAAAATTTTAAAAAATACAGCCTTATTCATAAGTACATTTTAGAGGCAGCGTAACTTAAAACGGGCTTTAAACAAGAAAACGTTATTCATAAACATTTTTCGCAGTTGTTTAAGAGCTGCGTAACTTAAACGCCGAAATTGGCGTTTAAAGGTTATGTAAATACAACCACGATTTTTGTTTGTCTTTTCGTTTAATATCAAAGACATGCTCCATATTAATATCAAAGACATTGCTCCATTGCAAATCCATAGGAATTCTTAATTTTTGTAGAGATTTTCTCTAGTTCAGACACAAACCTTACAAACATAAGCAGAGAATGAAAAAATGTTTATGAATAACAAAGTTAACAAGGTTGCATAGAGGCTGTGTAAAGCCTTAAACAGTGAACAGCCTTAAGCGTCAAAGGGTTGTTTAAGGAAATATACTGAATAAGGCTGTAAGTATTTAAATATAAAAAAAAAAATAAATAACTGGCCATTTCAGCCCTTGAAAGGACTTTGACCTAGCTTCTTATGATCAACTGTGTTGTGCGTGTTATTAAGTTTGTACACAATTGACCGAGAAATGGACCTACAGGCTTAACGCCGACTCCGAACGGCGATGAACGAAATGTTCTTATTCTCAAGAAGCTTTACATGGCATTTTGATTACTCTCTGAGGTTTGCCATTGTCTGCAGAGAGGTGGCGGCCGTACAGAAAAATTCAAATAATTTTCTGTCGCTGCTGGGATTCGAACCTGGGTTTCCAAAGTTCGTTGACATAGCGGCCACGCACTTTAACCAACTACGCCACGGACGCCACAAGTATTTAAATATATCAACAATTAAATTATCACTTATATCAACACTTGTCACTTAAAACTTCAATTTATTTTTCATCCTCCTCCACAGTAAAATTAGTAATTTTTGTCTTTTCGCTGTGCTTAGGCATTTCAATTTATGTTTCCAAACAAAAACACAAATCAGCTGATTTTAAAAATACAAGACTTTATTGCAGGTTCTTTTAAAATAAGTTGTAAATATTGTAAATTTTGTAAAAATTTATCGCAGATACACCACATCGTGAATGCCCCTAATAAGACGTTCATGCTCGTAACAAAAAGCTGATTTTTGCTTTTTCGAACTGCGTTCATGCTAGCTTTAATTCAGCATTAAATCTAAACCAAAATAGACGAAGAGAGATGTAACGAGTACATTCGAGCAAATGGAAGCCACTGTTAATAACCAAAATGTACTTACGTAACCGATCGAAATTGAACGAAACATTTTGACAAGACGTTTTGTTCCGTACAGGCCTGACCAAAATAGCCGAAACGAGACGATTGCAACTTGCCGAACATTTGCTATCGTTACGTCTGTTTAGACATTTAACCCAAAATGAAACGTGTACCTCCAATCGTCTAAAATAAGAAGAACACTGTTTTGCACAGCTATTGTTGATGAGTTGAGACGCTAAAAGTTCGGTTGTTAAGGCCTAACCAAAATAGACGAGTCGCTCCGTAACAATTGAAGACAAAAATGTTCGCTTAAATGCAATTCAATGTTGTTGTCCAAAATAAGCAAACGTAAACTCAATGGAAGAAGCAAATTTCTTTTATGATTTAATTGGTGCTGTAAGAGATGAACCAGCAATTTATGTAAAAAATCATCCTAATTACATAAATAAAGTGGAGAGGCAAAAAGTATGACAAAGAATAGCAGCAAGAACAGTAAGAAAACAATGAAATACATTGTTAAACTTCAATTTTTTTTAAACAAATAAATTATTAAACAGCAGATGAATGTGAAAAACGGTGGAAGCTCTTGCGGGAGAAGTTCGGCCGCATCCTGCATAATGGCATTGCAGCCTCTGGCAGTGGCGCCGACCAAGAGACAACATGGTCGTATTTTAAGCACATGACCTTCTTGCGATATCACTGCCGGAAAAGAATGTAAGTAGGCTGAGTTCCAAAACGTGTTTATACAAAGCATCAGGGTGAACTTTCTTTGAATTGGTCCTTAGTAGATTCAGCAAAATTGCGCAACTAAAGCATGCTTCAAAATAACAATTCAGTTGCGCGTTTTGGTGAATCTACAAAGCAAAATTTCAAAGAAAAATCACACAGATGCTTTGTATAAGCACGTTTTGGAACTCAACCGTAATTTCATTGTTTTTAAATGTAATATCTAATGTAAATAAAACTGTTAGGACTCGATGTAATGCAGAAAATTACCCTGAGGTATGCCTTGATGACTCAATCATTTCCATCGACAGCATTGAGCCATCCTGATTCATCAACATCACTGAACGGTCTTCTAAAAAGAAAAAAGTGGATCACAAGGAAGTTGTTGTGGGCTTAAAAAAGGCATTAAGCGCGATAACAAATAAAATTGAAAACCGTGATAGTTGCGAGAACGACCTTTTTGCTCGAAATATAACTTCAATGCTGAAGCCATTTTCTGAGCAACATAAAGACTTAAAAAAGTCTAGAATTTTCAATTTTATAATGGAAGAGCGACAGAAGCTTTATTAGAATATTTTCCATTTCATTTTCATTTTTATTTTATATCATTTTTATTTTATTTAATTAGAATTTTCTTAATTATTAACTTTTCATGTAATCTTAACCATTTTTATCCTGAAAACGAGTTTTTAGACACTGCAACTTTGACGATATGCTATTCCGTCAAAATAATGGTTCTTAATTGTCTGTGCTCTGATACATTCGAAATCGATATAAAAGATCATAGCTTTTTAAGAATTATGATTTTCAATCTCGTATATATCAGAAACGTATATATAAGAAACGTCATCATTATTTTGACGGAATAACATATCATAAAGTTGCTGTGTCCAAAAACTCGTATTCAGGATAAAAAGGGTTAAGATTTTAAACAAACCAAAGCAATAAATTTAATACCACTGAGGTCACCTTGTGTAATATTCTTTTATTTTTAAAAATTTTATTTTTATTTTATATAGCCTGTGCACCAACAACAATGTACCTGTGTATACAGACTTCCCTGCAAGACATGCCTAACTGAAACTCCAACATAATCACAACATTTGTAGCAAAAACTAATACATTCTCAGTTATTTCACGTTTTATAGTTTTGTTAGAATGAGACAACAATATAAACATTAATTATGCAGCAAACAAGCAAGTGTAAGTCACGCAATAAATAATATCCTACAATAACCAATTCAAATTATGGTGGCCGTGGCGCGGTGCGTAGAATATGGACCTTATATGACAGAGAACCGCGGTTCAAATATCGCATGAGGCATAAAGATTTTCAATTGTGTTTAATTTAATAAAATAAAGTTCAAAAGTGATTAAAAGTAGACAAATTAATAAATAACACCTTCTTTCTAAAGAAAAGCAAGTTTTCCTTGCTAAAGTAAAAAATAACAGCGGTATTTCTGGGTTTTTGTATTTTTATTTTCTTTAAATGTTTTACTTAAATTTATCTTTTGTAAATAAAAAAATCCCATTGATAAAAATAGAAAAAAAAAACATTTCTTAGCAAAATTACAAGAAAAAAATTGGCTTTATTTGGTGAAGGGTTTGATCCCGAACATGTTTGCGTTAAAGGCGCTCTAACCACTACACTATGGTGGAAAGGCTTTGCGGGACGCTAACTGAGTAGTTAAGTAAACAGCTGAGTTTGTTATTAAATTCTTTACGGAATTTGTTGTTAGTGTGAGCAGAGCAGCTGTGTTCGGCAAGATATTAAAATACTTGCGTAAGAAAGAGATATGGAATCACACTTATACGTGAGTTTTGGTTAGATTTTTCACATTGCCCTTAACAATCTGATAGAAACTTTGTTCTACAGACTAACCGAAATTTCCGACAGCACTACTGGTTAAATAACGTATCATTTAACCAGTACTTGTCTTGCAGCGTTATGAATTGAAAAACGTTAAGAGTTATTTGTTATAAGACCATCAAAAAGATGTCTTAAGTATTTTTTTATTTAAATTATTTTTTATAAACATTTTTGTTAAATCCATCAAATGGATTTACTGCAGAGAAGGGCACGAACCTTAAATTTGAGGAATGACGTAACATTTCTGTATGCACATACAGCAGTCAGCGTTGATCAGCAGAGATTAGTATGCTACGAAACTTCAAGCAGGCAGCATCGCGTTCGTCTATTTCGCTTTTTTATAGCTTTCAGTGTAGCAAGCTGAGTGCGACACATACATTGACATAATGTCGGTGTGTGGTGTGCCCATCTCTGATTTACTGTGATCTCAATTAAAACATAAAATAAATTTAATAAGAAGTGAAACGTACGTTTGGCATTGAGCGTGCAATATTACAAAATTATGTAGTGCCACACAGGCCAAAACAACTTTTTCTGCGTTTTCAGACAACATATGGAGTGTTGTTAATAACACCCGTCAGCGCGAGACGAGGATGCCAAAAGAGTTTTCTATTGACCGTCGCGCTCTGGAAATTCGTTTGTTGAAATAATCTTTTTTCAGGTGGAGGACGATCCTCAAAAGGCAACGCGTGAGGGTCAAGGGGGTGATCTTCACATGGCAACGTGTCTGACTGCCTCAACCTGGTGAGGTCAGCATTATCAATGTCTAACTCGTCTCAAGTCGACTCAAACCTCTGCGTGGTGTCCTCTAGAAACGGCAAACTGGCAACCGTTAGTTTGACGGCTAATCTGAGTGGCGGGCTACCTGCCTTTAAAGGGTTGTGCGTTGGGTTTGAAGCCCACCACGTAAAAACACATTTCAATGAAAACTACAAGAAAAAAGATAAAAATGATCCCCAAATCTGATGACGACTACCGCAAACGAAAAACTGACAATGATTTACGGATATGTACTTGGAACGTCCAAGCCCTTAATCGGGATGGTGCCTCTATCCAGCTGATAGATATCCTAGAAAGATACAAGGCTGATATCACTGCAATCCAAGAAATGCGATGGAAGGGACAGGGTTGCTTACGGCAAGCATCCTGTGATATCTACTACAGCGGCCATGCGGAGAAGCACGAATTTGAATGCGGATTTGTGGTTGGCAAGAGACTACGGCATCATGTCCTGCGATTCACACATGTGAACGAACGACTTGCCATAATCCGTATCAAGGCAAGATTCTTTAACATAAGCCTGTTTTGTGCGCACGCTCCGACAGAAGATAAGGACGATGAGACTAAAGACAGCTTCTACGAGCGCCTTGAAGATGCCTATGAGCGCAGCCCCCGCCACGACATAAAAATCGTGCTTGGTGACTTCAACGCCAAGGTGGGAAAAGAAAATATCTTTGGTCCAACAGTCGGAAAGTTCAACCTCCACTAAAAAACCTTGCCGCAGCGCGAAACATGGTCGTTAGTAGCACTAGATTCAAGCATCTCAATATTCATAAAGCAACTTGGCTGTCTCCTGATCAAAAGACGCGTAACCAAATTGACCACGTTTTGATTGACGGAAGGCACTTGTTGGCGAAAGAAAGTAGTTACAACATTTGAAAATAGCGCTAATCTCACTGGCGGAATTTGACTGCCCTGTTTGAGAGCGAAACAGTTTCGCTGAATACAATACATGTATAAAAAAAAAAAAAATAAATAACTGTCCATTTCAGCCCTTATGTTCCGTTATATTTTTGTATTTAAGTAAGAACCACGAAGCAAATTATTGCATCATAAAAAGTATATCTTTCTTTTTAAAACTGCAAGCCATGCTGCGCGCATCATAATCTAAAGTAAAGCTTTAAAAAAAGTAAAATATTAAAGTTTCAAAATAATAAATAGTCATTATAATAAATCCCCTTTATTATAGGAATTTTAAAGTATTATTGGATTCTGAATTTACTAACATGAAGAGGATAAATAAATGAAATATAATTGAATTTAATATACTTAAAAATATGAAACATTTGAATAAGTGCGGAAAATTCTTTTTATTAATAATCAGAATTAAAATAAATTTAAATTCTTTAAAAATAAAAAATATACCGCTGAGACGTCGCCCAAAATGGATTCAGATTCCAAGTCATCCAAACAAAAGTCCAAACCTGACTTCAAGTCGACTCAGCAAAGCAACGAAACCGGTTCCAAGTCGAGCTGCAACGTATGCCAGGAGCCCGGTGATGACGAAATGGTGAAGTGTGACACATGTGATGGATGGTTCTATTACGTGTGTACCGGTACAAATGATGAGATCGAAAATGAGGACTGGCTCTGTAGGGAGTGCGTGGCAAAAACAGCTGCAGCAGGCGAAAAGACGCCCACCAATTTGAAAGCGTCGACGAAACCTGCAATATCATCTAAGCGCAAGGATATCCAGCTGAAAATGCTGCAAAATGGAATACTTGAAGAATAAGTTCCAGTTGCTTATGGATGGAAGCACTGACGAGGATGAAGTCGGTGATTCAACAAAAGCTGAACAGCAAGTCTCAAATGCCAAAGGTAAGGCTGCCAATACACAGGCGGAGATATTTTATGCAACACAGCAGAGTACCGACGACATGCTGGCCTGTGACCAAGCAAGTGCAATTACGGTCGTTGAAGCAACCTCATCCGCTAAACGCACGCAGGCTCAATCAAGATGTGATCAGGTAAATAGTCCTGCTCAGACGTCGGCAGAATAATTCGTGCCCCTCAGTGCGCATCAAATTGCTGCACACCAGTCACTGGCCAAAGATTTGCCCGTATTTAGCGGTAGTCCTGAAGAGTGGCCGCTGTTTCACAGCAGCTTCGAGGGAAGTACTAAATTGTGCGGCTTCACAAATGCTGAATTTGTGGCTTTTCTGAGCCTGCAAAGGTGCCTAAAAGGCAAGGCACGGGAGCTAGTTCAGAGCAGGCTGCTTTTGCCGGCTAATGTTCCAGGCATTTTCTCGACGCTACGAATGATATATGGGCGTCCGGAGGTAATCATACGTTCCTTGATGATGAAGGTGCAAAACGAGCCTGCTCCGCGAGCGGACGAACTTGATACCATTATATCTTTTGCCTTCACCGTTCAAAATATGTGCGCCACAATGGAAACAGCTGATCTTCATGATCATCTAGGCGATCCAGAGCTTCTCCAGGGGATGGTTGATAAATTGCCGGCCCAAATAAAATTACACTGGGCAATGTATAAGCGATCACTTTCATCTGTCAATTTGGCAACTTTCAACACATGGCTTTTCGAGCTTGCGAGAGACTGTGAGTGACGTCACACTCACACCATCATATTTTATTGACTGCAAAAATGAAAAAAGTCAAACAAAAGTAAAAGCGCATGTACACACACATGCAGAAGCAAATGCAGAGAATCACAACAAAGCAGAAAATTTTCGCAAATGTAAAGTGTGCCAAGAAAATTGTTTGCGATTGGAAAATTGTAAAAAATTTATTGCAATGAACTTAAATGATAAATACAACATTTAAAACAATACAATTTATGGAGGACTTGATTAACACCACACTGGAATTCAAGATGCCGGTTAAATAAGTTGTGTGGAGTCAACGGATGCAACTTTCGACACAATTCACTTCTACACAAGTACAACAGCAACTTGCCACAAAATACACAACCCACCACAACTATCGCGCAGTACAACTGCAATGCTCATCGGTCAACGCAACAATCGACAATCTTCAGGATAGTTCCAGTTGTCCTTCACAGCGCCAGCGCAAAGGTGCGAACCTATGCCTTTCTAGACGAAGGGTCATCGCTCACGCTAATGGATGCAACGCTGGCATACGAGTTGAACATCGCTGGACCCCTACAATCGCTTTGCTTGAAGTGGACTGGAGAAACACAACGTATAGAAGCGGATTCCCAAGTGGTTTCCGTGGAAATCTCTGGGTTTGCCAACAAAAAAAGGTATTCACTAAAAAATATTAGAACAGTAAAGTCTTTGAATTTGCCAGAGCAAACCCTACGAGTGCACGACCTAGCTGCCAAGCACAAATATTTAAGTGGCATTCCGCTGGAGCCATACGAGCGTACTGCACCTAGAATCCTGATTGGCTTGGATTTCCACTGAAAGCGAGGGAAGGTGCTGAAGGCGAACCAAGTGCTACAAAAACGCGTTTGGGATGGATATATATGGCAGTTGCAAGCAAAATAGTTTACAGCAGCCAGCGTACAACTTTCATATGTGTGTGTGTGAAGAAAGCGACAAATCGCTTAACGAAATGATGAAGAGTTATTTTTTGCTCGACAGCTTGGGTGTTTCAACGTTGCCGGAAGTAATAAGCGTAGAGGAGCGACGTGCAACCGAAATTTTGGAAAGCAGCACATTCAGAGTGAACGATCACTTTGAAACAGCTCTGCTATGGAAGTACGACGACATAAAACTTCCCAACAGTTTTCCAATGGCGCTGCAACGTTACGAATGCTTTCGTAGAAAATTATTAAAAAATCCAGACTTGGCGCAAAATACAAAAATGCAAATGGAAAATTATTTAAAAAAGGGCTACATTCGCAAATTAAATGATGCCGAGCTGAATACGACCAATGAAAGGGAGCGGTACTTGCCCATTTTCATTGTTGCAAACATAAACAAACCCGGTAAAATCCGAATGGTGTGGGACGCTGCTGCACAAATGGATGGCATCTCCTTAAACTCCATGCTTTCGAAGGGACCCGACCAGCTGATCTCGCTGCCATCGATTTTGTGGCAATTTAGAGAAAATGCAGTGGAGGTTTCTGCAGATATCCGTGAGGTGTTCCATCAAGTGAAGGTGCGTGAAGCGGATAAACAAGTCCAACGATTCTTGTGGAACGAAGACATCACAAGCAGCGATCCAGACGTTTATGTTATGCAGGTGTTAACTTTCGGCACCTAATGCTCACCGCAGCTGCGTCCAATTTGTGAAAAATAAAAATGCTCAGGAGTTTGAGCAGACCTTTCCAGAGGCGGCCAGAGCTATAATAAAAAATCATTATGTAGATGATTTATTAATTAGCGTGGACACAGAAGATGAGGCCATCAAGTTGGCGAACGAGGTCAAGTACATCCATTCAAAGAGCGGCTTTGAAATTCGTAATTGGATATCAAATTCTCCAGAAGTTGTAGATGCACTTGGTGGTAAGCAAAAAGAACCACATAAATTTAATTTTGAGTTGGCAGAAGCTCAAGTTGAACGTTGCATGTTGTGGTGCACAGAAACTGACAGCTTCACATCCGATCTTTAACCAAAAGCAGCCAGTTACCAGTTTTTAAATGGAAACACTCGCCCTACCAAAAGACAAGTCCTGCGCGTAATGATGACAATCTTCGATCCCCTTGGGTTAATTGCACATTTTATCGTGTACATCAAAATCTTAATGCAAGATATTTGGCGAGCTTCGTTGGATTGGGACGAGCAAATAAATGACATTCATTTAAAAAAATGAAACACGTGGGTATCGCACTTAAAAATTATTAATAAAATTCAAATTCCCAGATGCTACTTCAACAAAATCTACAATGGTGAACATGACAACCTGGAAAATCCAGCCATCTTTAGAAGCTGTCTCCATACTTAGATGAAGACGGCATACTTCGCATCCGGGCTAGAATCGATGCGGTTATGGATGTCACTAGCAGCGTAAAGCGACCCATTTTACTGCCAAAAAATCACAATATTACAAATTTCATTAATTCTTTATACCACCAGCGTCTTCATCATCAAAATAACGAAACTGTTATCAACGAACTGCGGCAGAAATATTCATTAAGTCGAATGCGCGTCGTTTTGAAGAATGTTGTAAAAACGTGCCAAAGTTGCAAAAATCAGCGAGCTGTGCCGAGACCCCCTGAAATGGCAGACAGGTAGATCTTTCGAAAGATCTTTCGATCTAGCGAGACTTTCAACATACACAAGACCGTTTTCATTTACTGGCCTTGATTATTTCGACCCCATGAATGTCACTATAGGTCGCCGAACAGAAAAGCGCTGGAGAGTCCTGCTAACATGATTCACAACAAGAGCGATCCATATCGAGGTGGCCAGCAGTTTGTCCACTGATTCGTGTATTCTCGCAATCAAAAGATTTATATCAAGACGTGGAGTTCCAGTCGAAATAAGGTGCGACAATTGAACAAATTTCCATGGCGCTGAGCGTGAGTTACAAGAATTCATCCAGATGCAAAATTCCCAACTAGCCAGGGAGTTCTCCAGCTCAACCACAAAATGGATCTTCAACCCTCCGGCTTCGCCCCACATGGGTGGAAGTTGGGAACACCTTTTGCAATCCATTAAAAAGACGCATCGTCAAATTTTACCGTCACGCACTCCTACAGACGAGCTACTCCACAGCATGCTACTGGAAGCTGAGAGAACAATCAACATGCGGCCGTTGACTTATTTGCCGCTCGATGACGAAACGCAAGAAACCCTAACTCCAACGGCGAAAAACCAAACTGCAAGCCATGCTGCGCGCATCATAATCTAAAATAAAGCTTTAAAATAAGTAAAATATTAAAGTTTCAAAATAATAAATAATCATTATAATAAATCCCCTTTATTATAGGAATTTTAAAGTATTATTGGATTCTGAATTTACTAACATGAAGAGAATAAATAAATGAAATATAATTGAATTTAATATACTTAAAAATCTGAAACATTTGAATAAGTGCGGACTGTTGCGTTTACCGCAACAGCACTCTTCCAGTGTTTTAGATGTACGCACAATCCGTGGTGCCAATATAGACTCGGATCATTATCTTGTCGCATCCAAGTTCCGTACAAGCCTGTGCGCAACCAAGAATGCACGCAATCCAGCACAGAGACGTCGAAAAGCTGCAATCAAAACGAACAGCCGAAGACTTCGCTACTTGACTCTCACTTCTGCTTTAAGAAAGCACTCTTCCGATCGACGATATATGCACGCAGTGGAATCACATTTCCCACTCTATGTGTTTAGGCTGCCGAAGAGGTGATAGGCTACCCTCGCCGAAACCAGTGGCACGACCAGGAGTGTCGCCACGCCACTGCAGAAAAAGACACCGCCTACAAAGCCACCCTGCAGTCGGTTGTAACGCGTGGTGCTAAAGAGCGATACAAAGAGAAGAGGAGGGAAGAGAGACGCATTTTCAGGCGAAAGAAAAGGGAAGCGGAAATGCGTGAGTGCGAGAAAAAAGGTCATCCGTCTTTGCAGAATGACACTGAGCAACACCAGCAGCACAGTTAAGATCGGGAAGGATCTCACTCCTCCATTCGATACCAAACGAGGTTACTGACAAGGTGATTCCTTATCGTGCTACTTTTTCAACCTGATGATGGAGAAGATCATCCGAGCTGCTGATTTGAGACGCAGTGGCACTATATTCTAAAAAAGTATTATGGTGATATCGATATCATTGGACATAATACGCGCGAAGTCAGTACAGCATTCTCCAGATTAGCAAAAGAGTCGAGTCGAATGGGTTTTGCAGTGAATGCAGATAAGACGAAATACCTAGTGTTTTTTTGGAAACCACGTCACTGTTGACAACATCTCCTTCGAGGTTGTTAAGGACTTCGTCTACCTGGGATCCAGCATAAACTCTTTCAACGATGTCAGTATTGAGATAAAACGAAGGATAACTCTTGCCAATAGGTGTTACTTTGGGCTGAGTAGGCAATTGAGAAGCAGAGTCCTCTCTCGACGAACAAAACTCATGCTCAATAAGTCACTAATCACGCCATTCTATTATATGCAGCACAAATCTGTACGTTGAGCAGTTCTGATGAAAAGACTTTGGGAGCCTTCGAGAGAAAGATCCTTCGTAAGATCTTCGGTCCAATCTGCGTCAATGGCGAGTACCGAATTCGTTGGAACCACGAGCTGCATGAGCTGTTCGCTGACATTGATATAGTGAAGCGCATTAAAATCGAGCGGCTCCGTTGGCTAGGTCATGGTATTCGATTCGGTGCCCGGTGGTGGTCAAAGCAGAAGAGGACGCCCACATCTTCGTTGGAAGGATCAGGTGTTGGCGAATGGATGTCCCTGTCAAGTAAAGGGTGCAGATACTTATTTCATTCAGGGGTGCAGATACTAGGTATTCAGAAACACCTCTGGTCATTCGCGTGTGCACAAAAATTGTCCATCGTCCAACATAATTTTTTTGAATGTTACTTTATTGCTATAAAGGCTACTGCCTTCGATATTTCGTGTTTTGTTGATAGCTCTGTTTTTTTTTATTGTTTTTAATACTTTGTAAATTGCCCAAATAAATCGTAATTTCATTTAAAGTATTTATATTTTTTACCAGTTCACTCATTGTTAATAATTATTTATTTAATAACTCTTGATTTAATTTAATTGATAGCTTAGACACTCTCAGTTCGCAATTGATCAGCTGTTTGAGACGAGTTGATTAAATCGTTTCATTTTGGGTTACAGACCTAACGAGTACAAACATTCGTCAAGTTTGTAACAACTAAATTTTTATAAGTATAAAATTAAGTTATACACCCGGTATTTTTATAAGTAAGATACATGCAATATAGTAATAAGAGTTATAGAGAGCGAGAAACGAGAAACAACCTAAAGGAGTCAGCTAATAAAACCGTTTGAACATCAGAGAGCCGCATGCAGCCACAACCGAATATATTTTTATGTATAATATAATACATAAGAGAAGAAGAGAAAGCATAACAAGCAACATAAAGAAGTTGGCGAATAAAACCGGTTTGAATATGAGAGCGCCGCAGCAACCACAAGCGAAGGCATAAAAGACCAGTCATAGCATCGATACTTCTCTTGTTCATAGTACAGTCAAAGTGATCGGACGTTCGGAAGCGCAAAAGTGGTGAGTGTAACCTTGTGGAGTCAGAGTTCTTTTCGATTATTTATGTAGACATATTTCCGGTGGTTAAGTTTCCTTCCCCGGTTATATTTAGTTTCCACTCACAAGGTCGCGATTACGTATTGGTGGTTAAGTTTCCTTCCCCAGTACCGTAATCAAACTTCTTTGGCAGGTGTTGAATTACTTCTTTTAGTAAAACGAAGATTTTTCCTTTTAGCTTCTTACCACTGGTGGGGGAAGCTAAGGTCTTTATTTGACAAATCTTAAAAACTAATGAGCTAATTGCTCCTATTTATATCAAATATATTTACATAAATTGAACTTAATGGATATGTATGAGTAACTTAAAAATATTCTATACATAAGGTGAAGTTACATGTGTGAGTATATAAAAATATTTCTCACAATAAGTTTATTTTGATTTATTTTATTTGAATGATTATTGATGAAGAAGCATATTTCGTGAAATTATTTTCCCAGCGCTTGCACCTGCATTCCAAGGCATTGCTTGGCCTTGCACTGAAAGCGCGCATATTGAGTGCAAGCGAAATTTGAGCTTGCGCGTGTTGATGTCGACGTTCTGCTTTTAGCTGGCCGAACTATTTGTTGCTTAAACATCTTGCGCGTGTTGATGTCGGCGTTCTGCGTTTAGCTGGCTAAACAGCAGCGGCCGAAATATGTTCTGCTTGAACATCTTCCCCCCTCCTAAGGGTGTCGAGGGGCAGTTCAAGACTTCTTAAGGTGAATTTGTTGCGTCGATAAATGTATAGTGATATAAGGATAACGGCGGCTATGATGAGATATACTGAAATGTAGTGATGAATATGGTGATAGGTTTCATATGAAGTGGGCTGGTTCAATCCCATATTCAATAAAATTGTATTTTCCCTGATGTTTTGTGTATCGAATTCTGATAAAGAGTGAGGTGAGATGTTGTGAGGCTGTATTTGTGGTTGCTTCGACATCATTGCCGTTAAATTGCTGGATATGGTGATGGTCTTGTTTGAAGAAGTTTCAAGGTTGCTTGGGGCCTTGATCGTCATTGTCCGGTGGCGGATGATACATCCTGGAGCAAGGTTGATGATCCCGCTGCCTGATAGTTCTCGTCTTTCGCGTTGTGTTTTGCACACGACGTTGATTATTGACGTCGTTTTAACGGAGAAAATCCATTGTCCAGGAGTTCCCAACTGGATCCAGTATTGAGAGGGGCTGGTTGCCATTACCTTGCATAGTGATAAATCTGGATCTTTATCGTTTAGCAGGCTTATTTCACATTGTGCTATGGAGGACTCTTTCGAATAAACGGGATGAGTTTGAGCGCATATGAAATTGTAACTTGTAAGTTTATGGCATTTGTTTAGTGTCGCTGCCGTTAATGGAAAAAATGCGTCTTGGTGAAGGTTGATGGCTAAGTATTCTGAGGACGGCTGAATGAATAAAAAATTGCTTCCCACCTGAGTTGGTAGAGGGTACAAATGCATAAGCGTAAATGTTTCTACATTGATAAGTGGAATTTGTAGTTTAAAAACAATCTTGTCCTTGAGCACTCTTCCTTTCGCAGTCATTAATTTGTATATGGCTAGTAAGTCCTCTCCTTGAACTGGAAGAGTGAGAGAAGATGGGAGTTGTTCTCGTATAAAATAAATCTGTTGCCTTAGTTGGTTTGGTGATAACAACTGTGTGCTGGGTTTCCCTGTGTAGGATTCTGTGAGTATATTTAGGATTTCAGTTTGGGTCCTTTCATAGTTGTTCATCAATATGAGTGCGTATCCTGCTAAGGCCGTGAATATCTCAATTTGTACTGCTTCCTGAACATGTCCCTTTAGAGAATCAAATTGTGATTGAATTTGGCTGGTTGTTTTTCGAAATATATTTTGCGTTGATTCAATCATCGATTCTTGCCGTTTGGCTAGTTCAAGCAAATGATTTTCGTTGTCGGCAAATTTTTTAATTTCTCCTTCGATGTAGTTAGCATATTCCTTGTCCAGCACGCCAAACAAACTATGCTGAATAGATCCAATAATTTCCAACGGAGCTCTTTTTGGTCGTGGATGATGGTGATGAATTAGATCGTTAATTCTTTCTAGTTCTTCGATTTTATGCTTGATCTCTACTATAGTTGATTGACAGTATATGACAAAATCGTTTGACCTTTTACAAATGTTTGTCATGTCGTTATGAATTGATTTGAAGCCTTCAAGTTCAGCGAAGTATGAACTAAGGTTTAAGTAAACAAGTATGTTCCAGTGGCCCTGTGCCAGATTAATTGCGCCTGTCTCTTCAAAGTATATTCCTGGATTGTGTTGGAATGGTGTGATTTGAACAAGGCTGCTCCTGGAAATTAGGGCTAAACTTGTGGAAATTAAATTTAAGGCCAGAAGTCCAATGATGCCTGTCGCTGTCTTCTTCGCGCCTTGGGAATTTTCAGCCCTGTTTGATGAGCGTTTGCGTGTTTTTGGCTGTTTGGGTGACTGGACCGGCTGATGCGTTGTGCATAGTGCAACTGGTTGTCGTGGTGTCTGCGATAGTTTCTTTTCGTTGGATGATGAGATTGGTAAATCAGGTGGAGTAATTGGTTGGCACTCTTCCGGCAGTGGACAGATTTGATGAATTGATCTGCTGGTGGTACCGGATCTAACCTTAAGATCTACGGATCGTACCAAGCCGTCGCTTCCCAAGTTGGTTTTGACAACTCTCCCCATTTGCCATTGCCGAGGAGGTAAGTTATCCTTTAGCAATACCAATGTTCCCTCAGAGATATTTCCTGATTTTTTCGTCCATTTAGTCCTTGCTTGTAAGGTTTGAAGATATTCCTTGGACCATCGCTCCCAAAACTCTTGAATTATATTATTTAGGTTTTTCCATTGTGAGAGCAAACCTTCACCAGGAGGTCGAGATGTATATCCAGTTACTGGTTCGAGTCCGAGGAAGCTATTTGGAGAGAGCGCTCTTAGATCATCCGGACTGGATGACATTGGTGTTAAAGGCCTCGAATTTAAAATGCCTTCAATTTCCACTACTACTGTTAGCAATTGTTCGTATGTTAAATTGTTGGCGTCGACTGCTCTCTTCAGGTGGTATTTGAGTGACTTTACCGCTGCTTCCCACAGTCCTCCAACGTGAGGTGAGCGTGCTGGGATGTTGATCCATTTAATAGACCTTTCCGTCGCGTACTTCTCAATTTCGTTGTTATCGTCCTTGAGTAGAACATGCAATTCTTGCAAACATGATTGCGCTCCCTTGAAATTTGTGGCATTGTCGCTAAATATTTTTGCTGGAAGGCCTCTGCGAGAAGAAAATCTTTTAAGAGCGTTGATGAAGGCAGCTGTAGTGAGATCAGAGACTATTTCCAAGTGAATGCATTTTGTTGATAGGCAAATGAACACCGCAATGTAGGCCTTTGTGGGACGCTTTCCTCGAATACTGTAGTGTATTTGGAATGGTCCACAGTAGTCAATTCCTACATTTGCAAATGGTTTTGATGGCTGCACCCGTTCTGCAGGTAAATTTCCCATGAGCTGAGAGATTCCAGAGGGTCGTGCCATGAAACATCTTCGACAATTTTTGCAAACTGATTTTGTTACATCATTTGCTCTCAATATCCAAAATTTTTCCCTTAATGCTGCTAATAAGGCCATTTGACCTATGTGTAGCCTGTCCTCATGATATTGTTTGGCGAGTAAGGCTACGATGGCATTTGAGTGAGGAAGTAAGATTTGATGCTGTGCGTTAAATGGAAGTCTTGACATTTGCAATCTTCCTCCTACTCTTATAATTCCATCTTTGATGTACGGGGTGAATGATGCTAACGGACTAGTATTTGTAACTGCCTTGCCCTTGCTGAGATTATTCAATTCTGATGGAAAAACTTGTCGTTGAATATGTTTGACAATTATTGCTAATGCATCTTCGAGTTCTTCGGTAGTTGGATGTTTGGATGTGATCCTATTTAGTTTTTTCTTCCGGCAATTGCTGATGAATCTCTGCATGAAGGCGACAACTCGTTGCAAACGTCTGAATTTATTGTGAGAGTTAATCCGTTCGATGGTTGCAGGATTTTCTGTGGTTGTCAGTATTGTTTTCTGCCTTCTTCGTTCTTCAGACCAGTTTTGGACGATTGTTGGTTGAATGGGCCAATCTCTTTCATTAGACTCAAAGAATGTGGGTCCATAAAACCATAAATGGGACTTCAAAATTTGTTCTGGAAGAAGTCCTCTGGAAAGTACGTCAGCTGGATTGTTGTCTCCAGCTATGTGTTTCCATTGTCTTGCAGTTGTAGAGCGTTGAATGCTTGCTACTCTATTTGCCACGAAGGTATTCATGTTGGAGGATGGCGATGCAATCCATGATAAGACTATGGTCGAATCTGTCCAACAAACAATTTCATCGATTGTGATTGTTAATGCCCTTTGAACCTTTTTGATAAGTTGTACGAGAAGCTTTGCTGCACAAAGCTCTAATCTGGCTATAGACAGATTTTTCCTTGGGGCTACTCTAGACTTTGCGCATAGTAAATGTGATACAATTTTTCCTTCACAATCCTCAGACCTCAAGTAGATGCAGGCTCCATAAGCCTTTTCACTAGCGTCCGAGAATCCGTGCAGTTGTACTAAAACGGCATCAGACACGAGCACTTGTCTTGGTAAACTTAATTTGGCCAGCTTGGGAAGTTGGTTCCTGAACTCGAGCCATCTTGAATAAGCTTCTTGGGGTAGAGCTGCATCCCAATCCAGTTTCATGTCCCAAAGTTCTTGTAGGAATATTTTTCCCACCACAATCACTGGATTTACAAAACCAAGCGGGTCGAAGAGCTGTGAAATGTCTGCTAAAATTGAACGTTTTGTGAACCTTTTTGGTGGAGGCCACGTTGATTTTATGAAGAATATGTCCGATTGTGGATGCCAAATTAATCCAAGAGTTTTAGTGAACTGCCCATTGTCTGTTGGAATATTAAGATTAATTCCGCGCTCGTCTGGTTTTATATTTTGTAGTAGCGCCTTGTGATTCGAGCACCACTTCCGAAGCTGCAATCCTCCTCGTTGCATCATTTGTGTTAATTCGGTTTGTGTATTCAGTGCTTCATTTAAGGTTTTAAAGGAGCTCATGAAGTCATCAACGTAAAAATCCTTAAGAGTTACTGCAGCAGCAAATGGAAAAGTTGCACATTCGTCTTCTGCTAATTGCTTGAGGCATCTGGTTGCTAAATATGCGGCGCTCTTGGTGCCATATGTAACAGTTTTGAGCCGATAAAACTTGAATGGATGACCTTCGGACTCTCTCCAAATAATTATTTGTAGATGAGAGTAATTTTCAGTAACCAGAAATTGCCTGTACATTTTTGCAATGTCCGCGGTCATTGCGTATGGATGTTGCCTGAATCGTAGTAGAATTGAAAACAGTTCATCTTGAATGGCAGGTCCTCCAAGTAGAATATCGTTTAGAGAGATGTTATTTGATGTTTTTGCTGATGCATCAAATACGACCCTCAATTTTGTAGTTGAACTGTCAGGCTTGAGCACACAATGATGCGGGAGAAAGTATTGTCGTTTTTTTATGTCCTTATATTCAATCTCTTCCATGTGTCCAAGATTTTCATACTCGTTGATGAACGCTGCATATGCTTCTTTTAACTCTGGACTTTTTTTGAATCGAGCTTCCAATGACCTAAAGCGCTGAATAGCCATGCTGCCTGAATTTCCAAGTGTTATTGGATCCAATTTTAATGGCAACTGAACCACGTAGCGCCCGTCGTAATCACGAGTTGTAGTGTTTTTGAAGATTTGTTCACAAGTTTCTTCCTCTTCCGTTAAAAGTTTCGTTTCAGTTTGGACTTCATCCATTTCCCAAAAACGGGAAACTTGTTCATTTAGATCGTCGTCCTCACGTCCAATGCCGCAGAAAGCTTGATCAGGATCCCTTGCAGTAGTTTTACCTATTATTACCCAACCAAATACAGTATTTTGTAACGTGGGCAAATTTTTGTTAATTTTTATTTGACCAATTGACATTAACGACGAATAAAGTTCAGCTCCGATTAGAAGATCTATTTTCGAAGATTGATGGAACGTCGGATCTGCTAATTTGATATTTTTCGGAATGTTCCATTTGCTTATGTCGATGCTACTGCTTGGTTGATTGTTGGTTATTTGGTCAATAACGTAACCTTCAATATTTGCAGTGAAACCAGAATTAGTTGATGCGATGACAAAATTAGTGCGTTTTCCTGAGCTTGATGTGTTGTTTCCAATGCCGGTTATATTGAGAGAGTGTTTTGTTGTTTCAAGCGCGAGCTTGTTGGCTAAACGTGTTGTAATAAGGTTTAACTGGCTTCCGGAATCCAGGATTGCCTTACAGTTGATGAAGTTGCCACTGCTGTTTTTGACCTTGGCTATTGTTGTTGCCAGGAAGACGTATGAGCCTCTTGATGATGCTGCTAACGATGCATTGTTTGAATGTGCAATAGCAGTTGCAATTTGGTGTTCTTGTAGCTCCGATGTTGATGCCAGCATTGATTTTGGAAGTCTTGAATTGGTTGTTGCTGCTTCTTTCTTGCTATTTTGCTCGAAATGCAACAATGTGTTGTGTTTTTTGCCACATTGAGTGCACCCTCTCGAATTGCATTCAACCACGGATGTGTGATCTGATTTAAGACAATTTATACATAGTCTTAATTTTTTGACCTCGATGAATCTAGTTTTTGGTGACATCTTTAAAAGCCTTTCACATGCATATAAGGCATGGGCTTTGTTGCACAAGGGACAAGAACCCTTTGTCATTAATGATGTTACTCTTTTCTTGCCTTCTGAAATCGGTTTATTGGTTAAGAGTTCTAACGCCTGAGACCTTTTTTCAATAAATTTGAGAAGATTTTTTAGCTTAGGAAACTCTCGTGGATTTGCAAGAGACTGCTCGAACAATGAATGAGTTGTTTTGTCTAGTTTTTTGATTATCATGTAAACTAGAAGAGGATCCCAGCCCTTAATATCTATTTTCATAGCTTCAATGCTCAGAAGATATTTATTAGTGTTGTCATAAAGAGATCTAAGGTCAGCCGAAGAGTCATCACGAATGGTTGGCAGGTTGAACAGCTTATCTAAGAATCCAGTCATGATCAAGCGATGGTTTGAATATCTAGCCTTTATGGTGTTCCAGGCCATAATATAGTTATCACTAGACAAGGATATGTGTGAAATCATTTTTGCTGCTTCGCCAGTTAGTGCGCCTTTTAAGTACCACAATTTTTGAACATTTCCAAGACTTGTTTCATGAATCATTTGACAAAATAGATCATGAAAAGACTGCCATTCAATATATGAGCCACCGAATTTGGGTATCTCTATTTTTGGGAGATTTACGCCTTGGACCCCTGCGTTTATGCTTTTGTAGTTTTGGGTGTTTTCTCTAATAACATGATGTAAGTCGATTGTTGCCTTTTGAATGGAGTCTTCTAATTCGATGAATGTGTCGAAATTGTAGGCTTCTAACTCGTTGTCATCGGCATCCAAGCAAATGGTATCATGGCGTTTGGAAAAGGCTGCCCATTGTGTGGCTATAACTTCCAGCATTACTCTGGCAAAATCTTCTGTTGGTGCTTCTAGCAATGCGGAGTTAATTTTTTCCAGTGTTAACTTTAATTGTTTTACTGCAATTTTTTGAAGGCGAACTAAGCCCGGAAATCTTGTTAGTTCCGGTTTGTCATCAATAACCTCTAATTTTTCTGCCGGCACTTTGTAAATTTCTTGCATTTTTGTGAGGTATTTATCTCTAACAATTTTGACTTGTGTAAAAAAATTGTTAGAGAAATAGGTGTGGTCCTTGCGTTTCTCTTCTGGGATGATTCTTTCCAATGTTTTGTGGTTATCTTCGAATTCATCCCATAGTTCTGAAAGGGCATTGTAACACCCCTTGCCATAAGAAGGTTTCTCCTTCCTTAGCTTGTTTGCTTTTTTGAAGTTGTCGTATTGCCGCTCAATCTCCTTGCCAATATCAGATTGGTTATTTACAAGCTCTGTTATGCTCATGTTTGAAGTTCAAGTTGAAGTTGCGGAACAATTTTTATATATTTGTGCACTTATTTTTACACTTTGACTTTGTTATGGCCCAGTCAACGTCTTATTTGACACTGATTGTATCAAAAACAATTTTTTGACTATGTTGTGGCCTAGTCAACGCCTTAAGTTTTCACTGATTTTGAAAAAAGGTTTTGTGATTATGTTATGGCCTAATCAACGCCTTATGTTTTCACTGATTTTGAAAAAAGGATTTGTGATTATGTTATGGCCTAATCAACGCCTTATGTTTTCACTGATTTTGAAAAAAGGATTTGTGATTATGTTGTGGCCTAATCAACGCCTTATGTTTTCACTGATTTTGAAAAAAGGATTTGTGATTATGTTATGGCCTAATCAACGCCTTATGTTTTCACTGATTTTGAAAAAAGGATTTGTGATTATGTTATGGCCTAATCAACGCCTTATATTTTTACTGATTGTAAAAAAGATTTGACTTTTGTCGGGGTCACCAATGTTGAATTACTTCTTTTAGTAAAACGAAGATTTTTCCTTTTAGCTTCTTACCACTGGTGGGGGAAGCTAAGGTCTTTATTTGACAAATCTTAAAAACTAATGAGCTAATTGCTCCTATTTATATCAAATATATTTACATAAATTGAACTTAATGGATATGTATGAGTAACTTAAAAATATTCTATACATAAGGTGAAGTTACATGTGTGAGTATATAAAAATATTTCTCACAATAAGTTTATTTTGATTTATTTTATTTGAATGATTATTGATGAAGAAGCATATTTCGTGAAATTATTTTCCCAGCGCTTGCACCTGCATTCCAAGGCATTGCTTGGCCTTGCACTGAAAGCGCGCATATTGAGTGCAAGCGAAATTTGAGCTTGCGCGTGTTGATGTCGACGTTCTGCTTTTAGCTGGCCGAACTATTTGTTGCTTAAACATCTTGCGCGTGTTGATGTCGGCGTTCTGCGTTTAGCTGGCTAAACAGCAGCGGCCGAAATATGTTCTGCTTGAACAGCAGGATTTAGAAAATTTTTCCTCGATTTATGTAGACATATTTCCGGTGGTTAAGTTTCCTTCTCCGGTCATATTTAGTTTCCACTTACAGGGTGCCGCGATTAGGTATTCGTGGTTAAGTTTCCTTCCCCAATATCGTAATCAAACTTCTTCTGCCGCAGCGATAGTCATTTAGTCACACTTATTAGGTCGCAGGGATATCTAATTGTTTCAAACAAGGTCACACAAAACCTAGAAAAGCACTCCCGACAAGCGTAAGCACCACTCGAGCCAATCAAAGCAGCCTTCGCAAGCACACCGACGTTGCCGTATACTCATTGAAGACAAAAGCGGCCGTAGTCCACGCTTCAACTTCGCCACAGAGACTCCAAGACATCACCTACAGCCGCACGTCAAGGTCATCGTGTGTATACGCTTCAACTTCGCCACAGAGACTCCAAGACATCACCTACTGCCGCACGTCAAGATCACCGTGTGTATACGCTTCAACTTCGCCACAGAGACTCCAAGACATCACCTACTACCACACGTCAAGGTCATCGTGCGTATACGCTTAAACTTCGCCACAGAGACTCCAAGACATCACCTACTACTGCCGGTCAAGGTCATCGTGTGTATAGTCAATAACCTCAAAAGCGACCGTAATCGATGCTTCAACCTCGCCAAAGTGCCTCCAAGACATCACTTATTACCAACAGTCAAGGCCATCGTACGTATACTCATAGGAATGTATATAAGACACTAGGATTAAGCCGTATCTTGAATTGTCAATAAATAATTATCGTCTTACAAGCAAAAGGGTTTCTTTATCATATAAATTTTCTGCAACGAACGCTGGACACCGGAGAGTATATCCCAGCTCTAAATCCGGAAAACGGAACTTCGTTACAAGTTGCAATCATCTCGTTTGTTTATTTTGGTTAGGGCTTTACGGAACAGAACGTCTCGTCAAACTGTTTCGTTTAGTTTCGATAAGTTCACGTTTGTTCATTTTGGGTTACAACATTGGCCCATATTACACAGTGTCCGTTTGCACGGCGTGCAATAAATCTTTCTTACTCTCTTCCACATTTGCACGCAGGTATGTTTCACGACAGAAAAAGAACGGTGGACAGATTTTGACATTTCATTCAGTTACATTACTTTTTCTCTTACACCTTATTCCAACAAGGGTTTCCTATAACTATTTTCTTCATATTGTTATAGTACAATAGTAACACTTTTCTTCAATAAATTAACTTTTTAGCTACATAAACACCCAAATCTTTAATTTCACCACCTAGCAACACTGTTTTGCACGATGTACGCTGTACTGACACCGTGAAAGACTGAATATATTTTGTCCGCTGTTCCAAATGTTCATCCTCTCACACTCTCATGGTTTTTGATAGTTTCACATTGAAAGCAACAACAAAATCGATTGCACGCCGGGCAAACGGATACCGTGTAAAATGGACCATTGAAATGCATTTAAACGAACATTTTCGTCTTCACTCGTTATGCTTGGTTTTCACTAAGTCATTTTTAATGTCGTGAAAAACTGTCGTTGCTTATAGCTTCGTCATTTTGCGTCAACTGCGTTTTCATTGCATTTCAAAAACTGACAAAAAAATCTATATAGCAGTGCAAGTCAGTGCCTGAAGCCAATATTTGATATCAGTTGTTTGTCATAGTATTTTCATTGAAGATGTCATTAATGAGTTGTCAATAATTTTACAGCAACGTGAAGGCAAAAACATAACCCATAAAGTAAAAAAACCATTGTACGACATGATGCCGAAAAATAAAGAAATTGCAGTCACATGCGCTGCACTGTGCTTAGTTTCGAGTCTTGGAACCTGGAAAAATAAATTAAAGTTAAAGAAGAAAAAAAAATGGTGCGTCAGACCGGGATTGCAGGATAGAGCTAAAGATGGATTTTACGCTACCCTGCATAAAAAGCTGCGTCGCGGAGATCCACGTTGGTTTAAAAACTTTTTAAGGATGAATGTGGAAGATTTCAACTATCTGTTGGAACGCCTTAAGCCATACATACGCAAGGAACACACACGGTTCAGAAAATCTGTTTCCGTTGGCGAAAGTTTCCTTGAAACCGTACTTGCTAAAACCGTTTTCATACCGTTTTCGTACGAAATAGCTGGCGAAACCAATTTGACCTGTTGTTAAAGTATACTAATTTTTGTAATTTTTCACAGTTTTGCACAAATTTGTGAAGTTCAATTTCACTCGAATTTAATTGAAAGAATTTTAACGAATTTAACATGTAAAACAAATTCGTTGATTTGCAATTTTGTTTTTGTTCTGAATTCGTACGATTTCCATCACATGCCTGATAGACTATCGCGTACAAGAAATGTTGTCGAAAATCCATTCGGAATATGTGCCGAGAGGTTCCGAATCCTTAGAAAGCTAATTGACTTAAAGCCGGATAATAAAAAAAAAATTGTACTTGCAATTTGCGTCCTTCATAATTTTTTAATGACATAAAATAATAATAAGGTTTATTTGAGAAAACCCGACGTAGATGATGATATAAATCGTAATCTGATACCTGGGACTTGGCGATCAGAGCTTGGAAAAAATGGAAACCTGATTTCACTTCAAGCATGCAGTCATGGACGGCCAACTGAAAGCGCTGTGAATGTCCGCGAAAGTTTTATGGATTACTTAATTTCGCCTCATGGAGAGCTGCCTTGGCAATATAATAGGACTATCTTCCATTACAATTTTTAAAAAATACTTTGTAATACAATTTTTCTACTAACTGATTTATCGAGAGTTAAGCTTATTATGGGCCAGTTTTTCAGTGCGAGTTTAAACTCTAGTCAAGCTAAACCGAGGTTAACTCACCAAAATTGGACGTTTAAACTCAGTTTAACAAGATATTTTAGCATTCCTTGAAGTGAAATTGACTTAAATTATCATATTTGTTTCTTTTTTGCCTTAACCGAGCTTAAACGTCCAATTTTGGTGAGTAAATCTCAGTTAAACTTGACTAGAGTTTAAACTCGCACTGAAAAACTGGCCCTTAAGGGATAAGTTATCAAGTCAAGTTATAATCTATGCTGTGAAAAATTTTTGTAAATTAAATTTCATTAAATGCCAGTCAGTACAAAGTAAAAAGAAGAGTTTTAAATTATAATGTTTTAAAATTTAAAAAAAAAATCAGTGTAACTGAATATTTCAAATTGCTCTCTCATTTTATCTCTAAATAATAGTCTGCAATCTGTTAAGCGATTAAAAAAAGGGAAATAGTTACACAGTTTTTGCTTATAAGACTTTTAATTGTATTTACTAAAACTTAGTACGGTGTAAAACAAAAACGCCTTCATTAGCTTACAAATACTAGCTTAGTTGTAAAAAATTAAAAAAAGGTACGCGTAACAAATTCATTAAACTAAAACTTAAAAAGATTTGATGGAAAACTTTTGAAATATTATGTATTTATTATCTTTGAAATAATACTTCAATGAGCTTTAATGAGGCGTTTTGAGAAACGTTTTTTGACCTAAAATTCCTTGCAGTAATTTGTAAAAGATAATACACAATCTTTTAAAAATTTACTATAAAAACTTAGTGAAAAGATCATAACATTTTGTATTATAAAATTTAAAAGTATAAAAAGCTATTCTAGTGCCTTAGACACTTTTTGCTGAAAATCAAACAACAATTTATAAACTGCCGTTTGAACTGATTTGCAATATATGGATTTTGTTTTATCCATTCGCGACCATTTGATTTGACATTTGCCCAAGTATCGGAATTTGAAACTGCGTTCAATGCCTGCAAAGCGCGTTCCACTACTTTAACATATCCGTCGTTTTCCTTTTCAGAACGATTGCGTTTTGTAGATTGGTTTAATGGCTGGCTTTTGGATTGCCTGGACATATTAACTTGATTAAAAAAAAAATACCAATTCGAATATATTTTTTTTTTGTTTTGCAAAACATTAGTGCATAGGAAACTATATGCCTATCTTTTTAAAAAAAAAAGATATTGCCAAATGGTTTTCAGTACTAAAAAGTTTAAGCCTTAGTAGTTTAAAATAAATTTTTTTTGTTTATTTTTTACCAGTTCTAATAACTTTAATATTAAATTTAATATAGGAAAATTTCGTTTTTTATTATTAAAACCTAATTTTTGGCGCAAATACTTGATATACGTTAAATCTGATTCAATATTTGAAATCAACAACCAAAAATTCATAAACATGCAGAATTTCATAACAATCGAACCACTCCTTGTATTTTTTCCTCACTTTTGTATGTACTCAAAGTACTGTGCGCTATTTCGATTGTAAGTAATCGATTTCGTGAGAACTAGTGTTTGTGTACGTTCAAATCGGTAAAAACTTGGTCCATGATGAAAAAGAACACAAATCGAGAAGAAACGTTTCAAAATTGAATCAAATAATTGAAACAATCAGCTGTTTATTTACATTGTGTTATTTTATGTGCGCAAATAGTTTATCTTAAAAAGGTAATAAAACGTGATTGATAGAAGTTTAAATAAATAAATTCTCACATGAATTATTGTTTCAGACAATATGAGTGACATTTTTGTTTGAATTGAATTGAATTGAAATTTAATTGAATTGAGAAAACATGAATTTTTATCGATTCACTTTTCTTACACAAACACTTTTTAAAAGATTCCATTGAAGTGAAATCGGAACATGCGACAACTTATCGATTTGGAACAAACGAATTGAACAGAAATCGATTCAGATTATTACACAAACAGTGGAGATGAGAATTACTTCAGAATGACGTCAAATCGGTAACATGGATCGGTCACTACGATCGGTAAGAGTTACAAGAACGAAATACAGGTTAACATTTTGATTTTTTATGACATACGACGGCATTTTGATTGACAAGTCTACACGTTCGGTAAGAGTTACAAGAACGAGCTGCAAGTTAACATTTTGATTTTTTATGACATGCGACGGCATTTTGATTGACAAGTCTACAAGTTCACACGTTTGCACTAGGTTGTCAATTTGTATGCCAATAAGTGACAACAAACTTAAATGACGCCAAATGACAACCCGTTTTCATTCAAATGACAACATTTGTCATAGAAATAGAAATTTATTTATAAATTTATTTCCACAATCCGTTCTAATAATTATAAATTCAAACGAACAAAACGAATTGATGAAGAAATTGTTGAATTTTTCAAAGCAAATGTGAAAAGTAGTTATGACATAAAGGCGAGCTCTGCTGAAGTCATTTTGGTCAAATTAAGCATTTGACAGAACTTTAGCTAGCTTTTCGTTTATTTTGGACATTAGCTGCAGCCAGCTTGAGCCTATTATGGTTGGGCCTTTACTGTGCAAATCGTCTATTTTGGTTAGGCCTTAAGAACTGAGCTTTAAACGTCTGCACTTATCACAACAACAAGAACGGCATTAAAATTTCTTAATAATCTAAATATTTTATGTAAATTCTGCTATTTCAGTTAAGATAATACGTGGAAATTTTTCGAAAAATTTTGTTTTTTGTTTAATGTGTTCTTTATAGTTTTAGGAATATACATGCGCATTTTAAATCGATATTTAAAAAAAAAAAACAGAATTTATAACGGTTTTCGTTAACCTATGTCTTAACTCCATACAACGTAAATAAAAAACTTCAAACGCGATTTCCTCGAAACTATTTTTTTTAAAACGGTTCGATAGATAACTCGAAATCTATTGGTTCAATTTCAATGATTTTTTTTGCATTTTGTTCGTTTTTTGTCCTTCAAGCATCCCCCTAAATTCAAGTATAAATTTTTTTTTATTATTTTTAACAAAACAGCGCGCGAAAATGTATCTATTTTTTTAACTTTTTACTTCAACTTCCGCCATAATTAAAAAAAAAACACTGGGGGTCTTGCGTAGGGAGGATGCTTAATATATGGTCTATGCATTAAAATGTCATTTGATTTTTTTGTTTCCGATACATGGGAAGGGCCATATCCGTTTGTATACCATAACCGTTTTGGATATCTTTTTTTCAATGCCTTTTTCAGCGCCCTCTATATAAAAGCCAGAACTGTATTTAAAAAAATAATATATTTTTGTAAAGTATTTTTTATGTACAATAACCTGTATAAACTTAAAAAGAAAATAATAACTTCTTTTATCTAAAAAAATTTTTTGAAAATAGCTCCTGTTTTTTGGTTGTTACACGTATATTATACCTTACGCTGCAGCCACACGTGATAGTAATGGCATGCCAGTTGAAAGTATGTATTAACTTAGGAAATGTTTCGAAATAAGCTAGAAAGTATGCTATGGCCAAACGTGGTAGTAAAAGTTCATTGTAAAATGTCGTCAAGGGCAAAGGATCTCGCAACAATTAAAGGTTCCCCTGTTAGTTTCACATCCATTTTTAGTTTGACATTTCGGCCATTTTCCTTTTTTTACTTTTATTCAATGTTGCTTTATATGCCAACACAGCACTAAACTTAAATGGGAGAAAAGTAGGGAAAATTATGTTGTACAATGTGTTTACAATATTTTCAAAAAGAAATTAAACTTGTTCATATCATATTTTAATTGTTAAGCAATGGCAACTAAATAAGTTACAAATATTTAACTACAAGACGTGAAAGAAAAATGGATACTTAAAGTTCGAATATTTTAGGAAAAAAAAAAACAACACTGTTTTCCTTACTTTTGTCTTCGCTGGCTGTGGTGGTCAAAATTCACTGTCACTGTAAAAGTTGACTGGCAATAACTTTTACAGTGACAGAAGTGAGAGACTGGCACTTAAGTTTTGATAGATTCTGGCAACTGATCATCAGAGTGGATCACAACAAAAATCAGTCAAGACTACTGGTGATCTGGTGTAGCGCCCAACGAAAAAGACTGCCTCCTCATCTAGCCCGGCGTGGGCCCTAAAGTAAAGTTATTCCCGGAAAACTTACTTTCTTTGTTTGCAGTGACTGCGCAAGAAGCCCATCTCTTCATAATAAGGCCAAGAGGTTTCTTTAGTGGCCCCACTACTACATGGACCAACCTTGTTCTGGAGGATGCGGCTAAACTTCTCCCGCAATAGCTTCCATCACCTTTCGCACTCGTCCTCTCAAAAAAAAAAAGAAAATTATTCCAATATCAATTCTTTTCCTTTATTTTCTTACTTGGTTCAGAGACTATATATTCTATAGACATTGCATGAGATTCGCCTCATCCATATTGTGAATACCGAATGATGTAAAGATTGGCCCGGCGAAAAACATTGGCACGGGCAGCGAAAAAGCAGCGCTGGCGGCGGACCTTTGTTGCTAGAATTTGTTAATAGACTCTAAAATGTCAAAATCTTATCAACAAAGCTGTCGAGAAGCCATGTTTATTTTATTTTTTCCATTGGAATTCTATGCGGACGGACGGTTGGATTGTTTACATTTTTTTTGCACAGTTTTTGTTATTGCTCTTCCTTCTTTGTTTTTCTGCAGGTTTTTGTTTCGCTAGGATTTTTAGCTTAATATTTGGCGATCGTCAAAAAAGTTATATTTTTGCGATTTTGTCTATCTCGATGATGCTATAGAAAAATCGCTGTACCTTTTTTGATTCAGCTTGGATTGAAATGCATCCAAGGACAAAATTATAGAAAATTTTACCACCTTGTAAATGACATCAAAAATTATTTTTTTACTAAATTTGTTATTTTTTTTAACTTAACTTAAGATATATATCAATCTAAATCCACCCCTTCTGAACCAATATAATATATATAATTTATTTCATAACATATTGTCCTTGTTGCCACCCAGGACAATCGACAGCTAGAACAACTACATTGTATTGTTGCTGCTGTATTTGCCTTGTTTTCACTAAAATAAGCAATAAAAATATTTAAATAATTTAAATATATAAATAAAATAAATAAATTAAATAAATATACCTTGTTCGTTATTGTAAATAAACTATAAATAAATTACACTATAACGAACAAGAAAAAAATATTTTTAAATTATGGGCTTAAGATCCATTAAGTTTTATATAAATTTTAAGACTGAATTTTCTATAAAATATTTTGTAATAAAACAAAAAAAAAAATCAAAACGGATCTTATTTTTAGTATTTCAAATAAAAAATTACTTGTAAAAAAATTTACGTGTGGAAACAATAAAAGATAACAAAATAAAATAAAATAAAAACAATATAAAATTGAAAAGCAGAGTGTATTTTTATTATTGTTTTATAAATAAACTAAAAGCTACTTTACAAAATCAACAACACTAAAAAGAAGTTTTAAATAAAACACAATTACGAAAAATTTGTTCAAAAATTAAACAGTTCATATATAACACAAATAATAAATTAAAAATATCATTTTGTAAAGATTAAAAGAAAAATAAATAAAAATCGAAGTGTTAAAATAAAGCAAGAAAAATAAAATTTAAAAATTAAAGAGTGTCAAAAGTCAAAATAAAAAATATAAATTATATATAAGAAAATATATAAAAATAAATATTAGTAAAAATTATATATACTACTGAAAATTAAGAAATGGATTTATTTTATTTTATTTGATTTGATTTATTGATTACTTATTTTTTATTGATGCGTTTATATGCTGTTAAAACTATACTTTTTTTATTTTATTTTACACTTGATAATTTAAAAATATATAAAGAGTTTTATTTTATTTTTATAAATAATGTTAATTTTCGAATTTAAATTTTTATTAATTAATTTTACAATTTTTGTCAAATTGTTATTATTTGATTTAAATTTAATTTTGTTTCATACTTTTAAGATTTTTAAAATTGTTGAAAGTATTAAACAAATTGAACAAGTAGTTTGAAATTTGTAATTAATTTGTTTTATTCTTTTTAACATTTTTTAATTTTTTTGGTTTTAATTTTTATGTATTAAAAGACTATTTTATTCGATATCTTTAAAAATTATAACAAATATAACTTTTATTATATAATTTTTTAACTATTTTAATTTTTTAATTTGTTTTATTCTTTTCAGTGTGTTTCAATGTTTTTGGTTTCAGTTTTTATATATTTAAAATTACTGTTTTATTCGATATCTAATTTTCAAGGATTAATTAGATATTTTTTGCTGCACAATTTGTTAACTTTTTTTTGTCATGTTTATTACTTTTTAATAAAATTAATTACTTTTTTAAAATAAAAACAAAACCTTTAAAAGATAATTTAATTATTTATTAATTTTATTAAAAAGTAAAGAACATGACAAAAAAGAGTTAACAAATTGTACAGCAAAAAATATCTAATTAATCCCTAAAAATATAAAGATATAAATTTTGTTCGTTTATATTTTTTAATATATTTAAGATATTTAAGGATATCGAATAAATCAGTAATTTTAAATATATAAAAACTGAAACCAAAAACATTGAAACACACTGAAAAGAATAAAACAAATTAAAAAATTAAAATAGTTAAAAAATTATGTAATAAAAGTTATATTTGTTATAATTTTTAAAGATATCGAATAAAATAGTCATTTTAATACATAAAAATTAAAACCAAAAAAATTAAAAAATGTTAAAAAGAATAAAACAAATTAATTACAAATTTCCAACTACTTTTTCAATTTGTTTAATACTTTCAACAATTTTAAAAATCTTAAAAGTATGAAACAAAATTAAATTTAAATCAAATAATAACAATTAGACAAAAATTGTAAAATTAATTAATAAAAATTTAAATTCGAAAATTAACATTATTTATAAAAATAAAATAAAACTCTTTATATATTTTTAAATTATCAAGTGTAAAATAAAATAAAAAAGTATAGTTTTAACAGCATATAAACGCATCAATAAAAAATAAGTAATCAATAAATCAAATCAAATAAAATAAAATAAATCCATTTCTTAATTTTCAGTAGTATATATAATTTTTACTAATATTTATTTTTATATATTTTCTTATATATAATTTATATTTTTTATTTTGACTTTTGACACTCTTAAATTTTTAAATTTTATTCTTCTTGCTTTATTTTAACACTTCGATTTTTATTTATTTTTCTTTTAATCTTTACAAAATGATATTTTTAATTTATTATTTGTGTTATATATGAACTGTTTAATTTTTGAACAAATTTTTCGTAATTGTGTTTTATTTAAAACTTCTTTTTAGTGTTGTTGATTTTGTAAATTAGCTTTTAGTTTATTTATAAAACAATAATAAAAATACACTCTGCTTTTCAATTTTATATTGTTTTTATTTTATTTTATTTTGTTATCTTTTATTGTTTCCACAGGTAAATTTTTTTACAAGTAATTTTTTATTTGAAATACTAAAAATAAGATCCGTTTTGATTTTTTTTTTGTTTTATTACAAAATGTTTTATAGAAAATTCAGTCTTAAAATTTATATAAAACTTAATGGATCTTAAGCCCATAATTTAAAAATATTTTTTTCTTGTTCGTTATAGTGTAATTTATTTATAGTTTATTTACAATAACGAACAAGGTATATTTATTTAATTTATTTATTTTATTTATATATTTAAATTATTTAAATATTTTTATTGCTTATTTTAGTGTAAACAAGGCAAATACAGCAGCAACAATACAATGTAGTTGTTCTAGCTGGCGATTGTACTGCGTGGCAACAAGGACAATATGTTATGAAATAAATTATATTTATTATATTGGTTCAGAAGGGGTGGATTTAGATTGATATATATCTTAAGTTAAGTTAAAAAAAATAATAAATTTAGTAAAAAAATAATTTTTGATGTCATTTACAAGGTGGTAAAATTTTCTATAATTTTGTCCTTGGATGCATTTCAATCCAAGCTGAATCAAAAAAGTTACAGCGATTTTTCTATAGCATCATCGAGATAGACAAAATCGCAAAAATAGAAATTTTCTGACGATCGCCAAATATTAAGCTAAAAATCCTAGCGAAACAAAAACCTGCAGAAAAACAAAGAAGGAAGAGCAATAACAAAAACTGTGCAAAAAAAATGTAAACAATCCAACCGTCCGTCCGCATAGAATTCCAATGGAAAAAATAAAATAAACATGGCTTCTCGACAGCTTTGTTGATAAGATTTTGACATTTTAGAGTCTATCAACAAATTCTAGCAACAAAGGTCCGCCGCCAGCGCTGCTTTTTCGCTGCCCGTGCCAATGTTTTTCGCCGGGCCAATCTTTACATCATTCGGTATTCACAATATTGATGAGGCGAATCTTATGCAATGTCTATAGAATATATAGTCTCTGTCTCTGGCAACACGGCTCACAGCAGCAATCAAGTCACAAAAAAATCACTCATTTTTATTTTATTTTAGACAAAGAACTAAAATATAAGGAAGCGGTGCAGTTATACAAAAATGAAGTACTTTTCATGGTGGTGTTGAATCACACTAATACACAAACATACACACAGGGTCGCATTCGGGAACGAAGTTATAAATGGCGCAAAGAATGGAGCCCTTATTTGAATACTTTTTATTAAATTTCTTTTAAATTTAAAAAATCGTTTGAAATCATATTTTAATTACATATTTTTTTAATTTTATTGTATTTCCACACCACCTTCGAGGTATACAATTTGGTGCGTTACCGATTTTTTTGGGTGTTCGGTTTCCCTGTAGGCCTATTGCACCCATAAAGAAAAGAAATCATTAGTGAATAATGTTAAAAGAAATGCATTCGTAATAATAAATTAATAAATATATTACAAATTTAAGTTTATTATATATATATATATATATATATATATGTATATATATATGTGGTGACTCAATACCACCACATATAAACACTGACACCACAACATACAAAACAACATACAAACTTTACAAATATTCACTTACACATTTATTTAAAAAATTATTATTTAAGATTTCAAAATTGTCAATTTTTATTTATCAAAAATTTTGTATATCATTTTAGTTATAAAATTCAGACTTAATTCTAACAGCAGCTAACGGTAGCACAATCTCAACTTTCGGCAAGAAATTACTCAACGTAAATTTAAAACTAAGACGCGATTTCCCTTTTACATTTATACTAGCAGACATTACAAGACCCATCATAGGAGCAGATTTCCTTACGAAATATGGACTCTTGATAGACTTAAAACACAAGAAACTCATTGATCCACTTACACCACTATCAGTTAACGCAATCACAGCATTTACAGAAACATCACTACCCAAACTTATTACACTAGACAACAAATATACAAATATACTAAAAGATTACCCATCACTAACAGCAGAACCCGACTACAACAAACCAGTTAAACACAAAACAGAACACCACATAACTACAGAAGGACAGTTACCTTTTTCAAGACCAAGACGCCTTGACTCCAACAAATACAAAATTGCCAAACAGGAATTTGATTTCTTAATCAAAGCAGGTATCTGCCGTCCTTCAGACTCCATGTCAGCTTCTCCACTACATCTAGCACCCAAAAAAGATGTGAACGACTGGAGACCCTGTGGTGACTATAGAAGACTAAACGCCATTACAGTTCCAGACCGCTACCCTCTACCACACATACACGACCTATCTATAGACTTACACAATAAACACATATTTTCAAAATTAGATCTAGTTAGAGCATACCACCAAATCCCCATGGCCACACAAGACATACATAAAACCGCGATTACAACACCGTTCGGAACGTTTGAGTTTCTGAGAATGCCATTCGGTTTAAGAAATGCAGCTCAAACATTCCAACGATTTATCAACGAAGTATTACGAGAACTAGACTTCGTATTTGTATACCTCGACGACATTCTTGTGGCCAGCGAGACAGAAGAAGAACACGTTAAACATCTAAATTTAGTTTTTGAACGACTAGACAATTACGGACTAAACATCAAACCAAACAAATGTATTTTCGGCGTAGACAGAATAAATTTTTTAAGTTATGACATTTCAAACAAAGGCATACAACCATCTCCCGATAGAATTCAATGCATTGTTAACTATCCAAAACCAGAAACAGTTAAACAAATGCAAAAATTCACCGGGATGATTAATTACTACCACAGATGCATTCCAAAATTAGCACACACACTTACACAAATTTACGATATGATAACTTCAGCATCAAAAACAAAGGACAAACACTTAACATGGACAGAAAACACAACAGAAGCATTCGCAACGATAAAAGAAAGTTTTACTAAGGAAGTGCTACTTAATCATTTTAATAGCAAAGCAAAACTTTCTATCGCTGTGGATGCATCTAACACTGCTATCGGTGCAGTTTTGCAACAAGAACACAATCAGGAAACAGAACCACTAGCTTTCTTTTCAAAGAAATTATCTCCATCAGAGACAAAATACAGTACGTTCGATCGCGAACTTTTAGCAATTTATCTTACAATTAAACACTTTAGACACTATTTAGAGGGACGAACATTTACTATATACACAGATCACAAACCACTTACTTCAGCATTACATTCTAAAACAGAGAGAAGCCCAAGACAAACACGACACCTAGAATTCATTGCACAATTTTCCAAAGACATCAGACACATTAAAGGTACCGATAACACCGTAGCGGACGCACTTTCAAGAGCTGAGATAGAGGCTTTCACAACCTCTGAGATTAACCTCAGAACTCTACACAAAGAACAGAATACAGATTCAGAACTACAAGAGATACTTAATAAACACACCTACAAATGCGAACAAATACACATTCCAATACTTAACATTAAAATTTGGTGCGAACAAACAAGTTCAGGAACACGTCCATACATTCCACAAACATTACGCAAACAAATTTTTGAACAATTACATAACATTTCACACCCAGGTACACGAGCTTCTCGACGTCTCATAACACAAAGATATTTTTGGCCCAAAATGAACAAACAAATCAACAAATGGTCAAAAGAATGCGTTAGATGCCAACGAGCTAAAATACATCGACACACGAAGACAATCCCACACAAGATAGACATACCACACGGTCGTTTTGAGCATGTTCACGTTGATTTAGTTGGCCCTTTACCAATATCTAAAGGTTATAGATATCTACTTACCTTAGTTGACAGAAACACACGTTGGCCCGAAGCGTATCCAATTAAAGATACCAACGCCAGTACTATCGTAGATACACTTCAAAAGGAATACATCTCACGTTTTGGAGTTCCTCTGGAAATTACTTCCGATCGAGGTCCTCAATTTACGTCCACAACATTTAGAAACTTCGTTAAGACACTAGGAAGCAAGCACATTACCACTTCTGCTTATTATCCACAAGCTAATGGGATTGTAGAACGATTTCACCGCCAACTAAAGACTTCTCTAATAGCGAGTAACAACCACACAAATTGGTACACAGAGTTGCCACTAGTTCTTCTAAGACTTAGGTCCACGGTCAAAGAAGATATTAAGGCTTCACCAGCTGAAATGGTTTTTGGTCAAACACTCAGACTACCACAACAACTAGTAATCCACAGCAGTCAGAACTTTAATTCGTCGGACACCTTGTCCAAACTTAAAGAGGTCGTAGAAGATCAAAAGTCAAACATTGCGCATCACAGCACTAACTTCCAACAATATATACCTCGAGCCCTTAGTACTTGTAACTTTGTCTTCGTCCGCAATGACACAATTCGTAAAACACTACAAGAGCCGTACGATGGTCCCTTCGAAGTTATTGAGAGAAAACCGAAATACTTCACAATTCGTAAAAATAACACTAACATAACAGTCAACATTGATAGGATTAAGCCCGCCACCTTAGACACCGAAACAGCACACACACATTCAACCAAACATAAAAATACTAAAAAAGTACACTTTAACCTATTAGCCAACACGACCAAAATTTTTCAGAAGGGAGGGGGAATAATGTGGTGACTCAATACCACCACATATAAACACCGACACCACAACATACAAAACAACATACAAACTTTACAAATATTCACTTACACATTTATTTAAAAAATTATTATTTAAGATTTCAAAATTGTCAATTTTTATTTATCAAAAATTTTGTATATCATTTTAGTTATAAAATTGTATTCATTGAATGTGAACCAAAAAATAAATTGTAAAAATAAAAAATATAATTTTGTCAACATCCACAAAGGGATCCACATATATATTATATATATATATGTATATATATATATTATATATATGTATATATATATATATATATTATAAATAATAAGTATATATAAATTATTTCTAAAACATATTTATGTAGAACACATGCAAAAAAAACAAAATTAATTCACATTTATATCATAAATAATAAATAATTTAAAATTAAAGACATACATATAAATTATTTCTAAAACATATTAACGTAGAACACATGCAAATAAAAGAATT
Organism: Pherbina coryleti; assembly: GCA_943735915.1. NCBI lineage: Eukaryota > Metazoa > Arthropoda > Insecta > Diptera > Sciomyzidae > Pherbina > Pherbina coryleti. The sequence goes on along the minus strand of OX030952.1, from coordinate 52,687,251 downwards.
AATTTATATACAAAATTATTATTCTCAAACTCCTTTAAAATGAATTGTTTTGTGTAATTTTTGCCGTACAATAAAAATAACGCGTTTTTAAAAAAATTGGAAAAAACTTGGAAATCTGTAAAAAACAACAAATTAATTTTATATGGTCACAATACATTAGTTTTATATTGTTAAAAAAGTAGCGCCCTGAAATGCATACCACCTCAGAAATTAAATGCGCCCGTGAAATGGTGTTTGACAGCTAACATATCACAATTTCGAAGCTTTCAATGGCGCCAGATTGCGCCAAATCGACGCGCTGAACACATTTAATTTTTCTTATATTTCTGATAAGAAATACATTTATTTCCAATTGGCATTCACTTCTCACTCATCACTCTTATCAAAATAACAATTTTATTCTTTAAAAACCTCACTTATCTTATGATACTTACTTGTGGAATGAAATCAGCACATTTTTGATTTTGCTGCCGCAGTTTTTCACAATACAACGCATATATAATGAATTCTTTTAATAAATTCTGATTTCACTTTCGAAATTTAAGAAAATTTGAGCGATAACAATCACTTTTTGATTTATTTATTTAATTTATTTGGAATCAATTTCACCGACACTTGCTTTCTTTTGTTTGTTTTTATTTTTGTGATGGCTAGCCTGTCAAAAAACACTTGCTATCTCCTTCACTCACAATTTTAGAAGTACTTCATCACACATACACTGTATGTGAGGTAAACGCCACTTCCTTATTTCTTATTTCTTTGATTTTAGAGCAAATATATTTTTGTATGGCGGGCGAACAGCTTTTGTGACGAGTCCAGCCATTAAAAGCTCGCTTTTTACGGAACAAAAAGTCTCGTTGCAATGTTTCGTTCAGTTACGTATGTGCATTTTGGGTTTTAACATTGGCTTCCATTTGTTCGAAGTTACTCGTAATGTCTCATTCTGTCTGTTTTGGTTAAGCCTTAAAGCTGCGAACATTGTATATACATGTGTGTGAGCAGAGAAAACATATTAAAGCAATAAAGAACGCAAGTTATGCATCTCTTTTGCACCATAATTCAATTCTTGACTAATGTAGAAGCTCTCATCAAGTACAAAAGAGAACGTCAAAAAAATTGCTTTCAACTCTTGACCAATGTAAAAGGGATCTTTGTTTTTGAAAAGGCACAACCAAGTAGAAATAGAAACAAATAGAATCTTAACTTAAATTTGTTTGAATTTTTGTCAAGCCCAAACTGAATATGTGATGTATCTATTTTTTTTTTCAATAGATGGCGGTGTGGTATATTTGGTTAATTGAATTAACTGAAGAGAAACAACACTTGAAAATTTCGAAAAGTTTATTTTTGCCTTAAATGACGTAAAATTTAATTACTCCTGTAAAGCAAAACAAAAATTAAAAATTTTTCAGCCCCCTTTTGATTATTTTTTTAATTTTTTTTAATATGTTTTACAAAAACTATCCTCTTGGTGCATATAACCTATACTATTATCTAAAAGAGGACTTACATACGTATGTTCGGTTGCGCAAAGCTTGAGAATGGCAGGCTCTATTTTAAAAATTCTTTTTCTCTAGGCTAGATAGATAGATATGCTTGGGGCGAGCTAATTCAGCTCTGGCACTGCGGCATCTTGTGATGCCTATTGTGCCATACCTTTTCTTTTCTTAAAGCAGTTCGTTTGCTTTAGTTTTTTTCAGAAAACATAATATATTTTCGAGGTTGAGGATCGCAAGGTGTCCTTGAGAGACTATTTCGCTATTTAGGATTCTCTTTCTTATATGGAGAAGAGCTGGACATTCAGTGAGAATATGTCTGGAGGTTTCTTCATCCTCAAGGCATAATCTACATAATGAATCCGTAGCGAGATTCATTTTTTGTAGGTGTTTCTTTATTTTGCAGTGTCCAGTTATAATTCCGGTCATCATCTTTAGGTCTTTCTCTAGGCTAGCTATGGTGCCCAGTTGGGACATAGGTTACATAAATTTGATAACCATTATTAAAATAATTAATTTAAAAGCAAAGAGAATAACCATACAATTTCTTTATTCTTATTCTCAGAGAGAAAAACTTTTCTCTTTAAAGCTCTTTGCAGCTCAAAAAAAGGTTGTACCCAAAGCCATGGTGTTGTTGTATTTAACGTCCGTGGCCTCCGTGCTTTCCGCAAGGAGAAGAGAGACCAGAGACGGGAGAGCGAGTAAAAGACTTTTTTTATAGTTTTAGTGTTATGGTTTCTTTTATTTGATTATTAAAGTCCGCTGTCTTGGCGTGGCTGCAACTTTAATAATTGTTATTTAATAATTTTACTACAAGGCCCGCTGTCTAGGCGAGGCTGCGACCTTAGTAATTATAAGTTAGTGCTTTCTGCAGCTGCTGCTCTCTGTTCGTTTCTACGCCGGTCTCGGGTTTATAAAGCAAAATCTTCACTTTCCAATGGGTTCCTTTCTTCCAGAAACCTCCCACAATTTCCATAATTTCCAATAAGTGGAAATTATGTATCGATTCTACCCAATAAAAACATTACATATCATTCATAAAATTCCTTACATAATTTACATATTACTTCCCCTTTGGCGGTACGTAATCACGTACGCCTTACATATTGCATGGCTGCAGGCATTGCACTTTGCGAGCAGCGCAGCAACTAGGGCAGGTAAATGATCGCTATTATGCTGATCATGCAGGCTAATGCCGATGCACCCAAAACAATTCATTGTTTTGCTTTTTTTTTTTTTTGTTGTCGCCGACGTCGTGGTCGGAAACACTTGACAACTAAAAGCAAGCAATGATTTTGTTTGTTTTGGTAATTTTAACCGTGTGTTAAAATTAGATCATATTTTCATAAGCGCCAGCAATTCGAGTCACCGTACTTGAATTGGGTCTTGGTCGTTCATGGAAAGGATAGCAATAAATTTAGTTTGATGTTTTTTAAGTAACAATAAAATTTAATTTATTGATTGGTTCGTAGGAATCGATTTATGGCTTTGGCTTGGTGTGAGGTCGGTGTGCACATGATAAGGGTGTACAAAGTGTACAGGGTAATGTTGTGCGGGTCACAACAACCCTCCCCCCTTATAAAAGAAAATTTTTCTCCTTGAAGAGGTTGAAAAATTTTCTGTCGCGTTGTTGACCGGTGAGCAGAAAGGAACATAGAGTATTAACAATTTGTTCGTAATTAAGTGAGAATAATAAAGATATCTATCAGCTAATAAGTCTAATTACATGATTAGTGTGATTATATACATTTTTTTTTCGTGTTTATATAGATATTTATTTTTTTTTTCTATTTATTTATATATATACTATGTGAATTTATCATAATTAAACTTCTTAAAATAATGTAAATAATTTGATTTGCGAATATACATATTGTGTGAGTAAAAATTTGTTTTTTGTTTTTTTTTTTATAATCATGTTTGTTTCTAGTTTGAATTAATAATAACAAAAAAAAATTATTTTTTTTTTTGTGATTGAAAGTTTTTGTTTTTTTTTTTTACTTTTCGATTATTCGAATTAATATTTGATGTCCGATACTTAACGCCCGATATTTAACTGCAACGCCCGTTCAAACAAAATGAATTGGTAATGGCAACGCTCGTTTAAACTTTTAATGAAGTTTTACTTTTATAATTTTGAACGAATTGAAAAATGTATTTAAATCTATGGCTTGAAAATTCTCTACCTCACCTGCAAGATGTACAAAACCTAATCAAGATAGACCACTAAACTTGATAAAAAATGAGAACGCAAATTTAATTTATAGTAAACATTTTTTTTTTTTTTTTTATTTTATTTATTTTTATTTCTTTTAATCTTTAAGTGCATTATTGGGGATCCCAGATGCGCGTCTCCCTTTTTTTTTTGTTGTCGGAGCGCCTCCTCGTATTCCTTGATTAGTTCCGTAGGAACTTCTTGTGTTTCCTCATCGTCGTTGAGGACTGGGCAAGCTTTTGTAGTGGCGATCTTTTCCATAGTTTGGAGCTCCTTAGTGGCCTGGATGCACGCTAGAGTGTCCTCCTCTAGCGTGTCTAAATTGTCGAAGTCGCTGGCCGTGGGCTCCCGATCTCTCCGTCCCATGTAGGACCAGATCATTTTCATCGCCCTGACTTTAGCCTCGTTTGTCATAGGTGTACTGTCCATATTAGTTAATTGTTGACTGTAAATTTTGTTAATTTTTTCAGGCTTTTATATGAAAGCGAGGAAGAAAATTTTGCGTAGTCATTTATTTTTTTTTTTGATTATATTATTTTTTTTTTTTTTTTTTTGAGGAAAATTTCGCTTAGTGTGTGTTTCTGTCTTATTCCCTTCCTTTTTTTTTTTTTATATATATATTTTGTTTTTTTCTTCTTTTTATGCTTGTGTAGGCAAGACAAACCTTGGCTTGGCGTAGTTGCCTTCTGTAATTTCCGTTGTTATGGATTTTTTGTTCTTTTTATGTGCGTGACATGGCTCTCCGCAAAATCGCCCAAAGAAAAATCGCCCAAAAAAAATAATGAAAAATCACCCAATTTTTTTCCATACGAATTTGGGTGATTTTTCATATGAAAAAACACCCAAAAAAATTGGGCGATTTTGCATTTTTGTTGGGTAAAATTTCGTTTTTTGCTTTTGGGCGAAATTTCACCCAACTATATTGGGCGAAATTTCACTTACTGTTAAAAATAGTGTTTATTTAGTTAAAAAAAATTTTTTTTTGACTTTGTACATAATATTTTAAAAAAGTATGACAAATAGAAGTAAAAACTATATTTTTATTTAAGACTTTAATATTCTAAGTAATATAGAACCGATTTGAAAAAAATCAAACCAAAAATATAGCCGTAAGCCAAAGATACACGGTGCATTTAAGGGTTAAATAAGAAACGTCAATCAGTTCTTTAAGATAACGGTATTTAAAGTAAAAGCAGCGGTTCTTCTTTGCTTGAGTTTGCTTGGTCAAGTCAAAGGAAATATTTAGTACCGCGCCCGCGCATCGCGACGCGGCGGATCGCGCGCGCCACCCGTCGCCCCGCCCTGCTCCCCTCCACCACCTCCGCCGTCATTTTTTCTTTTTGAAATTTTTTGATAACCAAAGAAACTTGTTGTTTTGAAAAAGAATCAGTATTTTTCCCTTGTACGAAATGTTTTTATAGATTTTAAGTATGAGATTATATAAAATTAAAATGAATTAAATTTTTAAATTTAACGCACTTCCTACATAAATAGTATTATAATATAATATCCACATAAAAAGTATTTATATCATCAAATGATTGAATTAAAATAGACTTAAAAAAAAAATACTGGCCTTGAAAATGCTCATTTCGTACAAGGGAATGTCGTATATCGTGTGGGAACACAATGTAAAATATTGGGCGGTTTTTCATTTTTTTGGGTGAATTTTCGTTTTTGTTTTTGGGTAATTTTTCCAAAAATGTTTGGGCTTTTTTTCGTTTTCTTGGGTAAAATTTCGTTTTTTCGTTTTGGGCGATTTTTCATAAATTTTGGGTCATTTTTCATTTGGGTGATTTTTCCTTTTTTTTTTTGGGCGATTTTTTTTTGGGCGATTTTGCGGAGAGCCGCGTGACATATGTATATTTTATAACCCGCACAAAGGGTTAAAACGATCAAAATTCCGTAGATCAGGCTGTAGTGATGCACATCATGCGAGTTTGCCTGGTTAATGTCGGTTTTTTCCGCCGATTTTTCATTCTTTATCAGAGTGGAAAGTTTTTCCAATTCCTCTCGCTGATTTGCAGTATCGAGAAAGACCGTTTGTTTCGGAATATCTGTTTGAAAGCTGTTTTCCTGTTGTGGCTGAATATATTTAGTTATGTTTAATGGCGGAACGTAGTGATTGTTAATTTTTGTTGTTTTGATACTTGAGCTTCTTAGAGTTAGGTCTTTTGATTTTATATAGCAATTCTCGTCGAGGTCAATTATAGCTGAGCTAGTCAAGGTCATAGGTGTAATTTTTTCTTCGCATATGACATTTATTTGGTATGTGCCTATTGTTGAGTATATCCATCGGTTTGCCTGAGCAAGTTGTATCCAGATTATACCCACATCTGCCTTTCTGATATCGCAGTTTTGTGGCATTTGCTCGCTTGTAAGTAGACTGACTACACAGTTTGTGTTTTGTTCGTTTACCGTGTATACGGGATGTTCTGCGTGACATAGATATTGTTTAATATCCATTTTGATGCAATTTGTTAGTTCTTTCGCGTTGATCTCGTAGTAATGTTCTCTTTCGTAATCGATGGCAATTTGTTTAATATTAGAGTTTATAAAAATAAGTTTATTTGAGTGTTTCGTGGGAAAAGGTATAACGTTATAAATTTGGTATGTAGTACTATATAGTAAAGGAATTGTTATTTTAAAAATGATTTTATTGTCTATTATCTTTGAATGCATGGTTGAAATTTGATAAAGTGTCAGTATATTATTATTGAGGTTAGGCGGAATCCTTAGATTAGTGGGCAAAGATTTCCTTATAGTTGTAAGTATTAGTTGTAGTTGTTCCGGTGATATTATTGATGGATGTGGCTTGCCATGTTTGGCTTTTGACATCAAATCGAGGAGGTTGTCCACGACGTTTTGATAGCGCATTAACATTAGTGTTGTGAGAGAGGTGAGAGCTTCCATTTGAAGGGGTGCTCTGGCATCATGTTTTGATTTTAAAATATATGCCATTTGTTGCTGAACGTTATTTATCCGGTTGTCCATTGCAATGACCTGATGATCTAAGTTTGATTTTGATTTATTAAATATATTGTTTGTTGTTTCTATAATCAGAGTTTGCTGTTTAATTAAATCAAGTAAATGGTTTTCATTTTTCGCTAATTTATCTATTTGACCATTGTAGTGTTCCGCATCTTCTTCGCTGAGTGTCCCGAATAAAGTTTTTTCTATAGTTCCAATTGCTCCAAATAGGGCTCTTTTGGATCGGTAATTCGGTTGTAGAACATCCATTTTTTGACGAAGCTCTGTAGTTATGTGATTTATTTCAAAGACGGTACTGTTGCATATTGTAGAGAGCTCATTATCTGAAGGTATTTGTTTGCAGATTGTGTTTATTTTTTCAATTGTAGTTGCCATGTTGTAAATTCCTCGAGTAAGATCCGTTATATTGTAGTATGCGACTATGGTCCATTCATTTGTGTATAGTTGTAAGTCTCCTATCTCTTCGAAATATATTCCTGGGTTGTTTCGTATCGGCGTTATTTTTACAGAGGCGTATGCATATGATGCCAAGGCTATTAAGGTAATCAGCATGATCATCTGAAAAATACATATTCTTCCTTAGGTTTCCTTTGCCAAAAGTATGTATTTTATTTTTTGTATTTATTAATGTTGTGAACTTGATGTGAGCTTTTAAGTGTATGAAGTGTTTTTATATGTGTGTGTTCTTAACAACCAAATGTTGTGTTTAATCTGAAAATTGCTTGAGGTTGTTATTGTGTATCACTTTGATTTTATTTCGAATTTTTATGGCAGTATTTTCAGGTGATACTATTTTTATAACTTCGAAAGGACCTTCCCATAGTGACGAAAATTTGTTTTTTCTAGTTTGGTTTTTAATTAGAACCTTTTCACCTACGTTAAATGTTTTCGGTTTTGCACCTTTGTCATAGTATTCCTTAGATTTTTCTTTTTTTTTCCTTTAAAGTTTGTCCAGCGATCTTAAATCCATGTTGTAATCGAGCTTTCAATTCGTTAGCGTAATTTTCATAATTATAGTTTATAGATGGATCTTTTTGTAAGCTGGAAGGAATCTTAGCTGGGTATCCATAAAGTAGTTCATGTGGACTGTAATTTGTACTGCTATGTGGTGTATTATTAAAAACAAATATTGCATATGGTATCCAATCGTCCCAAGTTAAAGGATCATTATTTACGTAATGTCGAAGGTATTCGGCTAAAGTGCGATGGCTTCGCTCAAGTGCTCCATTTGTTTGTGGATGGTATGGCGTTGTTTGTAATTTTTTAATTTTTAGTAATTTGCACATTTCTTTAAAAAGTTCGCTTAAAAAATTTGTTCCTTGGTCAGTTAGTAGAGAATCTGGAAATCCAAATCTGCAAAGTATCTGTTCAACGAAAGCCCGTGCAACTGTTGTCGCTTCTATGTTTTCCAGAGGTATGGCTTCAGTGAATTTGGTTAAGTCATCTTGAAAAGTTAAGATGTATTTATTGCTCTTGTATGTCCCTGGAAGGGGGCCGACTATGTCTAGTGCTACTCTTTCAAATGGTGTCGAGCTGGTTGTTGTAATTTTCATTGGCACTTTTGGAGATTTATTGAGCTTATTCTTCTGGCATGATTCGCATTTTCTTACATGAAGTTCAACATCTTTTTTCATCGTTGGCCAGTAGTACTTTTTCTTAATTCTTTTCATTGTTTTATTTATACCTTGGTGTCCTCCGAACGATGATTCATGGTATTCCTTTAATATCTTGTTTATTTCTTCAACATTTTCTACGATTGTTCTCGAATTCGTATGTAAATAAATTGTTTTATTTGGAAATACGGCTTGAAGTATAGTTTTAAAATTTGCATTGAATTGGGAGTTAAAGTTGGGGATTGATATTGCGATTGTTTCTTGATCCTGTTTACAATTTTCGTTTTTAATTTGTTGTAAAGTCTTTTGCGCTAATTCTAGATCTTTTGAGATCCTAAATGGAATGGGTAAAGTGGTTGTTAATAACCTAGCATTATCATGTGTGTAGACTTCCGTTTCCCCTATTATTGGTTTTATAAAATTTGGAATTATTTTCATTACCAGTTTTTCCTCTTTTGATTCTGTGATTGGTAATATTAGTATTTTTGTTTTTGATACTTTATTTGAAAGAATTGGTTCTTGGGTTTCTATGATGTTGTATTTTTGAGTTTCCTGGTCATTTGGCATTTGTGTTTCTTTGCTTTGTTTATTATTTGGTATTCGAGTTTCTTTGTTTTGATTTTGTTGTGCCATTTGTCTTGTAATGACCAGTACTTTATTTTCTTCCTCTATGCGACTCAGTGCATCAGCGTTTGTATTTATTTTCCCTGCCTTATATTTGATTGTATATTCATATTCTGATAACAGAATTCGCCATCTGGCTAACCTTGACATTGGGTCTTTTAGCTTCATTAACCATTCCAGTGGTTTGTGATCAGTGTAGATTGTGAACTTTTTACCGTAAATATAAGGTCGGAACTGTTTGACGGCGAAAACAATTGCTAGCAGTTCTTTTTCCGTGGTACTATAGCGTGTCTCTGCATCGTTCAAGGTTCTACTTGCGAAACATATTGGCTTGTCTTTTCCAATTATACCTTGAGATAAAACTGCTCCAAGTCCTGCATCACTCGCATCTGTGGTTACTATGAATTCTTGATTAAAGTCAGGATATGCTAATATTGGAGGATTGATTAATTTGTCTTTTAACTTTGTAAATGCTTCATCGCAGAATGCATCCCAGTTAAATTTAGTATCTTTTTTCAGAAGTTTTGTAAGTGGTTTCGCTATACTTGAAAAATTTTCGATAAATCTTCTATAATAACCTGCAAACCCTAGGAAAGACTTAATTCCTTTTGCGTTAATTGGCGTGGGGTAAGTTTTTACCACCTTGATTTTTCCCGGATCAGGTTTTATTCCGTCTTCAGAAATGATATGGCCTAAGTAAGTGAGCTCTTGTTTGAGAAAATTACATTTATCTGGTTGCAACTTTAAACTATGCTGTCGCAGTCTGTCAAATATTTTAATCAATTTATTATTATGGTCCTTTAAGTCGTACCCGTAAACTACAATGTCATCAACGTAGACAAAGCATTCGAATCCTTGTAATCCCATTAGAACATTATTAATTAGTCTCTGAAATGTTGCAGGCGCATTTTTTAAACCAAATGGCATTCGGTTGTATTCATAATGTCCGAAAGGTGTGCTGAATGCGGTTTTGCACTTGTCAGATTCTTTGACGGGAATCTGGTGAAAGCCTTTTGCAAGATCTAGAGTACTGAAGTATTTAGCCCTACCCAACTGATCTAATATGTCTGTTATGTTTGGTAATGGGTATGCATCGCCGACAGTTAAATCGTTAAGTTTGCGAAAATCTACAACAACTCTCCAGCGCTTTTTGCCTTCTGAGTCTGCCTTTTTGGGTACTAACAACAAAGGTGAGTTCCATGGACTCGAACTTGCACGAATAATGTCATCGTTCAACATTTCATTGACTTGCTTATGGATTTCTTGCCGCTGACTTTCAGGAAGTCTGTATGGTCTAACAAATAAAGGAGGTTTGTTTGCCTCTGTGATAATTTCATGTTCTGCTGTTTGAGTACAAGTGAGGTGATCTCCCTCGAAATAAAATAAGTCATTATAATTCCTACAAATTTCTAATATTGATTTCTTTTCCTCATTATTACAGTGCGTTAGTTCTATGTTTCTTTCTATTTTATTTAATCTACCCTTTATAAGATCTTTGGTTTTATCTAATTTGATTTCGTTGTAATTTTCTACATTTTCCCACTCGTATTGAATTTTGTTTAAATTGATTTCTTTAATTTCTTCTGTTGTATTCATAAGAAAAACTTTTACTTTATTTTCGATTGGGCGTACCAGGGTCTCCGCCAAATATACTCCTGGGTTTATTTGTTTCTTGTGGATCACTGCGTCTTTTGTATAAGCAAAAGGGATCTCGACAAGTTGTTTGCAGCGAGGTTGCAAGGTTATGGTTTGTAGCCCGTAGACATCAGGTTGAGTTGCCTCAATCCTGTTTTTACAAATCCTTTCATTATTCGAAAATAATGCCTTAGTTTCCTCTTTATTTGCCTTCACAATATTTTTGATGATTTTATTTTCACTTTGAGGTAACAATGTAACAGATTGCGGCCCGTAGACATTAGGGTGAGGATTCTCAATATGACTTAGGCCATTCGGCGCATATTCCTGCTCCTCTCTCCTATTTTCACAATTCCTTTTGTTACCCGTAGGCAACACATTGTTTTCCTCTTTTGTGATTTTTTCATCATTTATTTGTGGGTTATTTTGATTAACTGCCTCGTTTGAGCAGTCTACTGGTATTTCCAGATGTTTATTTTTGAAATCAATTCTACAGTTAAAAGTGGTGAGAAAATCGCTCCCTAAAATTCCATCATAGGATAGATTAATATTTTTATTTAAAATATGAAAATTATGTCTTAATGTTATAATTTGGTCATTAAAAGGGATATTTATTGATTTAATCTGTTCCCCTAGAGTTTGCATTGCATTACCTGAAATTGTTGATACTGTATGTTTACTTTGTCTATTTATTATGTACTCAGGCTCAGTATCTTTTAATAAGCTAATTTGAGCGCCTGTGTCTACTAATAGTGAAGTTAAATGTTTATGTGAAGGTTCGAGTTTAATGCGCAGCACCGGCTCTTCGGACTCTCTACAAAAAGGAATAATTATTGAGTAGCTTAGTTTTGTGCTTGGTGCACATCGGCTTTTATCTGCATCCGGGGAGAAGTGCCGCTGGTTTCTTCCCGAGCTATTCCGTTTCCCGATGAATTATTAGTCTGATGCACTTGGTTAGGTTGGCTGTATTGACCTCTGAAAGGGTTGTAGTGTGCATTTGAGCCATCATTAATTCTTCGATTCTGAAAATGTCCAGCGTTTCGCTGTCGAGATCTACACTCTTGGTACGTGTGATTCGGCCGTTTGCAATATGTTCAAAATATTGATTGTGTTTCCTTTTTGATATTAGAAAAATTTTGAATATTTTGGGAGCGAAAATTAGAAGTGTTGTTGGAGTTGGAAGCATTATTTTTTCTATAACAAGTTTCCTGCGTGTGCCCTAACTTTTTACAATAGCTGCAGGAAGGTCTGTTTTGAGCTGGTGAAAATTGAGGAGTTTTTTCGAGCCGCACTGAATGCTCTTCAGCATAGGCGATGGCTTTCTTTAAGTCTTGTGCATTGTGTGCCTTTAAAATTAAACGCAGGTTTTGGTTACGTAAGCCATCCTCGAATACTTGAAGGGCTAATCGGTCATTTTCACATATTAAATATTGCCTAACTGATTCTTCACCTGTGCTAGCGAAAGTAGCGGAATTTAGAGAATGTAATAGCTTTCCTACCCGTTCACCAAATTCTTTAATCGATTCATTTGATCGTTGTTTAGCGGTGAGTAGTTCGTTCTGGGCAGATGTCCGCGATTTTTCTTCCTTGAACTCTTTTTCCAAATCTCGTACCAAATCATTCCATTTGGTAAAAGATTTGAACTGGATGAGTTCAAAGGCTGGGCCCCCCAATCGAGTTTTTACAACTTCAAGGATAAATGTGTGCTCTGCCTCGGTTTTAGCAGACGAAAATAATATGTTGCCGCAAGCTATAAATTTATTTAAATCGGCTGGATTGCCGTTAAATACCGGAACGATATTGTAAATATCGTTTAGAGTGAATTTAAGATCCATATTTAAAAACTCAGGATCTTCCGCGTCAGAACGAAAAGAAGAATCGAAAAATGGTAGAGAAGCAAAGTTCTGAACTACCTTAGCCGCGCGTTGACGTGTACGAATTTTGAAAAAATTTTAATAGATTTCTGAGCAGAAATGTGTGTATAACTCAATTCTCTGTTTTTCACAAAAACTTTCAATTGTACATAAATCTTAATTTTGCTTTTTTTTTTTTTTTTTTTTTGAAAATAAATTTGTGTTGTTTTTTTTTTTTTTTTTTTTTTTTAAGAAACTTTAAATCAAATATTGCCTACTTATAAATTCGTGTATATATATATATATTTGTATATTTATTTTTTTTTTTTTTTTTTTATAAAAATTTAGACTTTTGCTTACTATGGTACTCTTTTTTTTTCCTGTTTGCTCCTGAAGTCTGTCAAAGTTGCGTCGTTGATACTGTTGATGCTGTTGAAGCGGTTGATGCGGTTGATGCTGTTGATGCTGTTGATGCTGTTGATGCTGTTGATGCTGTTGATGCTGTTGATGCTGTTGATGCTGTTAAAGCTGTTTGTTACTGTTTGTTGCTGTTGAATGCTGTTGATGCTGATGCTGATGATGCTTTTGTGGAATATTTTTTTTTTTTGATGTTGTTGCTGCCAGGAGGCTCTTAGTAGCCTTAAAGCTGGTTATCCTGGGCTTCTTGATGGGCCAGGAGACTTCACGTCTTAAAGCTGGTTAACCTGGGCTTTCCTCTTAAAATTTCACTTTTTTTTTTTCACTGTTCCGATGTTTTAGCCTCGGTACGCTTTTCTTCACTTTTTTTTTTTTTTTTACTTTTAAACAATAAAAACTGCCGATGTCGAAGCCTCGGTACGCTTTTTGACTTTAAAAAATATTTGTATTATATTATATATTTTTTTTTTTGTTATTAAAAGGATGTTTCTTCCTTTTTGTTGGTTTAAGGGAGTTGTATCCCACCGCTGCCACCAAATGTTGTATTTAACGTCCGTGGCCTCCGTGCTTTCCGCAAGGAGAAGAGAGACCAGAGACGGGAGAGCGAGTAAAAGACTTTTTTTATAGTTTTAGTGTTATGGTTTCTTTTATTTGATTATTAAAGTCCGCTGTCTTGGCGTGGCTGCAACTTTAATAATTGTTATTTAATAATTTTACTACAAGGCCCGCTGTCTAGGCGAGGCTGCGACCTTAGTAATTATAAGTTAGTGCTTTCTGCAGCTGCTGCTCTCTGTTCGTTTCTACGCCGGTCTCGGGTTTATAAAGCAAAATCTTCACTTTCCAATGGGTTCCTTTCTTCCAGAAACCTCCCACAATTTCCATAATTTCCAATAAGTGGAAATTATGTATCGATTCTACCCAATAAAAACATTACATATCATTCATAAAATTCCTTACATAATTTACATATTACTTCCCCTTTGGCGGTACGTAATCACGTACGCCTTACATATTGCATGGCTGCAGGCATTGCACTTTGCGAGCAGCGCAGCAACTAGGGCAGGTAAATGATCGCTATTATGCTGATCATGCAGGCTAATGCCGATGCACCCAAAACAATTCATTGTTTTGCTTTTTTTTTTTTGTTGTCGCCGACGTCGTGGTCGGAAACACTTGACAACTAAAAGCAAGCAATGATTTTGTTTGTTTTGGTAATTTTAACCGTGTGTTAAAATTAGATCATATTTTCATAAGCGCCAGCAATTCGAGTCACCGTACTTGAATTGGGTCTTGGTCGTTCATGGAAAGGATAGCAATAAATTTAGTTTGATGTTTTTTAAGTAACAATAAAATTTAATTTATTGATTGGTTCGTAGGAATCGATTTATGGCTTGGGCTTGGTGTGAGGTCGGTGTGCACATGATAAGGGTGTACAAAGTGTACAGGGTAATGTTGTGCGGGTCACAACAGTGTAATTAAGAAGGTGATTGTGAATTTTTAACTTCCCTCAAAAAAATGTTACCTACCCTTGTCAAAAACAGCTGATGCCAAATTCTAATCCCCAACTCACACGGTGATTGCCAATCAAGCAATCTGGTCATTTTGTTGTGGCTTTCAAAGAGAAACTGTCAAAAACTCTGAGAGCCAGAGCGGATGAACACAGATTGCAGCAATCTAAATTTGTTCATTTTGATATTGCTGTACATGTCGGCAATCAGCGATCTGAATAGTGTTGCAAGGTGGCGAAATAAAATTTTCAAGGAAATATCTAATTATGATTGGCGTGTCGTGTGAGTTACCAACAATCAGATTGTGAAAGAGAGTAAGAAAAGTTCATCGATTGCCAATCAAGCAATCCCGTGTGAGTTGGCCATAAGCAACAGTTGCTAAACAATCTATTACAATTTTTTATTGAGTGCAAGCGATTTGACACTTTTATGCAGTTTTTCTTTTTTTTCTTACTTTCTCAAAATTTTTTGACAACCGTAGGACCCCTTTTAGATTGGTCAAGACTTGAAATCAATTCTTTGCTATTCCCTTTTAAACTTACCCTCTCTCATGTTGATGTCCGCGTCTTTCATCAAAAAACTCAGAGACTTGATTTCAAGTCTTGACCAATGTAAAAAGGGTCTAGGGAAATTAGTAAATGTGACGTTCACTCTGTTAATTACACCATGCCCAAAGCTAATAAGGTAGAACATATCGCTCATTTACTAAAAGAGTGTCATAACTCAAAAAACGCGATTTTGCAGAAAACGCGTTTGAAGTTTTTAATTGACTCCCATCTTGCACGGCATCCCAACGGCACTTTATCTTCTCATGCAGAGAGTATATAACTTATGAGTGTGAAATTTTTACACAATATAAAGCATGACATTACGAATAATTCTGCATCAATAAGTCGAAAATGACGTTTTTGAGTTATGACAGTCTTATAGTAAATGAGCGATATGTATATGTCATACTTCTGTATTCCAACTCCGAAATCGAAGTGAGACAGCCATAACAACATAAGATGTTGTTTGTATTAGTATATTTGAATAGATGAAAATTACTAAACACAAAAGAAAATGTCAAATCGTCACAGGGGCGGTTGTTATAAAAACGTTTGCCCCAAACTTATAACAAATCATATTTGTTTTGCCTAAATCACAGGTACGCACTATTATAAAACAATTATACCAACGCCTGAAATATGATTAAATTTAAACAAACAAAATTTTAACCATTAAAATTCAATTTCAATTTCAATTAAATGAGCAAATATTTTAGCATATCAGAATTATTTTCTTTTGCATGCCACAAGTTGAATAGATTAGATAAAAGTAAAATTTAACAACAGGATTAATAAATGAGATAACAACAAGTGAGATATGAATTAAAAACTTAAAATTATATAAAATAAAAATTAATGAATGAGTGATTTTAATAGTATAAAAATAATATGTGTAACAGCAGTTTTGAGATATATGAAACATTCTAAGAATAATAACCTTAAAAGAATATATATATACATATATATATATACTAGCGATACCCGGCACGCGTTGCTGCACCCAGCAAGTATATTGAAAATAATAAGTAAATTCAAAACTTTTATTAGTCCTTTAGTCTAACACCACGCTTATGTTCCACTGCCCGTTACAGTTTCCCAGTAGCAGAACATCACTCCCAGGTGACAATTCCATTATGAGTTTCAATGTCCTGTGATTTAAGCTTCCATAGCTTTTCTGTATAGAGAATCGTACAACACCCCCTTTTCCAATGCACATACCAGTTTTCCAGTAGAAAGACTTTGGCATACGACGTTTAGTTCCAAAGCTATTCAATATCAAAAATTTGACTTGTGTGGTCGAACCCATAACCCATTTCCCTATGTCCGTCCCAGTTCTCTTGTTTATTTATAAAAAAAACTTATTGAATCACACAATGTCAATTCTATAAAGTAAAAAGTCAGCCGTTTGTTCCTTTTGTTCATTTATAAATTACATGAAAACCACCGTCAAAACATGTGTAGAAAAGTTGCATACAGCGAAACAAATAAACATACGTACATACATACATACATACAAACATACATACATACATACATCAAGTTGGATTGAATCTCATTCTCATCAAAAAAATCCTCAACATGCTAAAGGTGGTCAGTGAATCCCCTTTTAACAAAACTGTGTTAGATTAATTCACCTCATCAAAAGTACTTTCAACATATTAGAATGTACTTCGATCCAATTAGCTTTAAGCGCAGCAAAGTATGTATGTATATGTATTTGTTTGTTTGTTTTGTTGTTTTGTGCTTGCTGAGGACAAAAAGAGTATAGTAGAGAGCAACATGCAGTTTATTGAGGCTCTCACAGCACAAACGCATGAAAAGCTAACGATCAAGCAATGCATGGCATTGTGGATGATTTTTTAAAAAACTTAACACTTTAATTAAAGACACTTATTATTGAAATTTCGAAAAGAAAGTAACCAATGAACCTTTTGTAGCACAAATGTGATATTTTAAAACTTATTTCAAAAAAATAGGACCAGTACTTTTGGAGTTTTGCGGACACAAAAAATGTTCACTTTCATTTTATATAATAGTATAGATATAGATATAACTAGCGATACCCGGCGCGCGTTGCTGCACCCGGCAAGTATATTGGAAACAATAAGTAAATTCAAAACTTTTATTAGTCCCTTAGTCTGATACCACGCTCATGTTCCACTGCCCATTACAGTTTCCCAGTAGCAGAACACTCCCAGGTGACAATTCCATTATAACTTTCAATGTCCTGTGATCTTAGCTTCCATAGCTATTCTGTATAAAGAGCCACACCCCTTTGCCAATGCACTTACCAGTTTTCCAGTAGAAAGACTTTGGCAATTAGTAACTCCATACTGAGTTTTATTGTCATGCGCCGTTTAGTTCCAAAGCTACTTACTTACTTATCTGGCGCTTACAACCGTAGGTCGGTTTTGGCCTCGTATAAGAAATTGCGCCAGCCATTTCTGTTCTGAGCTTGCTGGCGCCAGTTGGAAACACCAAGTGTAGTCAGGTTATCCAACACCTGATCCTTCCAACGAAGATGTGGGCGTCCTCTTCTGCGTTGACCACCACCGGGCACCGAATCGAATACTTTTTTCGCTGGAGCGTCGTTTTCCATTCGCTCAACATGACCTAGCCAGCGGAGCCGCTCGATTTTAATACGCTTAACTATGTCGATGTCAGCGTACAGCTCATACAGCTCGTGGTTCCATCGAATTCGGTACTCGCCATTGACGCAGATTGGACCGAAGATCTTACGAAGGATCTTTCTCTCGAAGGCTCCCAAAGTCTTTTCATCAGAACTGCTCAACGTCCAGGTTTGTGCTGCATATAATAGGACGGGCATGATTAGTGACTTATAGAGCGTGAGTTTTGTTCGTCGAGAGAGGGCTCTACTTCTCAATTGCCTACTCAGCCCAAAGTAACACCTGTTGGCAAGAGTTATCCTTCGCTTCATCTCAATACTGACATCGTTGAAAGAGTTTACGCTGGATCCCAGGTAGACGAAGTCCTTAACAACCTCGAAGGAGATGTTGTAAACAGTGACGTGGTTTCCAAGACGCTGGGACTGTTTATTTGTTGACACTAGGTATTTCGTCTTATCTGCGTTCACTACAAGACCCATTCGACTCGACTCTTTCGCTAACCTGGAGAAGCGCAGCATTCTCCACACGACTTCGCGCGTATTATGGTAATATATCGATATCATCAGCATACGCCAGCAGCATAATACTTTTGTAGAATATCGTGCCGCTGCGTCTCAAATCAGCAGCTCGGATGATCTTCTCCATCATTAAGTTGAAAAAGTCGCACGATAAGGAATCACCTTGTCTGAAACCTCGTTTGGTATCGAATGGAGGAGTGAGGTCCTTTCCAATTTTAACTGTGCTGCTGGTGTTGCTCAGTGTCATTCTGCAAAGGCGGATGAGCTTTGCAGGAATACCAAATTCAGACATGGTGGAATATAGATGATTCCTTATTGGACTGTCGAAGGCGGTTTTGTAATCGACAAAAAGATGGTGTGTGTCGATTTGTTTTTCTAGGGTCTTCTCCAAGATTTGTCGTAGCGTAAATATCTGGTCTATGGTGGATTTACTAGGTCTGAAGCCACACTGATAAGGTCCAATCAGCTGGTTTACGATGGGCTTCAGTCTTTCACATAGTACGCTCAACAGGACCTTATATGCGATATTCAGAAGGCTTATCCCACGGTAGTTGGCGCAAATTGTGGGATCGCCTTTCTTGTGGATTGGGCAGAGCATACTGAGGTTCCAATCGTTTGGAATGCATTCTTCCGACCATATTCTGCATAGAAGCTCATGAATGCATTTAAATAGAGCTTCGCCTCCATTCTTGAAGAGCTCAGCAGGTAAGCCATCGGCTCCTGCGGCTTTGTTGTTTTTAAGCCGAGCTATAGCTTTCAAGACTTCACTATGGTCGGGCAGCGGAACTTCAACGCTGTCGTCCAAAACTGGGGATTCCGGATATCATCTCTATTGGCAGGATTGTTGTCGTCGTCGCCATTCAGAAGCCTAGAGAAGTGTTCCCTCCACATCATCAGTGTACTCTGGATATCTGTCACTAGATTCCCATTTTCATCCTTGCAGGAAGAGGCCCCGGTCTTGAAACCATCGGCCAGGCGTCTTATTTTTTCGAAAAATTTTCGGACCTCATTCCTGTCACCATGCATCTCAATTTTCTCGCACTCACGCATTTCCGCTTCCCTTTTCTTTCGCCTGAAAATGCGTCTCTCTTCCCTCCTCTTCTCTTTGTATCGCTCCTTAGCAGCACGCGTTACAACCGACTGCAGGGTGGCTTTGTAGGCGGCGTCTTTTTCTGCAGTGGCTTCGCGACACTCTTGGTCGTGCCACTGGTTTCGGCGAGGGTGGTGATAGCCAATCACCTCTTCGGCAGCCGTACGCATAGAGTGGGAAATATGATTCCACTGCGCGCATATATCGTCGATCGGAGGAGTGCTTTCTTGAAGCAGGAGTGAGAGTCGAGTAGCGAAGTCTTCGGCTGTTTGCTTTGATTGCAGCTTTTCGACTTCTAGCTTTCTCTGTGCTGGATTGCGCGCATTCTTGGTTGCGCACAGGCGTGTACGGATCTTGGCTGCGACAAGATAATGATCCGAGTCTATATTGGCACCACGGATCGTGCGTACATCTAAAACACTTGAAGAGTGCCTTCCGTCAATCAAAACGTGATCAATTTGGTTGCGCGTCTTTTGATCAGGAGACAGCCAAGTTGCTTTATGAATATTGAGATGCTTGAATCTAGTGCTACTAACGACCATGTTTCGCGCTGCGGCAAAGTCAATCAGCCTCATTCCGTTATCGGAGGTATTGTCGTGGAGGCTGAACTTTCCGACTGTTGGACCAAAGATATTTTCTTTTCCCACCTTGGCGTTAAAGTCACCAAGCACGATTTTTATGTCGTGGCGGGGGCTGCGCTCATAGGCATCTTCAAGGCGCTCGTAGAAGCTGTCTTTGGTCTGATCGTCTTTGTCTTCTGTCGGAGCGTGCGCACAAATCAGGCTTATGTTGAAAAATCTTGCCTTGACACGGATTATGGCAAGTCGTTCGTTCACAGGTGTAAATCGCAGAACATGATTTCGTAGTCTCTTGCCAACCACGAATCCGCATCCAAATTCGTGCTTCTCCGCATGGCCGCTGTAGTAGATATCACAGGATGCTTGCCGTGAGCAACCCTGTCCCTTCCATCGCATTTCTTGGATTGCAGTGATATCAGCTCTGTATCTTTTTAAGATATCTTTCAGTTGGATAGAGGCACCATCCCAATTAAGGGTTCGGACGTTCCAGGTGCATATCCGTAAATCATTGTCAGTTTTTCGTTTGCGGTAGTCGTCATCAGATTTGGGGATAATTTTTATCTTATTTCTTATGCGTTTCATTGAAATTTTGTTTTTACGTGGTGGGCTTCAAACCCAACGTACAACCCTTTAAAGGCAGGGGGAGCCCGCCGCTCACATTAGCCGTCAAACTAACGGTTGCCAGTTTGCCGTTTCTAGAGGACACCACGCAGAGGTTTGAGTCGACTTGAGACGAGTTCGACATGGATAATGCTGGCCTCACCAGGTTGAGGCAGTCAGACACGTTGCCATGTGAAGATCGCCCCCTTGACCCTCACGCGTTGCCTTGTGAGGATCGTCCTCCTAAGCTATTCAATATCAAAAATTTGACTTTTGTGGTACAAGCCCTTTTCCTATGCCCGTCCCAGTTCTCTTGTTTATTTATAAAAAAACTTATTAAATCACACAATGTCAATTCTATAAAGTAAAAAGTCAGCCATTTGTTCCTTTTGCAAAGACAATTTATTATGAAGACATTGCATCTGAATGGCTGTTTCAATATTGAACAGACATTAGGATGTAATTAGAAGCCTGGAGAAAAATTTGAGCACTTCGAAATAAAAAGCAGGGCTGACGATGAACTTACGTTTTTCGAAAGCTGCGTGAAGAGTAAACGCGAGAGCCGTCTTATTAATAGACAGACGCCTATTGCCTAAATTCATACTGAAATTTAATGCCATCAAAATTATTTTTGTACTAAATATATTATATCTATATTCTATATCTATTTCTTTCTTATATTATTTCTATCTACTTATGTTTATCCATCTCTTATGTACCTACATAAAAAATTATTTAATAAAAAAAAATCACATTGGTCTAGTTGCCATGCAGGACAATAGCCTGCTAGACCAACTGGTTTGTATTGTTGATACTTTGTTTCCACTAAAATATGCAATCAAAATTTTTTAATAAAGTAAATATACCTTATTTGTTACTGTAAATAAACTATAAATCAATTGCATTATTTCGTGCAAGAAAAAACATATTTACTAAATTATAAGATCCTTAAGATCCGTTCAGTTTGATATAAATTTTCAGATTGAATTTCATTTAACATATTTTATAATTAATAAAAGTCAAAATGTATCTTATTTTAAATATTTCAAATAAAAAAATTACTTGTAAAAAAAAAATTGAAGTTGGAAGTGTGGAAAAATTAAAAGTTAACTAAATAAAATAAAAAACAAATGTAAACAAATAAAAGTTAATTTATAAAATAAACAACATTAAAAATAAGTTTAAATAAAACACAATAATTAAATATTTGTTAAGAAATAAAAAAGTTTATATATAATATAAATAACAAATAAAAAAATTTATTTTATAAAATTATGAGAAAATTAAATGAAAATGAAAGTCCTTAAATAAATCAATTAAAATAAAATATAAAAATTAAAAATTGTCAAAAGTGAAAATAAAAAATTTAAATCCTTGTCTAAGTCCTTATTCAAATCCTTGTCCTAGGTCTTATTCAAATTCTTGGCGAGTCCTTGTCCTAAGCCTTGCCAAGATCTTTGTCCGAATTATTTTGATAAGCGTAATAAATGATTTGTTTTAACTAAAAACAGTTTTATTTGTAAATATCAGGGATCGTAATAATTATAAGCGATATCAAAAAACTCAAAGGTTAATTTTACCTTATATTTAATTTTTTAATTTTAATTGTAACGATTTTTATTGTTTTGAACAGAAATACATTGTTAATATTTAATTTGTTTTGAAATTTGACATTGGGTTTTGCTTTTATTTGCTATTTATTAAAACTAGTATCGTCTTTGATCAAAATTCGACCATTTTAAATTTGATTTTGTATTTTTATTGAAAAATTTTTTTTTCTCTTAGGTGCACTGCACACGTAACCGAACTCATTCTGCGCCATACGCACCACCAGCTAGAAATCACAAAATAGTAACTCATTCTGCATTCTGATTTGTCATGTTCTATGACTTTTACTTTCAAAGTTATTCGATATAAAAAATTTGGCTTATATTTAAAAGGGCGAAAAATTATCAAAATCGGTTCGAATCGAAAAACGGAAGAAAATGGTTCTTAACTGTTTTGCCTACGCCTATTTATATATAGATTAAATAAAATTTTTTATATATTTTTTAAAAAAGAAGATAAAGTGTCAAAATAAAATAAAAAAGTATAGTTGCAGCAGCATGTAAACGCTTCAATAAAAAAATAAAAATAATCAATAAAAAAATCAAATGAAATAGAATAATAATTTTTTGAATTCATGTATAATTTTTATTATTTTATTTATATGTATATATATATTTTATTTCATATATAATTTATATTTTTTATTTTGACTTTTGACACTTTTTAGTTTTTATATTTTATTTTAACTGATTTATTTTAGGACTTTCATTTTCATTTAATTTTCTCATAATTTTATAGAATTAAGATTTTATTTGTTATTTATATTATATTTAAACTTTTTTATTTCTTAACAAATATTTAATTATTGTTTTTTATTTAAAACTTATTTTTAATGTTGTTTATTTTATAAATTAACTTTTAGGTGTTTTCCTTTTTTCTTATTTTATTTTGATAACTTTTAATTGTTTCACACTTTAACTTTAATTTTTTTTGGTAATTTTTT
Source organism: Pherbina coryleti (assembly GCA_943735915.1). Lineage (NCBI taxonomy): Eukaryota > Metazoa > Arthropoda > Insecta > Diptera > Sciomyzidae > Pherbina > Pherbina coryleti. Next base: position 52,664,387 of record OX030952.1, on the reverse strand, counting down.
TACTTGAAATCTTTAAAATAATATCCATTTTGACTTTTATTACTCATAAAATATATTAAATAAAATTCAATCTGAAAACTTATATCAAGCTAAACGGATCTTAAGGATCTTATAATTTATTGATTTATAGTTTATTTACAAAAACAAATAAGGCAAATTTACTTTATTGAAATATTTTGATTGCATATTTTAATCGAAACAAAGTAAATACAGCATCATCAACACAAACCAGTTGGTCTAGCAGGCTATTGTCCTGCATGGCAACTAAACCAATATTTGTTTTTATTAAATAATTTTTTTATGTAGGTACATAAGAGATGAATAAACATAAATAAATAGAAATAATATAAGAAAGATATAGAATATAGATATAATATATTTAGTACAAAAATAATTTTGATGGCATTAAATTTCAGTATGAAATGAATTATACAGGGTGTTTTTTTAGGGGTTTGTTTTTCGAATAGAGATAAAACTGGCATTTTGTGGTCAAATCTGGCAACTCTAATGTTATTTATGTTCAGTTTGGTTTGCCATTTCATCATGAACAGGTTTACAAAAGAACAACGCTTGCAAATCGTGCAAATTTATTTCGAAAATAATGGTTCAGTTCGCGAAGTTTACCGCAAGCTCCGTCCATTTTATGGTCGACATAATCGTCCATCAGAGCAGTTAATTCGGTTAACCATGGGTCGTTTTCGCACTACGTTTACTCTATGTGATAATACTCATCCGCAGAGACGTCGAACAGTGCGCACCGAAGAAACAATTGCCGCTGTAGAGCAAAATGTTGAAGAGGACCCGAATGAATCGATTCGCCACCGTGCACAGCAATTGGAGCTTTGTACCATCAACTTTATGGAAGATTTTGCGCAAAGATCTTGGCTTGCGACCTTACAAGATCCAGCTTGTGCAAGAATTAAAGGCGCGAGACCATGCAATGCGTCGTGATTTTGGTGTATGCGCTGAAAATGAGATTGATCTCGATGCTGATTTTCATCGCAAAATTTTGTTCAGTGATGAGGCTCATTTTTGGTTGAATGGCTACATCAACAAGCAAAATTGCCGCATTTGGAGTGAAGAGAATCCACATGAGATCCTTGAGACGCCATTACATCCACAAAAACTGACTGTTTGGTGTGCTCTATGGGCTGGTGGAGTCATTGGGCCATACTTCTTCCGAAATAATGCTGGAGAGTCAGTTACCGTTAATGGAGACCGGTATAGAGCCATGATAACCGACTATTTTGTTCCCGAATTGGATGGCGTGAATGTGGATGAGTTGTGGTTCCAACAAGACGGCGCTACATGCCACACAGCACACGTCACAATCGATTTATTGAAGGAAATATTCGATAAGCGCATAATTTCGCGGAATGGACCTGTCAATTGGCCACCAAGATCGTTTGATTTGACACCATTGGATTATTTTCTTTGGGGATATGTGAAGTCGCTCGTCTACGCCAACAAACCAGAAACGTTAGGGGACTTGGAGGCCAACATTCGTGGCGTTATTGCCGACATACGGCCCCATATGCTCGAAAAAGTGGTTGAAAATTGGACCTGTAGAATTGGCTTTATTCGAGCCAGCCGCGGCGGCCACATGCCAAAATTATTCGGCCAAAATTATCCTTCCAATAAAGCCAAATTGATGGACATTAAAACGATTTTCCTGTGTTTTATTTCAATTCGAAGTTCTATACCTCTAAAAAAACACCCTTTATTTATTATATAGGCAGATTAGGGGCTGATTTAGGTAGATACATATTTTTAACAGTAAAATAAATAAATAAATTTATTAAGAAAAAAAATAATTTTTTAATGTAATTTTAAAGGTGATAAATTTATTTATAATTTTGTACTTGAGTGCATTTTAATCCAAACAGAATTAAAAAAGTTACAGCGATTTATCTATAGCTCCATTGAGATAGACAAAATCGCAAAAATATAACTTTTCTGTAGATCAATGAAATTCAGCCAAAGCCATCAGTCGAAGCAGCAAATAAAATCCTGCAAAAATGAGAAAGTTGAGCAACAACAAAAAGCATGCAAAAAAAAATGTAAACAAAGCAGCCGCCTCTTGAGGATTCTAATGAAAAAATATAATCAAACAAAAACGAATTGGAGCAAAAGAGATGCGTGACTTCCGTTCTTGTTGCTCTAATATGTTTTCGGTGTCTGTCCAAAAATAATAAATACAAGATTATGCCATGAGCATGTCTGCCTACGTCATGATCGACACATTGTCAAAATCAGCTGTTTTTCACTGAACAAAACATAAAAAACAACTGTAGCTGAAAAAAAAAATAGCACAGAACTATTTCGCACTATATTTCGTCTTTTCTTGCACGAACAGAAAATCAGTGAGAAGAACAGAGAAATTGTCTTTTTCTATCTACGTCACGAAAGACCTAACGTCTTGCGCAGAACGGTGAAACTTTTTCTGCCTCTGATGGCGTTATCTGATTTCTAATATTTTTGGTGTCTGTCTATTAATAAGTCGGCTCTCGCGTTTACTCTTCACGCAGCTTTCGAAAAACGTAAGTTCATCGTCAGCCCTGCTTTTTATTTCGAAGTGCTCAAATTTTTCTCCAGGCTTCTAATTACATCCTAATGTCTGTTCAATATTGAAACAGCCATTCAGATGCAATGTCTTCATAATATATTGTCTTTGCTTTAATCAGAAAAGTTTTTCTCTCTGAGAATAAGAATAAAGAAATTGTATGGCTATTCTCTTTGAATTTTAATTAATTATTTAAATAATGGTTATCAAATTTATATAGCCTATGTCTCAACTGGGGACGATAGCTATCCTAGAGAAAACTAGTTTTTTAAATAGCACCTGCCATTCCCAAGCTTTTCGCAGCCGAACATACGTGAGTCCTCTTTTATATAATAGTTAGTATAGTTTACTCTACATGGGTACAACCTGTCGTAGGACGGGCTTTTATACAAATATTCCTATAAAACACATGAAAGAATAAAAGAAAAATTTTGTTTTTACACATTTTGAAATGTATAGTTTCATAAAATTTGTGACGAATAGTCAGTTTAAGGTCCCCAATATTTGGAAATCTGAAAAGAAATGAACAAAATGTATTACATCTGATTAACTACGTCGAACACAGGAGCGCCCCAAAAATGTATTCAACTGTGAAAAACTAATGCGCCCCTGGAGCATTTTGACAGATGTGAGTGCACCAAATTGGTGCGAAATCAACTGGCACTAATTTGCAATTTGCCAGTGTGGGTTAACTTACCTGCGAAACGAAATCGCATTGTTTTTTAATCTCCGGTAACTTGTATAGTTTTTTACCACGCAACGCATGTTGTAATTATTTTTGGTCATACTTTTCTTTAAAATTACATTGTTTTCAGCAGTGAAAAACGCTTTTAATTTAATTATTTCACTGCACAAACTTTCAATTATGATCTCAGTGATCTCAGAAATGTCAAAAAACACTCTCTATCTCGCTCGCTCAATTTAGAAAGCATACCACAGTTCACGTACACTGTGTGTGTGGCCAACACCATTTCCTTATATTTTATTTCTTTGTATCCGACATGTTTTGAACTTTAAGGTATATTTTTAAGTCATCAGCAAACAAAAGACATTGAGCATATTTGACAGAAAGCGATAAATCATTAATGACAGGGCGTCTCCACAGGCAATAATTTATTGCTTTCCATCTGTCAATTGGTAATTATTGCCAATCGAGATCACTCAATTGCCATGGTTGTCAATTCATGGCTAGCAATATTGCTTTCCATGTATTGCCGCAATAAATTTGACATTAGAACAGTCACTTTTGCAGTGTGAGAGGAAATTTTCATAATTCTGCAAGCGTGGGAGTGAAAACATCAATAAAATGGAGTGGTGCACAGCTGATATATATAATATAATAAATTTATACAGACATTTTGAGTGTTTATGAAACTACTGAAGTCCAAATTATAAGAAATTAGATTTTAAAAAATCATGCATGTCATTTCTAAGCGAGTCAAGCGCTCGAGCGCAGCGAACTGTGTTTTTTTACGACATTTTCAGAATGATTATTGCTTAACATGAAATCTTAATCTGGTGGAACACCAGAAGTTGCAACAAAAGGATTGGAATAAGTATTATAAATTTTCACATAATTTATTCTATTTGATGGATAAGAGCTAAGCCATTTGAGAATTACTGAATGGAAGCCAAAATTAGCAAGTTTTCTAATTAAAATACTATGGGAAACTTTATCTTTTTATATAAAAATCTTATCTTTTATTATAAAAAGCCTTGGAGAAATCTGTGTAGATAACATCCACTCGAAATCCTTCTTTAAATGACGCAATACAGTATTCAGTAAACAAAGAAAGATTTGTAATAGCAGAGCGTCCTCGAACAAAACCATGTTGATTTGGTGATATATAACTTTTTATAGCGAAAAATATTTTGTCTTTAACAATGTGTTCAAAGATGTTACTCACTGTGGTGAGCTTACTGATAGGTCTGTAGCTGGCAATATTATTCCTATTACCAGATTTGAAGACTGGAGTCACAAAAGATACCTTCCAGTTGTCAATAAACGTGCCAGATATAATTGATTTATTAAAAATTAGTTTAAGGGGTCTTGCCAGGGATAAATGACAGTTTTTTTATGAGAATAACAGACAAACCATCAAAGTCACACTTAGTACTTATTTTCAATGCTTTTATCGCTTCAATGACGTCATTTTCAGAGATTGAAAGTGTACCAAGATCAATACAATGAGAAGAATTAACAAAGTTATCATTCATAACATCGGTGCCTAATTCAAAATTAGATTTAAAAAATTTACAACCCAATGAATTTTTAGAAACATTATTATTTAAAAACAATGAAGAGGGAAAGTTTGACACACCCTTTTTAAAATTCTCCTTCGGTTTAACACCGCCAAATTAGTCTTAATTTTGGACTCGAATTTAGAAACATATTGCTTAAACAGATATCTATCTAGAAAATTGAATTCCCTCATATGCTGCCGATATTTTATGAAATAAATATTACTTTTAGTTTGAATATATAATTTATAAAATTAGTTTCATAAATTCTTTATCTTTTTTAAGCCAACTGTGTACCAAGGTATTTTATAAATCCTTTTATGAATAAGTATATACATATTACATATTTTTAAATCTTTATATTTAAAAAGACTAAAACTTTTACTCAAATCAAGATCATTTAATTCACAATCCCAGTCAATCTCAGAGATCAAACTATTAATAAGGTTAAAATCACAAAGCTTAAAGTTAAAACTAGGTGAGCAATAATTACTCATTTCATGAGGCAAAAATTTATAGAACCCTACGTAAATACACAGTGGAGTATGATGCATATCTGAATTAGTAATGGGAAAATCAGATTTAAAAATTTTAAAATTTACACTATTACTAAAAAAGACTAAATTTAGCAATCTATGTAACAAATTAAAATAGCCATTTATTTGCTGGAAATTAAGGTCAGAAAAAGTATCAATTAAATAAATTTCCTTTTCTGAATTTACATTAAGTGGTGTTAAAAAAGCATCATCAAACATATAGGTCCAAGATATTTTACTAAGGTTGAAATCGCCAAGTACGCAGAGATGATTATTCCCAAGATGATTCGATGAAATATTTCGAATGTTTTCAACATGTGCACTTTATATTAGGGCGTATCGAAAAATTTAGATCGTATTCTAAGACATCTCAAAAGTTGCATTGGGTTGTCAAGATCACCCAAAAAAAATTTTAGGGAAAAAAAGGATGTCTTCCTGTTCCGCAAGGACAAAGTTGTTTTTTGAGGAAAACAGTAAAAAATAACGATCTTAGAATGCTTTGACTTTTATAAAAAAAAAAAACTACGAATGTCTTAAAGCAAAAGTAAGTATAGGCTTAAACTAACAATATATTGCCAAACACGATGCCACTCACAATTTTTATCCACAGTGTCCTGTGTGAAGGATATTCGAAGCTAAAGTTGTAATAGAGATAGCACAGTACTTTTTATTGTTACCCAATAGTCTAAATTTTGGTGATATTAATCATAGTGTTAACGTATTCCTTAAATTTGGTGAATTAATAATTATCATAATTTTTGCATCTACATTTTCTTATTTTTGAGAAATGTATACTTGAATGCAATTTTTTAACTTTTTCAATAAAATGAATATAAGATTTTATATCTCGGGTATCAGAAATGGTACCGACGGCAATATTGTCAATTTGGATTCTTCAAATATTTCTGCACAACAACCTGTCTAAAAGTTTTTATTGAAAATACCAGCTTAAGGCCACGATTTTATTTTCTATTTTGCCTTGACACGGATTATGGCAAGTCGTTCGTTCACAGGTGTGAATCGCAGGACATGATGCCGTAGTCGCTTGCCAACCACGAATCCGCATCCAAATTCGTGCTTCTCCGCATGGTCGCTGTAGTAGATATCACAGGATTCTTGCCGCGAACAACCCTGTCCCTTCCATAGCATTTCTTGGATTGCAGTGATATCAGCTCTGTATCTTTTTAAGATATCTTTCAGTTGGATAGAGGCACCATCCCAATTAAGGGTTCGGACGTTCCATTTGCATATCCGTAAATCATTGTCAGGTTTTCATTTGCGGTAGTCGTCATCAGATTTGGGGATAATTTTTATCTTTTTTTTTTATGAGAACACGTTTTTATGAGAACTAAAAGCCCCACTGTAGCAGAAATTATTTTATACTTTTTAATTCGTTTTAAAAACGTGGTATATTAAGAAAAATTTTTTTTTTCTTAAATTTTTATCTTCTAGTTTTTAGTTTTAAGTCTTGTGTAAACAATTTGGAATAGATTTTGAAGGTTTTGTGTTTTTATCAGTACAAAATTTGTTTTAAAAACTGAAATGGTTCCATAAATATTAAACAAAAACACAAAAAAAAAAAAAAACTGAAGAAATTCATTGACATTGTCGAGGCTAGAACTTTTAACTTCACGATTATAAAGCAATCGTCATGCGCTTTGAGCTATAGAACCTATTTGAAGATTATCATCTAAATAGTAATAAATCAAACAAACTACTTTTTACAATTTTTTTGAAGTAATAACTTCTTATGGGACGGTAAACCGCTTCGTTACGTTACAGGCTCGTCCTCTCTCACTCTTTCCCGTAGTGCTAGCCGTATTTCAAACAGACTCTTTTCTCTCTCTCTACTCAGTGTTTAGTATGCGTTAGACATGCAGTTTATCAGAATGTTCATGATTGCATTAATATTGTTACTTCGAATATGGGATTAGAAATTAATAATGCTACAGGTTTTAATACGGCTCAACAAAACGATATTGGTGAAGTGTGTATAGTGGAATGTCTCAATGAAGCAAAGCAACAAATTATTATTGTTAATATATATATACCTCCAAACCAAAGTATTTCAAACATTATTCAATTTATTCATAAACAGCTATTAATTTATACACAAGAAGGTTTTGCTTTACTCAATGAAAATTATCATAAAATTCCTTTAATTTTAACCGGTGATTTTAATGTTAATTTCGCTGCTGATCGAGCTAAACATTTAGTATCGTTCCTACAGTCAAAATCTCCTTTGCATGTTAGACTTTTCTAAAGCATTTGACTCTGTTGACCATTCTATTTTGTGCCACATACTTCAAGATAATTTTAAGTTTTCTAGCTTGTCAGTCCGTCTGTTATATAGTTACCTACATCGAGAAAAAAGCTTATGTAAAATTAATAAAAAACCTAGTATGATTTATACGATGGCTTTGGCAGTTTTCAGCCTCCTAAGTTTTTGGGCAAAACACCTAAGTTTTACATGTGAACTTACCGATATTGATTTGGATGATAAATTAGTGAAGTATTTTGTAATTTACACATTAGCTTCGACAATTTATATGAGCGTGCTTGCTTATTCTGCCGAACAAAAAAACTTTGTTGAACTAAGAAAATTTAATTAGATAAATAAATATACAGGGAGAAGAATAAAATATACATCTACTTAGGTAAATTACTTAATATTGTTTTGTAAAAAATTTCCAAATACAAGTATGAAATGTACATATACTTAGGTAAATTTTGTATATTGCTGTTGTGCAAAATTACCCAAGTACTTAGATGAAACTTCTAAATAAAATTAACAAAAATTTTTAATTTTTACCAAGGAAAACCTATTTTATTAAATATAAATATACATACATTTACAAAGTTTACAAAGTAGATTTACAAAGTAAAAAATCATGCATTTAGATCGCTTATTAATTAAATGCGAAGAAATGCACTCACGAAGCATTGTGCTTTGGCTAAAGATGTAGGCTATATAATTTTCATTACAAAAACTAATCGAGAACTATAACAAACCGCGAGTATTCAGCGATAAATTAAGCTTAAACCATTTTGATAAAGTGTCAAAGTTTTTGTGATTTACCTACACTATTGGTTAAAATGTTATATTCTTGGCTTGGGTAATTCAAACATTTTTTTTGGCAGGGTATCGAAGTAAATACCCGCTACGCGGTGGCGTCCGTGGCGTAGTTGGTTAAAGTGCGTGGCCACTATGTCAACGAACCTGGAGACCGGGGTTCGAACTCCAGCAGCGACAGAAAATTATTTGAATTAAAATAATTTTTCTTTACGGCCGCCACCTCTCTGCAGACAATGGCAAACCTCAGAGAGTAATCAAAATGCCATGTAAAGCTTCTTGAGAACGAGAACTTTCCGTTCATCGCCGTTCGGAGTCGGCGTTAAGCATGTAGGTCCGGTTCTCGGTCAATTGTGTACAAATTTAATAACACGCACAACACAGTTGATCATAAGAAGCTAGGTCAAAGTCCTTTCAAGGGCTGAAATGGCTAGTTATTTATTTTTTATTTATTTATTATCCAAGTAAATGCTCCCAAAGCAATGTATTAAACAATATATTACTTTGGTGTAGATACAAACAAATTTACTTGTCAAAGTAATTGAAATGTGTTAATATTTTGTGAACTATAATGCAATCAGACGTGTTTGGTAAAGACTTTTTTTATAGGCAAATTTGTTTTTCTAACGTTAAATTAAATTGCATTTTAACGCATTAAGATAAAAGGTAAGCCAAAAAGTATTTTATATTCATTCAGTTATTTATATGTTTTTAATTTTGTTAAATATTTTATGTATCCCTAAAAGAAAATGTCGAAAACTACAAATACAAAATAAAAACGTAAAGCTATTTCTTTGGAAACCAAAATTTAAATTTTAGATCGCCGTCGAAATAGAGAAGGCTCAACATTTCTTGGAAAAATGTTCGATTTAAACGAAGCCACAGTAAGAACTATAAAAAAAATTAAATTTCAATTGATTAGAGACTTTTTTTTCTTTAATAACTATGCTTGTGTAAATACACATTTTATACATATGTGATTTAATAAAATAAACTTGAATAATTGTTCTTAAAAAATTCCTTGTTTTTCACTAACTTTAATAGGTTTTAGAGATAAGGAACCAATCCCATATTTTTTCATACGATCAATGTCTTTTTTACACAATTTTGACATGGTTTTACACCAATCTATCGTGTAAAAATAGAATTAGGTGTAAAGCACCTACTGGGAATGGTGGTAACATTCTCCCCCTCGTAAGCAAGTGTAGCGCGTTTAATCTTGTGGTTTACCAACGTCTAACTGTGAAACCTAAACAAGAGCGTTGAGCGGCACGTTACCAGCCGCTTTGCGTTAACGCTGAATTGTCATCCCTTTATGTCAGATATGCACGCAGTCAACAAATTTTTCACAGAAGTTAGAATATTTTCGAATTCTGCAGCCAACTTTACTTCTTAACGCTCTGTCAAAATTGGATTTTCCAACCAACCAGCGTTGCCGCCATGTTATTATGGTTTGCCACATATAAATCGTATGGGCATGAGAAATTTTTGGCAGATAAAAAACGCTTCCGCGCTGATTTAGGTTTGTAAGACCTATCTTGACTGCTGGTCGCTCTAACACATCATACTGAGTCTTAACTGTTGCTCTTCTTACTTGGCCATCCTTTGCAGTAATAACGTCTAGTACAACTCCTTTAGGCCACTTACTTCTCGGTTGGGTTTCATCAGCTATTACAACGACGTCACCTACATTAAGTGGAGGTTGTTTCAGGATAAAATTTCGAATGCACAAGATACAAGAACTCGTATTGAGGCTTTGAGCTATCTTTATGTGAACCGCACGAATCGTGATACAAGTGAAGATGACGCCCCAGCGCTTTTCTCGCCTTCTGCCGACAGCCGCAAAAATTGGGCCAAATAAGTCTATCCCGACGATGAATGGCCGCTCGAAGCTCGCGAGTCTAGCTGATGGCAGGAGAGCCATTTGAGGAGTACTCGGTTTTGCGTTTTTGATTTTGTAGTATTGACATCTACCGCGAACTGTTCGATATAGAGGCCGCAACTTTGTTATGAGGTATTTTTCTTTGATGTCGTTTATGACGGCTTCATGAGAAAGATGATGTTTTTTTCGAGCATGTCTTTAACTATCAAGAAGGTAACTTGATGGTTACATGGCAGCACGATTACATCGTGATGGTTCAAAAATTCGACCCGACCTTTTACTCGAATGATATCCAAGTCGTCTACAAAAACATTACTTACTTACTTACTTATCTGGCGCTTACAGCCGTAAGTTGGTTTTGGCCTCGTATAAGAAATTGCGCCAGCCATTTCTGTTCTGCGCTTGCTGGCGCCAGTTGGAAACACCAAACGTGGTCAGGTCATCCAACACCTGATCCTTCCAACGAAGATGTGGGCGTCCTCTTCTGCGTTGACCACCACCGGGCACCGAATCGAATACTTTTTTCGCTGGAGCGTCGTTTTCCATTCGCTCAACATGACCTAGCCAGCGGAGCCGCTCGATTTTAATACGCTTAACTATGTCGATGTCAGCGTACAGCTCATACAGCTCGTGGTTCCATCGAATTCGGTACTCGCCATTGACGCAGATTGGACCGAAGATCTTACGAAGGATCTTTCTCTCGAAGGCTCCCAAAGTCTTTTCATTAGAACTGCTCAACGTCCAGGTTTGTGCTGCATATAATAGGACGGGCATGATTAGTGACTTATACAGCGTGAGTTTTGTTCGTCGAGAGAGGGCTCTGCTTCTCAATTGCCTATTCAGCCCAAAGTAACACCTGTTGGCAAGAGTTATCCTTCGCTTTATCTCAGTACTGACATCGTTGAAAGAGTTTACGCTGGATCCCAGGTAGACTAAGTCCTTAACAACCTCGAAGGAGATGTTGTCAACAGTGACGTGGTTTCCAAGACGCTGGGACTGTTTATTTGTTGACACTAGGTATTTCGTCTTATCTGCGTTCACTACAAGACCCATTCGACTCGACTCTTTCGCTAACCTGGAGAAGCGCAGCATTCTCCACACGACTTCGCGCGTATTATGGTAATATATCGATATCATCAGCATACGCCAGCAGCATAATACTTTTGTAGAATATCGTGCCACTGCGTCTCAAATCAGCAGCTCGGATGATCTTCTCCATCATTAGGTTGAAAAAGTCGCACGATAAGGAATCACCTTGTCTGAAACCTCGTTTGGTATCGAATGGAGGAGTGAGATCCTTCCCGATCTTAACTGTGCTGCTGGTGTTGCTCAGTGTCATTCTGCAAAGGCGGATGAGCTTTGCAGGAATACCAAATTCAGACATGGTGGAATATAGATGATTCCTTATTGGACTGTCGAAGGCGGTTTTGTAATCGACAAAAAGATGGTGTGTGTCGATATGTTTTTCTAGGGTCTTCTCCAAGATTTGTCGTAGCGTAAATATCTGGTCTATGGTGGATTTGCTAGGTCTGAAGCCACACTGATAAGGTCCAATCAGCTGGTTTACGATGGGCTTCAGTCTTTCACATAGTACGCTCAACAGGACCTTATATGCGATATTCAGAAGGCTTATCCCACGGTTGGTGGCGCAAATTGTGGGATCGCCTTTCTTGTGGATTGGGCAGAGCACACTGAGGTTTCAATCGTTTGGAATGCATTCTTCCGACCATATTCTGCATAGAAGCTCATGAATGCATTTAAATAGAGCTTCGCCTCCATTCTTGAAGAGCTCAGCAGGTAAGCCATCGGCTCCTGCGGCTTTGTTGTTTTTAAGCCGAGCTATAGCTTTCAAGACTTCACTATGGTCGGGCAGCGGAACTTCAACGCTGTCGTCCAAAACTGGGGATTCCGGGATATCATCTCTATTGGCGGGATTGTTGTCGTCGTCACCATTCAGAAGCCTAGAGAAGTGTTCCCTCCACATCATCAGTGTACTCTGGATATCTGTCACTAGATTCCCATTTTCATCCTTGTAGGAAGAGGCCCCGGTCTTGAAACCATCGGCCAGGCGACTTATATTTTCGAAAAATTTTCGGACCTCATTCCTGTCGCCATGCATCTCAATTTTCTCGCACTCACGCATTTCCACTTCCCTCCTCTTCTCTTTGTATCGCTCCTTAGCAGCTTGCGTTACAACCAGCGGCATCTTTTTCTGCAGTGGCGTCGCGACACTCTTGGTCGTGCCACTGGTTTCGGCGAGGGCGGTGATAGCCAATCACCTTTTCGGCAGCCGTACGCATAGAGTGGGAAATATGATTCCACTGCGCGCATATATCGTTGATCGGAGGAGTGCTTTCTTGAAGCAGGAGTGAGAGTCGAGTAGCGAAGTCTTCGGCTGTTTGCTTTGATTGCAGCTTTTCGACGTCTAGCTTTCTCTGTGCTGGATTGCGCGCATTCTTGGTTGCGCACAGGCGTGTACGGATCTTGGCTGCGACAAGATAGTGATCCGAGTCTATATTGGCACCACGGATCGTGCGTACATCTAAAACACTAGAAGAGGGCCTTCCGTCAATCAAAACGTGATCAATTTGGTTGCGCGTCTTTTGATCAGGAGACAGCCAAGTTGCTTTATGAATATTGAGATGCTTGAATCTAGTGATACTAACGACCATGTTTCGCGCTGCGGCAAAGTCAATCAGCCTCATTCCGTTATCGGAGGTATTGTCGTGGAGGCTGAACTTTCCGACTGTTGGACCAAAGATATTTTCTTTTGCCACCTTGGCGTTAAAGTCACCAAGCACGATTTTTATGTCGTGGCGGGGGCTGCGCTCATAGGCCTCTTCAAGGCGCTCGTAGAAGCTGTCTTTGGTCTCATCGTCCTTATCTTCTGTCGGAGCGTGCGCACAAATCAGGCTTATATTGAAGAATCTTGCCTTGACACGGATTATGGCAAGTCGTTCGTTCACAGGTGTGAATCGCAGAACATGATGTCGTAGTCGCTTGCCAACCACGAATCCGCATCCAAATTCGTGCTTCTCCGCATGGCCGCTGTAGTAGATATGACAGGATGCTTGCCGTGAGCAACCCTGTCCCTTCCATCGCATTTCTTGGATTGCAGTGATATCAGCCTTGTATCTTTCTAAGATATCTATCAGTTGGATAGAGGCACCATCCCAATTAAGGGTTCGGACGTTCCAGGTGCATATCCGTAAATCATTTTCAGTTTTTCGTTTGCGGTAGTCGTCATCAGATTTGGGGATAGTTTTTATCTTTTTTCTTGTCGTATTCATTGAAATTTGTTTTCATGTGGTGGGCTTCAAACCCAACGCACAACCCTTTAAAGGCAGGGGGAGCAAAAACATTAAAGAAATTAATTTACTGGTCTTTTCAAGGCACTTACTACTTCTAACAGTTATTATTTCATACGAATATTCACTTAGTTGTCTGCTTTACCAATATTGTTTTTGCTGTTTGCATCATTTCGAACGTCAAAGTAATGGGCGGATGCAGAGATTGAGTTTTGGCATTAAGTTTCTTAACGTAAAGAATGAATGTCGCCAAGGAACGATACAATCTTCTCCAACACGAGAAGTATTCTATGTTGAGTGCAAGTTTATCTTTTTCCACTTATGAAATATGTAGAATGCAATGCCTTATTTCACTGGTGTTTACAAGATCGAAATCATCACGATGTGGCCATTCCCTTTCGTCATCCCATAGAAACATCGGGCCTTTGAACCATATATGAGATGCAGTTTTTGATTCAGATTTTGTTGTCAGATCTGCAGGATTGAATTGCGATGGAACCCACTTCCATCGGTGGAAGTTGGTATTCTCCAGGATAGCGGCAACACCGTACATTACATACTGCTGAAATTGCCTTGGGTCCATACAAAGCCATTTTAGCACCGTTGCTGAATCTGTTCTCTTGTTTTTCATCAGCTGTTTGCGAATGGTGCATCAACTGTTGGTGAACACTTTTTGTAAACATGGCGTGTTGAGCTTCATTTACGTCGGTTTGTATGTTGGTGTACATTATTGATGGCGGTATATTTGTTAATGGCTGCGTGCTTGGATACATTGTTGTTGGCTGTATATTTGTACACATTGTTGGTGGCTGCGTGCTTGGATACATTGTTGTCGGCTGTATATTTTCTGCTGAGTAATGGATCTCCGTCGGTGTTGACGTCGGTCCTTAACGTTAATTTTGGGATTGCACCTGCGTATGGTTCGATTGATAATTTTGTAAAATATTCTAGAGAACGTGCAGCAGAATTGGCATTAATATATAAGTTTGACGCTGCAACGCAGTATGAAAGTAATGGCTTTATATATTGGCGAGTTTCAGTTTTAGTAGACTTTAAGTGGATTACCATTAGGTGCATTAGTCGGAGGAGCTTCAGAACTCGTTGTGGCCGTGCTTGGCAATGGATTACAAACTTCGCAAGTCCAGCTTATTTCAGCTATGTCACTATTGATTCCGGCGCAACTGTAATGGTACCACTCATCACATACATCACACTGTACCATTGAATTGTCGTCTTTTTGATCACATTTCTTGCATTTAAACTCGCTGCTTAATTGACCTCGCCTATCCATTTTGATTGTTTACATGGCTTTTTTATGATTACTGTTTATATTTTATTTGTAGATTAATAGATCGCGGACCGCGTTTAATTTTAATCTTATAATTTCACAAACGTGTTAAAGAATTTTTTAAAGAATTGTAAAATTAGGATTTTCCCATCCGAGCTCGCTTAAGGAGCAACAGACTTTTAATAGAAAAAACTTCGTTATTGTAATGAGTACTTTATTATTCGATATATACTGAAGTTGCAAACTTTAAAAAATTCTTGTTGCTTAGGCGCCTGCTACACGTTCAATATATATTGTGATATTTGGATCGCGATCCATATTGATGGATTTCCAAATATTTAAATATTTTGCGATATGTGGATCACAATCCATCAATATTATATGCTACACGTACAATAAATATTACGATACTGTATATTGATCAATATATATTGAAGGTATAGCAGGCGCCTTAGTCGTTGATTTACAAAAACGAACTAAAGTGTTTTACTCATATGACAACGTTATTTGCTTAAACAGTTACCCAAATCGAATGTTCGTTCTGGTACATAAATACATAATTGCTTAAATTTGTGAGATGATTTCGGTCGAAATTGTAAGTGTTCATACTGAATTGAAGTAGTTTCGTTTGACGTTTATTTGTTTACTTTTTCGAAATTCAAGAAAAAAAAACATTGTATCGTTTATTGATATCTTTGTAATATATCAACAAAATACGGAATTAATGATAAAGCTGAATGACATATACAATAGAAAATACACGAAAGAAAACGCCGGTCATTAAAAGAAAGAATAAAGAACCTGCAAATAAATATCATCAACTCAAGAAGGCAGTTAATGCTTCCGGTCTTTGCAGCCACACTATCATCGCAATGTTGTCATCCATTTTTGTAGACACCACGCAATTCATCCACTTTTTTTGTTTTTTGTTTTATTTATTTCATTTTATGGTTTAAATATATGAATCCATTTACAATAACAAGGTTTGTGTTCCAATGCCAGTTGGCTATAAAGGAGCATACTACATTGGCTTAACAGTTTAAATTACATAAAGTTATGATCACATCATTTCTTGATTTCAATGTTTAAAACTTAAATAAGAAATTCAATTAATATAATTTCCTAACAATCATTTAATTCTTTTTGTAGTTTTGGAGCGTTTATATTAATACTTAAGATACAATATGCACAAGGTTAGCTAATATATATTGTTTTAATCTTAATTTAAATGCTTGAATAGAGCCCGAGTTTCTATATTCTTCCGGTAATTCATTAAATGCCTTCGGCCCTGCATATCCATAACGCTGGTTTGTAGATTCCAATCTACATCTCGCCACAACCAGGTTGTTGATACCTCTCGTGTTAAGACCATGCGTGAGCGTCCGAAGATGTGTTTTATTTTTTTTTTTTTTTTTTTGGATTTGCCCGGAGGTAAGAAATCTTCATAGATACGTATGAACCGCGCCATACGCATGCACAATTTACATTCTAAGAAGTTCCCGGATCAGCCGGACTGATAGAATGCACCTACGTGCTAAAACTTACCATCTATTGGCAAATAAAAGCCTCCACTAAGCACAATTGCTTGGCCTTTCAGCGGAAATTAAAATTAAATAAATAAACATTTAAAATTTGAGAATTTTTGAGCTTATGTAAACACCCAAAACATCATCGAAAGAAGCACATTCTTTATAATACGAAGCAATACAAGACAACATCCAAAGTAATTTATTAGACCATATATAACCGCATTTATAATTGTTGTCATTCGACTTGGGGCCATTGTCCAACCCAAGATCCTACGTGGAAAAGAGATGCAACTCTCAAACACCAAACCAATACCAAACATAGCACAGATATACAAGTATATATTGTGCAGACACAATATATTTATATATTCGGGTCACTAAAATAAGAGAACACCGAGCTAAAGTTATTATTTGGATATGCATTTGGACCAACACAGGTAAAAACTTGTATGGAAAAGCGATAAACTCTGACACACCAAGCTGAGAGACACGGTATACATGGTCCCATTTCAAACTTGGGAAGCTATAGAATTAAAGATCTAAAATAATTTCATGAAAAAATAAAGCAACGAAACTGAATAAAACGAAAACTTAAAGTATCTATCATATTCGATGATGCTTATTTGTTAAATCGTAAAATCTACACAATTATCGCGAGTTATATTTGTTATCACAAGGAATGCGTTAAGTATTCAAATGTAATATCATTTTGCGTTTTAAGACATCCACCGAGTCAGAAAAATTTATCAAGTTCAAGTTGCCATTGAAATCACTACACATACATCGCAAAGGGTCGTGAAGGGCATAATTAGAAGTGCACTGACTCAACTTAAAAAGCTGGAAATGCCTGGCTCCGCTCCTAGGGATGTTGAAGTTTAATGAGGATTAATTATTATTATTATTTATTATTTATTTGTTTGCTAAGCCTTTTAGGCTTTATAGCATTTTAAAATTACAATTCATAATCCAATTAAACTAATACTAATAATACTAATAATAATACTAATAAATAGAGTTCAAGTTCGTTTTAAATGAAGATACAAAACCAAAGTAAAATAAGTTCAGTTGTAATGTAATGTAAATTAAAACATGAACGTTTCAAAGTATACAGACTTATAGATAACATGAGTAAAGGTATTATAAAGCAAAAAATACATTAATAATAAATCTTCAAGAGGGTCCAAGGCGGTGGTATCGAGAATGAAAATATGTATAAAATAAATATATCGTTCTGTCCTTGAAGCCAATAAAGTCTTGGCTTAGCAAGTTGGTAATCCGACGAATTGAGTCGTATTTACCACACCAATTTCCTTGTGGAAAAGAAAATGGTTGCGAACACAGGCACTAAGACAAACTAGGTCTCATTGGCCACTCATATTAATATACATATAACACCTCTATAAATATGGCACAAAGTATCAGAGAGAGATCTAGAAAAGTGGTAGGTATCAAGGCAAACAAGGCCCGATACGCCATACTGATAGTATATATACAATATTATTCATTCTGTGATTCTAAAGCCGATGAAGTCTTGATTCATCTTTTATTTATCACACCGAGTTCCTAGTAAGCTAAGACAAAGGTAACGAACGCAGGCACCTAGACAAACTTGGTCTAATAAGCCACTTATATTAATATATATACTATGCAGATCGTTCTCTCATTCTATATAGGAATAAGTCTGGCAAGTTCAGGTCCATTCAGATGTAAATGTGTTGACTGATTACCATCCAACAGTAAAAGTGCCGCATCCTTCGAAGAGTATGTTGAGAATCAGTGGCGGTGCATCCAACAGTAAAAGTGCCGTATCCTTGGAAGAGTATGTTGAGAATCAGTGGCTGTGCTGCAGATAATCTATTATTTTAAGTTTAATTGAGTGTAGGGTTTCATTAAAAGATATAACATCTGAAACGGAATTGAAGTCTCCGCAAGCGCTTCTTAGTGGTTCATTTTGCAAGTAATTACTTCTACAAAAGTTCATAAAAAGTAGCTCAAAAGATGTTCTTGGTCGAAGAGGAAGATTAAAGTAAATTTTACTCAGTAAGTATGGACTGTCAACAAATCCATGTATAAGTTGATAAATCCAGCAAACATTAAGCATGATCCTACGATTTCTTAGAGAAGGTAGGTTAACAAGCTTTAATCGATATTCATAGGGTGGTAAGTGAATGTTAGTATGACAATATATATTGTGTAAACAAAACAAAAGAAATTGTTTCTGAACTGATTCTATATCGTCAATATAACACCCATATCTAGGACACCAGACAATTGACGCATACTCAAGTATGGGCCTTACAAGCGAAGTGAATAATGTTTTAGTAATGAAAGGATCATTAAACTCTTTATCATTAAACTAAACTCTAAACTTGACCATCGTTTAATAAACCCTAAAGTACTATTTGCTCTGCTAATAGCTTTATTAATATGAATGTGAAAGCGAAGTTTTGGGTCCATAGTTACTCCAAGATCGTCGAAAACTTCTAAGAACTCAAGTGTATAGTCACTTATTTTGCAATAACTTCGAGAAGGTTGTCTACGAGAAAAAGTCATGTGTTTGCACTTTTGCAAGTTAAGCTTCATGCAATCGATTTCACACCAGTCACAAAGATGGTCAAGATCGGTTTGTAAGAAAAAAGAGTCTTGCTCATTTTTATATGACAGGAAAAGTTTAACATCATCAGCGTATAGTAAAATATTACTATGAATTACAACAGATGGTAAATCATTAATAAAAAGTAGAAACAACAGAGGCCCAAGGTGGCTTCCTTGAGGTACACCGGAAGTAACAGGGAACTCCTCTGACTTAACAAGGTTAAAGATAACACTTTGTGTTCTATTTAATAAATAAGATTCAATCCAAAGCACTAATGGTGTTGGAAAACCGAGAAGGGTTAGTTTTAAAATTAAGAGCTTATGATTTACTACATCAAAAGCTTTACTGAAGTCAGTATAGATAACATCTGTTTGTAGACCTTTTCCAAAATTCTCAATAGTCTTTGATGTGAATTCTAGAAGGTTAGTAACAGTAGATTTTCTATATAAGAATCCATGTTGGAATGGGGACATTAAAGATTTCACGCTATGTGATAATTGTGAGGTTACAATAGCCTCAAAAAGTTTAGGTAGGGCGCTAAGCCTTGCAATTCCGCGATAGTTATCTATTAACCCTGTAGTAGTCGCGCGGATTACATATGTAATCCAGTCATGCAAAATTATGAATTTCACAATTGTCTGCAATCGATATTCATTGATTTTACGTACTATAAGAATTATGTTTATGTTGTTTTTTTAAATAAATATAATATAAAATAGAGTAATAATAAAAATTAAAACAAATAACAAAGCATTTTCAAATTGCCATCTCTTATTTTAAACTTTAAAAAAACGGATTACATATGTAATCCGCGCGACCACTCTCGTCACATTTAGGTACGCGACTACTGCAGTGTTAAAGATCTATTGCCGGATTTATGCAGCGGAATAATTAAAGATGCTTTCCAAGCCAGTGGAAAATAGCAAGATTGCAAAGACGCTGTAAAAAGCAAAGTAATGGGAATTACAAGTTCTTCACTGCAATATTTCAAAACACATGAAGGTATGTTATCAGGACCGCTTTTATAAGATGTTTTGAGGTTTTTTAAGTAGGTTAAAACTGTATCAACATTAATTATTGGGGAGCAAATGTCACCAGGCTGCACATTATAAGGGTAACTAAAATTATCGTAAGAAGCAGATGAATAAGTGGTCTTAAAGAAATCGGCAAAAAGACTACAGATTTTGATAATTAATTAATTGTAACCAATGTTACGTATGTTTTTAAATACATGTAATAGAAGTTGATATATATGAATTCTAGCTATAGAAAGTAGTGATTTGAACTGTGAAGAGTAGAGCTGTCTACTAGGGAAATTCCTTGAAAGATTAAAGACCGTTTTTACTGCCTTGTTTTGTATTCTTTGGAGCTTTCTTAGTTCATTCGTGTTTATGTAGGCCCAGCATATATGCATGTACATTTGATGGGAGTGGATAAGCGACATATAAATTAGAAATTTTGAGTTATTTGATAATTTATATTTAAATTTCTGCAGTATACCAAGACATTTATTTTGTACCTTTTTAATATGCTGATGCCACTTTAAGTTATTGCTCAGATCGACTCCCAGGAATTTAACATGATTGTCCTCGACCACATCAGTGCCATTTATGTTAAACATAAAGTTTCCACCCTCTCTTGCTTGTGGTGATAGTATAATGAGCTGCGTTTTTTTTTTTGCATTCATTGCGATTTTATTAAATCGGAAAAATTCCTGAAGCATTGACACATCGTATTCCATTTTAGCACATAGAACCGTTCTGTTGACTGATGGGTAGAAAAGAGCTATATCATCAGCGAATATAAAAAGTTTGCCATTAATTGACATGTTTTGAACATCGTTTATGTAAACCAGGAAAAGAATTGGTCCCAAAACGCTTCCTTGCGGAAATCCACAAAACGTTTTTTCAACACTGCTTTTTGCTTCGTCATTTACTACAACTTGATATCTTTCAATTAAGTAGCTTTTAAACAAATCTAATGTTTTACCAACCACGCCAGTATATTCTAGTTTTTTTTTTAACAGGATTTCGTGATCAACACATTCAAACGCTTTTTTAAGATCGATGAACAAGCCTCCTACCTGCGAGCAGCCATTATCCAAACCATTGCATATGTATTCAACTGCTTGAACTAATGCAGTTTGGGTTCCTGACCCAGCTCGAAATCCGTATTGGTAATTGTAAATACAATTTATCTCTTCTAAGTGGTTACAAAACTGTATTTTTATCAGCTTCTCCACCACTTTGTTCAAAACTGGCAGAATTGCAATTGGCCTGGGGGGTTACTCTGTAGTTCTACTCGAACGCAGATTTGTTCGAGCTCGAACGTTTGACACTCTGTAGTTCGAGTCTCGAATGTTACATACTTGACACTCGGATTTCTTTTTTCCCTCTTCTGACATTCGGAAATGTTTGTACTCCGTTGTTCGATGACAACTGTCCAATTAATTAAAATAAAAGAAAATCTATTCGATAGCAAGAACGCATTCGGAAGTTCCGTAAAAATGTAAGTTTTCAAGAAACAAAAAGCAATTGAAACATCTTTTTAATTAACTAAAAATGTATTTTTGTTTGTATTGTAAAACTTCTTTTAGGGCGCTGAAAGTAAAGCAACCAAATACAAAGCCGCGTCAATTCGAAGTGTTGGTTGACTTAATGGAGCAGCATACGGATTTGTCTAAAGGTCCAGTAAGAGGTGTAGCTGCGAAGCAAACCTCTGACCACCTTTGGAAAAGATTAGCAGAAGAGCTTAATCTTAACGGACCTCCTACTCACACCTTTGTCGAGTGGAAAAAAGTAGTATATCTTATCTTGTTTTGTTAAATTTTTATATTAATGGCATTTAACATTAACAGATTTGGGTTGATTACAAAAACCATATCAAATCCAAGTTGCGAAAAAATAGACTGAACATGTCAGGCACTGGTGGTGGACCCTCAATACTATGTTCTCTAACGAACACGGAAGAGAAAGTGGTTGCACTGATGAGCATGGAAGATGCTATAAATGGGACACCTGGAACAACGTGTTTTGGAGCCAATGCTTTTGGTGACTCCATCTCTGTACTGACTTCGTCTGTTAACGTTCTCGACAAGAATAGCGGAAATGCAATAGAAGAAGTAAATGCGCAAAACTATAAAATTAACAGCACCTTAAGTGCTGTTCCTGCAAGAACCACTATGCGTCCATCGGCATTGCCTAATGGACAAGAAAATCTTTTGAAATTACAAGTGCAAAATCAATTAATATACCAAAAAGATTCCGTAGAAAAACTTAATCAAGTTTGCGAAAATTTGAAAAGTTTGAGTAGATATGCTCGAAAAGACTATGAGTTAAAAGAAAAAAATTTGCCTTATCCAAAGAAAAGTTTGAATTTAAAAAGAAATTGAGAAGAGAAAATTAAGTATGGAAAAACTTGAACTAAAAAAGAGAATTTCAGAATACAAATTACAAACCCTGCGATGATCTGTGATTTTCAGATTGCTTTAAAGTATTAAAAAGTGAACAGTGATAACATCAAATGAGACTATGTATAGGCATCACATACATACCAAAACTAACAAGCAATACACACATACGGAAAATAATGAGAGCGGACAACACAATATTTGCATACAAATCAAACTCCACTTTAAACCAAATATTCACAAAAACAAAAACAAAAATTAAAAACGAGGACAAAAACAACGTTGTATACGAATTACAATGCAAAGGCTCCGAACACGAAAGTTGTGACAAAACTTACATAGGAACAACAAAAAGAGCGCTAAAAATACGAATGAAAGAACACAAGCTAGACATAAGAAACAAAAAAACAACAACAGCGCTAGCGCAACACATACTGACTTCAGGCCACACAGCTGATTTTGAGGCTGTAAGAATCTTAGACGTTGAAAACAAAACAAAAAGAAGAATGACATTAGAAAGCTTAAGAATACAACAAAAAGGGGAAAAAGCGATAAATTTCAAAGAAGACACAGACAATATAAACAACAACTATGCAGTAGCAATGGACGTATAGGCTATGATTAGTTAAATTTAAATTACGTGTTCAAAAATTTTCTGTTTTAAATGTTTTATGTAATGTAACATTTATTGTTATTTAAATTTACGGTTTATTGAAAAAAAAAATGTTTGTACTCAATGTATCCACAAATGTAAAGTAGGTTTTGTTTAATTGTTTTCGAAAAATAGTTAATTATTGTGTTTGTAGAAATAAATAAAATATCTCCCCTGAAGATGTCGCCAAGAAAGTGACGAAACGTCGGGAAAAAATTGAATTTTTATTTTTTATGATTTAAAAATTGCAATTATAAATTAATGGTCAAAAACCTCTACAAAAAATTTAAAAAAGTTATTTTTTATTTCGTCGCGTAAGTTTCTGGCAGTGTTTGTAATATTGTTGCTTATTTCACTTGTAGGAAAATGCAAACCATCATCACTTGTTTTAGTGGCTTCCAAGGGAGGTTCCTACACATTGTAGAGCAAGCATATGTTGTGCAAGGTGCAGCAAACGTTTGTTATGCAAGCAACTTTCTCCGGCGAATAGTGAAGTTCTCTGGCTGCCAACAAACACCGAAACCGTCCTTTTAAAACTCCAAAAACTCGTTCAATTACCACCCTTCCTTTCGCATGTCGATCGTTAAACAACGATTCTGCAGAATTTTCAGCAGCGTTCCGGTAAGGAGTCAGTATCCAAGGCTCTAAAGGGTATCCGGAGTCGCCTTAAAGAAATAAAATAAAATACATTTAAATATATATATATATATAATCAAGGTTTAAAACGGATGCTTACCAAGAATCCATGTGCCTCGCTCTCCATTTTCAAAACGGGTTTTTAAATGTGATCTCTCATGGATAAATTCCAGATGTGTGAGTCGTGGCATGCCCCACCGTATCGGCAGTCGACCGCTCTTATCACCATGTTCTGATCGCACATCTTATAAAAAAGGTAATGAGTGATTAACACAATTTTAGTCAAGCAAGTACTTACAACCATGGCATTTATGCTGTGCTTGAGCTTCCTATGGAAATGAAGGTGTTCGTTTGGGGCTGGTCTAATCATCTGGATGTGAGTTCCATCTACTGCATAAATCACGCCTGGAATTCCACATTTTTGAAAGAAGTGCCTTTTCGCTTGCTTCTCTTCCGCTGTAGACATTCGAAATTTGATGTGCTTCGGACATAATGTTTTTTCCATAGCTTTACAGACTTCTACCAAACAGCGTGACATGGACTGTTGAGACATCCCTATGTGGTGATCTTGACCGATTTGATGTTGATACCCTCCTTGACTAAGCAGCTTAAGAGCTGCGGACAACTTTATTATCGGTTGAATTGCTGTCGACTTTTTTGGCGTGGATAGTTCGGGTGCTATGCTGTTTAGCACATATAAAAATGCATCCTTACTAAGCCGGAAATTTTGCACAAAGCTATTAAAGATAATCGAAAAATATTGATGAAAAAAAAAACTTACGTTAAGCACTTCCTTACCTTTTATCGTTTAGAGAAAGAACATCGGACTTATCCCTTATAGTTCTTAATTGAACTCTTTCCACTTCTTCATTTTCAACATACCACAATGCGACGGAATCCATTATTACACTGTTCTTTTATAAGTTTATTATAAGTTTAAATAAATTGAAATAGCCTTTTACTTTATTTATGTGTATATTTTTTTTACAGTTTTCTCACATATGGCAGCAGTGCTGCCAACTTTCTTAAAATATGTTCGAACGCTGGTTCGAGTGAAGTAGTGAGTACCGATAATCTTTCTACTTGAATTTAGCGTTCGAGTAGAATCGTCTTCCGAGTAGAGTAACCCCCCTTTAGTTTAGTGTTTTGATTTTGCTTCCTTCCTCCTTTATATAATGGTACAATTTTTTGCATTTTCAGTTTTCTTGGAAAAATACCTGTGGTAACCATGATAGAGAAAAGCTTGTGCAATGCGTTTAAAACTTTCGCTGCCGAATTTTTCATGACATTTACAGGAATATCGTCTAATTCTGCAGACTTATTATCGTTTAAATCCATTATGATTTCTTCAGCGCTAGATTCTTTCAACTCAAAACTCTTTCCGAATTACGTAGTGTCAAAAACGTATTAATGCTGTCATCCTCATAGGATTCAATGGCCGTCGCCACATATGTAGCTCTGTTAACAAATAATTTATTCAAACAGTTTGCAACCAGCACAGGATTCGTGAGCACCGACCCATCATCCACTTCGATTTCTTCCACAGAATTGTCTTTACGTTCTTTATTAAGAATCCCATTCAAAACCTTCCAAGTCCCTCTAGAGTCGCCTTTAACCTTAGACACTTTCTCTTTGTAATAACTGTCAAAAAGTATTTTCTTCGCTGCTTTTACTGCATTATTTAGACCTTCCAATCGTAATCGCAAATTGTGCCTATGAGGCTGTTTTTTCAGTTTTTTAAAAATGTTTTTTTTTCATTAGTACAATGAAATAAAATTGCCATTTGCCCAAGGACACATAAGATGTTGCCGCTTCATGCGGATAGTTGATTGATTTTTGTTTTTCTCCACAACATTTAAGATTGCACCTTCAATAAGGTTGTAATAGACATCCGGATTCATAGCTACCTGGTCAAATGCTTGGGCCAGCACAGCATCAATTTCGGGCTTCATTTTGTCAAAATCGTAAACTACTTTTGTTATTAATTTGTATTTTTCTTGCGGACAGTGGGTTTTTACTGAGCAGCAAATAAAGTTGTGATCGCTTAAAGAGCATTCCGTTGAGGTTATGTGCAGTTTAGAGGGACAGATGTTAGTAAGTACGTTATCGATTGAGGAATTCGAAGATGGCCGCGTAATTAACTTGTGACCAATCTGTAGACTGTATGAGTTTAACATCAGATTTAGTGATCGCATCTCAGGTGTGTCTTTTACTACATCAATATTAGAATCGCCGACTAGTATACAACTTTTTGTATTTACGTCGATTTCATCAAGCTGAGATTCAAGCAGATCAATAAATGAATCCACCTGACACTTTTGCGATACATAAAAACATACGATAGATACTACTTTATTGTCTATTTTAATGCACGGCAAAGACACTCTGATCATTTGCACATAGCCCTGATTAATAATCGCCTCAAGCCTCGCTTTTACTGTGTCAGTGATGTAAACTGCTACTCCACCATAGACAGCAGCAGACTTTACTATATCCTGGAAGATTGTAAATTTCAAGTGTGTCTTTAGAAAACCATGTCTCTTGCAAACAGATAACGTGTGGCATATTGTCTAACGTGGCTAGTTTTAAACGAAAAATGTTGAATTTATTTAGAGAAGCAAGACTTCTTGCATTCAGACTAAAAATATGTAAGAATTGAATTTTTAAATTGTTGTTCGAAAAATCGAACGCTTGCGTATAAGTTCAATTCATTATTAAATTAAAGATATAATTTGAGAATAACTTACGATATTATTTTATGACTTAAATATTTTGTTACTTATAATAGGCCGCCATGCTGTCCACAAAAAACGTTGGTTTCAGAGCCATTGGAATCCCGCGCTCTACTGGCTAATCCATCCAAAAACCTTGACGCTGCCTGTGATGGCCTGGTTCTATTAGCTACTTTTCCGTTCATACATTTAAAAGAATCTCCTCGGCTTCAGGAGACAACAAATTCCTCTTTTTTCTATAAATGATCAAAAATGCGAATCTGAACAAATTTAAAAAGACGATAAACTTCAAATTTTAACAAATCCAAAAGAACGATAAAATTATTAATACTTGTATATGTTTTACAAAACTACACTAAGGGAAAAAAATATTAAATTTATGCGAAAACTTTTTTATAAATAAATAATTACATTAAATATTATAAATAAAACTTTTTTAATTTATCCAAAAAGCGAGTCATTTTTGTACCAATAATGCATTTACTTAAATCGACTGCGTAAATATTTAAAATTTATTTAAATACTTTTTTAATTAAATAAAATATTAAAATATTTAAAATAAAATTAATAAAAAATATATTAAAATTATGCACGAATATATTTAAATATCTTTCAAATATTTACTATTTGAAAATAAAACTATCGTATTTAAGGAAAATTTATATAAAAATATTGAAATTGAAAAACAATTTATTTGAATATTTCCCACGAGCTGCGTCCATCAAATGCCATTTGGTGGTATATTTTATTTAATTTTTTACTTTTTCGTTCTCTAATTTATGCTATTTTTGACAGTTGGTGCATTATTATGCCATCAAATGTCAAAAATAGTTTAAATTATAAAAAGAAAAAGTAAGATGGAATAAGAAGGAAATTATGTAGGTAAATGACAACCGGTTCAAGACATTCTTGAGAAAATACCGAGTTGTCACTCCACCCTACATAATTTAATCATGCATCGCACTCACCATCGCACTCACAAATCATATTTGCCAAACAACCAGGCTATATTACCCTTGCAACATTAACTAAATGAGAACTATAAGAAACCTGCAACTGCAAGAAATAAACTGCAGGAACAGAGTGCGATGCTGTTGCTGCTTGTCGGAATATGTGTGTACGTGTGCGATGCTGTTGCTGCTTGCTTGTATGGAATATGTGTGTACGTGTGTGGTATAAATAAAATTCAAATACGGGAAAAAACGAATTGTAAGGAAAACATTTGATTTCCTGAACATCCACGCAAATATTTAAATAAAATTTATACTCAGGCGTGGATAATGCTAATATGCGTTATTTCCCTTAGTGTATATTATCATATTATCATTTATCAACATACTTAGGGTTTAAAACTGTTTTGTACGGTCTAGATAACCATTCTGCTGATTCTGTGAAAGCTGAATTAGTTGCTCTTGGCTTGAAATGCAGAGAAGTGAAAATGGTTGTCAAACGACAAGAGAGCTTTATTGATACTCTCTATATTGTGCACTTTGAAAGTGGTAGTATCAAGTTGCAAGATCTAAAAAAAAACGTGAAATCATTATTTCACACAATTGTTCGCTGGGACTTTCAGCGCAAAATTAAAAATAAACCTGTGCAATGTCATAACTGCCAGTTGTATGGTCATGGTGAGAGATCTTGTTTTATCAAAACAAAATACGCTAATTGTGCTGGCAAGCACAAAACGTCTGAATGTACGAGTACGACAACTACGCGTTGTGCTAATTGTAACGGCAAGCACAAGTCAACAGATGTGTCTTGCCCCAATCGTTCTCCTTACATTACTATCAAAGAGAAATTGCACCAAAATACATCTCGCTCTAACAAACCTCTAAAAGGTTCACAGTGCTCACAATTCCAGCTTAGCAATTCAGCCACCGAGTTTCCAGCTCTTCCTTCATCACCTGTGCAGCTAACTTCGCAAACAACTCATCAAAAGCTAATATTCTCAACGATGATCTTTTCTCCCACGAAGAAATAACAAAATTAACGTTTGATATTGTATTGGGTCTTGGTAAATGTAAAACCAAACGAGATCAATTTAATGTGATTGCTCAATTAGCATTTAAGTATCTGTACTCTAATGTTAAGTAACTCTAGCCTTAAAATAATGTTCTGGAATTGTCGTAGTATTCGTAATAAGTTATATGAATTGTTTGTTTATTTAGATAAGCATAATATTGATGTATGTTTACTTTCC
Organism: Pherbina coryleti; assembly: GCA_943735915.1. Classification (NCBI taxonomy): domain Eukaryota; kingdom Metazoa; phylum Arthropoda; class Insecta; order Diptera; family Sciomyzidae; genus Pherbina; species Pherbina coryleti. Next base: position 52,635,742 of record OX030952.1, on the reverse strand, counting down.
GAGACCTGGCTAAAATATAATGATAAATTGTTTCATAGTAATTATAATTGCTTCCGTTGCGATAGGGAGCGCTCCCCAGGTGGTGGAGTCGCTATATTAATAAAAAAATCAATAAAATTTAATGAAATCCCCAGTATTAACACGAATGTTATAGAAAATGTGGGTGTTGAGATTATATTAAGCAACTTATCTAAAATAAAGTTTTATAGTATTTACTTCCCTGGTGGTTCTGCCACTATCAATCTTCTACGTAAGTTTAAGGCTGACTTAAGGAAACTTTTTAATGTTAATGGTTCATACGTTTTTTGCGGAGATCTCAATAGTAAACATCGTAACTGGCACTGTTCACGTGCCAATACTTGGGGTAATATATTAAATGACTTTACTACTTTCTTCCCAATTTCCATCTCCCATACAGATGAACCAACGTATTTTCCGGCTACAAGAAGTTCCTCCCCTTCAAACTTAGATTTAGTTTTAAATAATGTCCCTTATCTTATTTCTCAACCTTATCCGTATAGCGAATTAAGCTCTGATCATCATCCAATTAACTTTAATGTGTCGATTGATTCAGCTATGTCTGAAATGCTTGATTATGATTACTCTAAATCAGATTGGAAATTTTTTCGCACATGTCTGAACAATTACCTCTGTAACATCTCAACTGATTTAAGTGTGATAAATAATACCAACCAAATTGACCAAAATTTGGAATTCTTTAATTTTAAGTTACTGGAGGCTGAAAGAGCCGCAATACCTAAGAAGCGTGCGGTTACTAATTTTATAAAACTGCCGCAGTATATTTTAAATACCATTAAAACAAGAAATTATTATCGAAGGCAATGGTGTCGTTACAGGCAAAATCATGACTATGCTTCCATGACTCGACTATCTGCAAAGATTCGCTCTGATATTTATGTTTATCGTAACTCGGAGTGGAGAAAAAGGATTTCCAATCTTGAAAAAGGAGCCAAGCCCTTCTGGAATATTTGCAAGCTCCTAAAAAAAAAACATAAACATATTCCTTCCTTAAAGCACGTAAATGGTATTGCTGTCTTAAACAAAGAGAAGTCCGACGCACTTGCTCAAGAGTTTCTTAAAAACCACAAAGTATCCTTGAATCTAGGCTTTCAACATCATGACACCGTTGTAAATACTGTTTATGACCGTTTCAAATCCCTATCAATTACTACCGAGTCCTCTGGTTATGTGGATGAGGAATATATTCTATTCTTGTTAAAAGAATGCAAGACCAAAAAGTCTTGTGGTCTGGATAGTATTCAAATGGTTTTAATTAAGCATTTACCAATAATAGCTGTCCGTTTTCTCACTTTTATTATAAATTCATGTTTAAAGTTGCAATACTTTCCAATTGCTTGGAAAGAAGCGAAGGTTATTCCTATTGCTAAGGCAGGTAAGCCTCTAAATGAATTGAGTAGTTATAGGCCAATTAGCCTCTTGAATTCCCTTAGTAAAGTCTTCGAAAAAGTTATTAGAAATAAACTACAAGCTTTCGCCAATGAAAATAATATTATCCCTAACGAGCAATTTGGATTTCGTAGCTTCCATAGCACTACTCAGCAGATAAAAAGGATTTGCAAACATATCAAATCTAGTCTTATAAGTAAGAAATCAACTGCTTTGGTGCTCTTAGATGTCGAAAAAGCCTTTGATTCGCTTTGGCATACTGGATTAATCTATAAGCTCATAAATTTTGGTTTTCCACTACAATTGGTCAAGCTGATCAATAGCTTCCTGGACAATCGTTCTTATTGTGTGGCGATAAATAACGTTTTGTCCGACGTTGTTCAAATTCCGGCAGGTGTTCCACAAGGGTCGGTAATCGGACCGCTTTTATATCTTATATATGCCTCAGATTTTCCTAAATTACCAAGCTGCTATCATGCTCTGTATGCAGACGACGTAGCTGTTTTCTATTCACATGACTCTGTACATGATATTTTATTGAATTTGCAACGGGCACTAGACACCATTGCTCAATACATGTCTAAATGGAAAATTAAACTAAACGCCAGCAAAACGCAATCCATCTTTTTCACTCGAAAAATAAGTTCTTGCAACCTTCCCGGTACTCATCTTAAAATAAATAATCATGACATACCTTGGTCAAACTCAGTAAAATACTTGGGTATTTTCCTTGACAAAAAACTTATATTCCGTGAACACGTGCATAATATAAAAAACAAATTTAACATTGCAATCAAAATGCTATATCCACTTATAAACCGTTCCTCAAATCTAAGTTGTGAAAACAAGATTTTGATATGCAAAATTATATTTCAATCAATTATCTTGTATGCATGCCCTGTTTGGGGTTGTTGTGCAAAGACACACGTTAAAAGTTTGCAAATTTGCCAAAATAAATTGTTGAGGATGATGTTGAAAGTTCCTTGGGACTACTCAACAAAAAAATTACATCTTGAATCGAACGTTTCCCTTATCTCTAAGCGAATCTGTGATTTAACAACCAAATTCAACATCGAATGTAGCATGTCTGAAAATCCTCTCGTATCTGAACTTTCTGAAAACTAGTTTTTGTATTTGATATATTTAAATAATAACTATAGAATATGCTAATATTTACATGTATTCAGTGTACTCATAGGTGTATATACACCAGTATATTAAAATGTTAAATGTATTACATTATAATTTTATGCTGTTTAATCATACTTTCTTATTCACTAAAACTCTTTATTCTATAGTTACATATAGTTAATAATCTCTAACCTCCATCTAGTCAACTCTTATTTTTAAGATTTTTATACGTAGGTTTTTTTTTGTAGTTTTTCCTTCGTAAAAATTTGATTTTTTCTTCCTAAACACATTATTTACTTATATCATACAATTATAGAATTAAGGTCAAAACCAATTTCTGTAAATTGAGCATTCATTAGATAATTATAACGATGTTTTTTTTTTACTACCAATAAACAAAACAAAAACTTAGGGTATTTTATCAAAAACCCTTACTTTACAATAATTTAATTATTTTATTATTATATAATTAAATTAGATCCAAAATCGGTAAATTTAATCCAGAATCTATTGTATATGTGATTCCAATTAGAAACCGTTTGGACCTTCTTTAACGATCAAACCGAATACGGCCCTGAGTAAATGTTTCTGTATTACAATATAATTTTCTTTTAATATACATATGTTATTAGGTCTATAATTATAAAACATTTTATTAATAATGCACTGAACACATTGACGACGGCAACGACATTACGACATCTGTCAAATTTTTTTACATGTATTTCTTATGGAGAGAATTTGGTCTAATGTCGCAATGTCGTGTCGTCGATATAAAACTATTCCTAATTTGACAGCTTGTCGTCGCTGTCGTCGTCAATGTGTTCAGTACATAACGTATAACTCCTGTTTTATATATAATTCTAAGCAGAAAAAATTTGAGCCAGATGGCCAACTCACACGGGATTGCTTGATTGGCAATCGATGAATTTTTCTTACTCCCTTTCACATTCTGATTGTTGGTAGCTCACTCGACACGCCAATCATAATTTTACATTTCTTTGAAAATTTTATTTCGTAACCTAGCAACACTATTGAGATTGCTGATTGCTGACATGTACAGCAATCTCAAAATTAACAAATTTGGATTGCTGCAACCTGTGTTCATCCGTTCTGGCTCTCAGAGTTTTTGACAGTTTCACATTGGAAGCAACAACAAAACGATTAGATTGCTTGATTGGCAATCACCATGTGAGTTGGGGATTGGACATGCTACAAATCATGATACAATTACAATGTAAGCTCATTTTAAAAGGGTTGCCCAAATGTGAAATTTTGCAACGACAAAGCTGTGGAGCTACAAACGTCAAACCAAGAAAGCAACAACAATAACACGGTGTAACAGTGAAAATAAACTCGGCTCGAGACATAGTAGAGGTTGTAGGTCCGGTTGAACATAAGATAACTGCATACTTAGTTTTTTTAATATACCCTCAAAATCGGGATTTGTGGTCAAAAAACCGATTTTAGGTAGGTGCATGTATAGTTTGTTATGTAACTCCGTTATATCCAGATCAATTTTAAAAATTTAAACATTGATAAAAAGAAGAAAAATATACCTTTAATATAATATACAGACCGTTTTTTTACAAAAAGAATTGACAAAGTTACAGTTAAATTTATTTGAAAATTTCTCATTTCTTTTTAATTTTTTCAACTTTAATAACGTTTTGTTAACAAATTTTGTTTTTTGGCACATTTTTTCTAAAAATGTTTATTTGACCTTTTTCGTTTATATATATTATAATCGATTTCACGTTTTAGGGACCAGCAGTAGTCTGCCAGCATGTTTATGGAATTTTTTCCCTGAAAGCCGGTTTCTATAGCTTCCATCTCCTGGTGGAACCTTTCTCCTTGTTCATTACTAAACTTCCCAAGGCTACTCGGGAAAAAGTCTATACGGGAGTGCAAAAAATGTATTTTGATTGACATATTGCAGCCCATTTTTTCGTAGGCACTTAAAAATTAATTTACAACATCTAAGTAATTTCGACTCTTCTTGTTGCCGAGGAAATAAATGCATAACGAAATAAAACTATTCCAAGCTCTTTTTTTCAACTGGATTTAATTTAGAAACGAAATCAGTGTCCAAGAAAATTTTCCGAATTTGTGGGCCCAAAATAAACCTTAGAATAACCGAAATGAATTAATAACTTTTATAAAAGATTTGAACGTGCAGGATACTTTCTTTGATTTTGGCCTCACTTAACCTAGGAAACGCTGCAATCAGATTTTTTTTTTTTTTTAGCTTTGAACCAAGGATTTCAGGTGGAATACCTATTCAGTCAAGCCTGCCTTGGTTCGAAAATGGGGTGATAGATTAGTGGGAAGGAAAGGGCAATCAAGTGAAACACGTGTAGGATGTTTTAAGCGTGGTGGAAAGCCAAAGAAACGTATCAATTTGAATCAGACGCAAGTGTTATGCCTTTACCTCAGTCAATTCAAGTTATAAGTCAATCTCATCCACAAACTTCTCTACCATCAACTACAACTTCAAGTTGTAAATATTGATGAATTTTTTTAATTTCAGTTGATTAGAAATGAGGATAGAAAATTTAGAAAGGTTTTCTTTAAAGCGAAGGACCATGGCCTGGTGGGAATCGAACCCAGGACCTCTAGGGTGGCAGTCGAGCACGCTACCAACTCGACTACCGAGGCCGCGGTAGGATTACATTTTCAGGTCGCACCAGTGGAGTATTCCATACAATTTTTTTGCCAACTTGAAATGAAGCACACAGTGGCTACTCCTTTTGCTTATATTTATTAGTCGCACGACTATCCCATTCGCAAATAATGCAAGGATACTTGGTATATCCACCTTGCATTCCAAACAGTATTGTTAGAGCCTTTAAGACGGCGACTATTTGCTATTTAAACGTGATGTAATTTATAAAGCGAAGTATTTTTTCCATTTTCTAATATGTTTCTTTCATGTTCGTTGCATAAGCTAAAGGAACCGATGGCAATTCATTTTTGTTGTGTAATATCACAGCTTTCAAACCTACATACATATATCAGAATTTAACATATCAAGAATCACACAAAAAGTTTTTAAATAAATCATACTCTTGCAAGATCCCTCAATAAACAAACGCCATTCATTCGGAGCGTGTTTGTGGTTGAAAACTGCAAACAGTTACGTCACATCCGGGCAATACACCAGCTTTATGATATTATATATAAACGAAAAAGGTAAAAAAAACATTTTTAGAAAAAAAAAATTTTTTTGTATTTTATTACGAATACTAAAAATTCGATAATGCTTTTGTATTTCAGCCAATTGAAGTAAATGATAGCGTGTTGAACGCAATTTAACAGGCTTTCAGAATCCTGCTAAAACTAATAGTGCCACAAAACAAAATTTGTTAACAAAACGTTGTTGAAGTTGAAAAAATTAAAAAAAAAATGAGAAATTTTCAAATAATTTTAACTGTAACTTTATCAATTCTTTTTGTAAAAAAACGGTGTGTTATACTGCCGATTTTGTTATTCAAACCACTTAGTTTAATTTCACTTTTAGGAGTGTCACATCGAATACCATCAAGTGAGCATCCAGGCATACATCGTGAATTCATCGTTGTTTACCGAACGATCGCAAGATCGCTGTTTAATGGCAATGGTTTTGAGGGTTTAAGGGAAGAGTGCATTTGAACGTAGCGTGGGTTAATGTTTACATTAACTCAACGCTTGACTCAATCGTTGATGCCGTCTTAGGATGTTTATATTATCCCAAAGAGCTGACACATCTATATTGTATGTGGCAAATTTCCATATAGGAAATTTCTAGGAAACAGATTTGAGATGCTGTTGCCCACACTATGTTGCAATATTATCAACAATACTGATTGAGAGTCAGCATATTTTGTATCAACATAAAACAACTGAACAATATTACAAAAGAGTACAACGCTGATAACGTTGTTGTTCGAAAATAAGCCAATGGCTTAACACCTCCGACCTCAAGACAAGAAGTAATTTCAAAACAATTACTTCTTAATATGCCATAGGTTGGAAACTTGGAATTCGAGATTGTATATCCGATGACACACAAAATAGATTCAATGATTGTATCCTTTTTTTTTATTTAATAAAATTTAAGTATTATAATGAATATATATGTATATATTTATGTACAACCTTAGAATAACTTCTAAAATATTATACATTTTAGGAAAATCAAAATTATTAAAGATAATGAAAATAAAATGCTTTACCAATTATAATTGTATTGGCTTCTTCTTTTACATGTTTCATTCTGATCTTCAGATGTTCTTATAGATTTTTCATCATTGGCATAAACTACTATATTATTCGATACAGGTTTTGGTGTTGGACTTGATGTAACTTTATTAAAACATTTATTAAAAATATTTATACAAATATTTCCTTTTACACACTTTACAAATATAATAATTAAAATTAATAATACCAATACAGATATAGAGATATACCACAAGGAATTTCCTTTCATGTTCACAGTTTGAAATGCTCTTGATAAATAGTTTTTTTGATTATTAATCCTGATACTTAAGTCTTCGATGTTTTTTACACTACCTGGTTTTAATTTGGGTAAGTTTTCTATTGGTTCTATTTCATTTATTTTAATATTAAAACAACAATCTTCAATGTATGAATGGTATACGTCATTTGTTACATTTTCATTTTTATTTTCAGAAATTAGAATCTTATCATCTACGGTTTCAAATTTACAGTTATAATCCATATAAATAATTCCAACACCTTGTAAAAAACCTCTTTCTATTTCATTATTTTTACATGTATATTCATATTTAGTTTCATCCGAAACTGCATACAAGTATTGTTTGTTGTTTAATTTAAAATATATTTCTACGCTATGTGGAATATACTTTACATTACATTTCTTACTACTTCTTTTCATGAAGTTATTTCATGAAATAAGCAATTTTCCATTGTGACTGTTGATTCCACTATTAAATTTTCAATTATAAAATAATTACTTTCATTTATTTTAAAGTTATCTAAATTATTAAACATTGTAAAAGATTCCTTATTTTTCGATATTAAAAAATAATCATTTTCTTTTTCAAAAATTATTTGTTTGTTTCCATTAAAAATTGGAACGGGAATAACCTTGTACCCATCATAACCTTCACCTTTTAAAAACGGAATTGATACAATAAAGACAATTACTTTATTCTTTTCATAAGCTTTAACTTTAACTTCTTTTATAATTTTATTATAAAATTCCAAACTTGGAGTGTATAAAAGATATGGTTCATTTGCACTTGATGTTAATATAGGGTGTTTTTTTTAGGGGTTTGTTTTGCGAATTGAAATAAAACACAAGAAAATCGTTTTAATGTCCATCAATTTGGCTTTATTGGAAGGATAATTTTATGCCATTAATGTTTAAATATGATTTCGGGCATGTGGCCGCCACGGCTGGCTCAAATAAAGCCAATTCTACAGGTCCAATTTTCAACCACTTTTTCGAGCATATGGGGCCGTATGTCGGCAATAACGCCACGAATGTTGGCCTCCAAGTCCCCTAACGTTTCTGGTTTGTTGGCGTAGACGAGCGACTTCACATATCCCCAAAGAAAATAATCCAATGGTGTCAACTCACACGATCTTGGTGGCCAATTGACAGGTCCATTCCGCGAAATTATGCGCTCATCGAATGTTTCCTTCAATAAATCGATTGTGACGTGCGCTGTGTGGCATGTAGCGCCGTCTTGTTGGAACCACAACTCATCCACATTCATGCCATCCAATTTGGGAACAAAATAGTCGGTTATCATGGCTATACCGGTCTCCATTAACGGTAACTGACTCTCCAGCATTATTTCGGAAGAAGTATGGCCCAATGACTCCACCAGCCCATAGAGCACACCAAACAGTCAGTTTTTGTGGATGTAATGGCGTCTCAAGGATCTCATGTGGATTCTCTTCACTCCAAATGCGGCAATTTTGCTTGTTGACGTAGCCATTCAACCAAAAATGAGCCTCATCACTGAACAAAATTTTGCGATGAAAATCAGCATCGAGATCAATCTCATTTTCGGCCCATTTGCAAGCGTTGTTCTTTTGTCAACCTGTTCATGATGAAATGGCAAACCAAACTGAACATAAATGACATTAGAGTTGCCAGATTTGACCACAAAATGCCAGTTTTATCTCTATTCGAAAAACAAACGGATGTATCAACGGATGTATATTCGGATGTATCAATTTCAGTTGCAAAAATAAGATTGCATCCACTAACTTTTCGAGTTTGGATTCTAAATCCAGACAACTACTTATTAATTTTAATTGCATATCTTGTAAATATTCAAATATTACTTCCTTTTTATTGTTTTCATTAAAATCTACTATAATTGAGTCTAACTTGTGCGCAAATTCCTTTGATTTGGTATGAATATCATCAAAACCTTTTTTCATATTTAAATTCTGTTCGTTTAAATTTTGTATAATATTAATTTCTTCGTTAAGACTTGATTTAATAAATTCTTCATTATTTTGTGTTGCTCTTATTACTTCATGTACCAAATAATACTTTTAATCATGATCCGACAATATATAATAAACCTCTTTTTTGTCTACTTCCCATAAAGCTACTTTTTATTCCTAGTAAATTATGAATAGTATTTATTTTCTGTATTAAGTTATCATAATGCTGTTTTCCGAAATTAATTAACTCTAAGCACTGATGAAATGTCTCAGTGCATAATTTATTAACGTGATTAACTTTATCTCCAATCCAATATATACGTTCTTCGTATATGGTTAGATTTATTTTTGTAACAATTGATATTTGACCATCCACTATTCTTATTTCTCCGATCCTTTTAAAATAGAATCCTCCATTTCCGTTGATATTTTCTATCCTTACAGCCATTGCTGTTGTAAAGAGGCTTGAAAGAGAAAGAATTTTAAGCTAAAAATTATGCTTTTTGTATTATAACTGGGCAGAGTATTAAATGCACCACATCTGAGGAGCTTTCGAATAAACTTTTATCTGTAAGCGTGTTATGTATTTCTTTAGTTTTTAACAAACGGTTTTATTAAATTTTTTGAAAGTTTTCTAACTTTTCTATCTGTCTTCACGAAGACATTCATGTCTGTAACTTTTATAACAACATAAGGTCCTAAAAATGTTTTCTCTAATTTTTTATTTTTCGTTAGGTTTTTTTACGAAAACTTTAGTTCCTACTTCGTAAAGAGGTGCTTCATTGATTTTCCGATCATAAATCTGTTTAGATTTCTGTTTGGATTTCATAAGATTTTCTTTAACTTTTTCCTCTATAGAATTTATTCTTTCTGCAGTCTTTTTGACATAATCTTGATAAGTGTCTAAATTAAGACTATCAATGTTACTAGGTCTATTACCTTGTCTACTAAATATTACTTCATGTGGGCTATACCCGGTTGTAGAGTGTACTGTGGTGTTATAACAAGAACTAGCAAATTTTAGGGCTACATCCCAATCATCTCTTTCAAAATTAACTGTATTTAAATATTCTTTCAATCTAGCGTGTATTCTTTCTACTGGACCATTAGATTGTGGATGAGCTACACTAGTGGTTATATGTTTAAACTTAAATATCTTTGCTAAGTTTTTCATTAATTCGTTACAAAATTCAGTTCCGTTATCAGTAATAATAATTTTAGGTATTCCAAAATATGTAATCCATTCATTTACAAAGGCTTCTGCGACTGTTTCAGCATATTTATCTTTTATTGGTACAAATCTTACATATTTTGAGAGGGAATCTTGAATGCTTAAGGAATAAATATTTTCTTTCTTAGAGATTGGGTATGGTCCTGTTAGATCAGTGATGCACACGAGATGCTTACGGAGCCACTCGGCTTTCACATACAAGTCGCGTGTGCGAAGGTACCGAACTTCTGCAACGCTAGCAGAGAATCAGTTTGCGTTTGCACTTCGCGGAGCAAAAATTTCATGCGCAAATAATTTTGGTAAATGCTGTAAATGCAGACGCAATATATGAATGAATTAAACATGTTTCGATCTGAATGGGATTTGATTTATTTTTTATTTAAACCCTTATTATGAGCCTTATTATCTATCTATCAAAAACAGATTCTCTCATTTTACTTAATGAGTGTAAAAGAATTTGCAAAAGTATTTTTTTTTCAGTATTCTGCTCGCACACACATACTCAAACAAAAATTTTGCGCTTGTATTGGAAGGTCTGCCAACGCTGTGCACCACTGTGTTAGATCCATATTAACTTGTTCTAAACTATATGAAGCTTTCGTTACTGTCTGCATAGGCATCCTAGTGGGATGTCTATTAATTTTTCCCAACTGACAATTTTTGCAATTCCTTATAAAATCAGCTACCATCTGATTTAAATTCTTCCAATAGTATTTTTCCCTTATCTTAGCTATTGTACCTTTTTGACCAGCATGTCCTCCTATTATGCTTTCATGATATTCTTTAATGATGTCAAATTGTCGTTTTTTGTCTGTAATTTCTATAATTTCCTCATTTTCATTTAATTCTAAAATGTTCCCATATGTCTGTTCAGTATTGTTTTTGACTATTCCTCCTTCCACAGTTTCAAATACATCTGATTCTTTTTCGGGTGGATTGTCTTCTACTCTTTTATTATCAACAATTTGATAATTTATAGGATTATTTCCTTCAGGCTCTGGTATCTCTACACTTACATTCTGTAAATCTTCTACATTTTCGACATTTTCTAAGTTTTCTAAAACTTCTTTACCCTTTATTTTACCACTTTTCTTCTCAGTTTTGTTTTTATTTACTTCGTTACAACAACTACAGCTTTTCTTCTTTTTCTCGTGTCTTGTAGTTATAAATACATTTCTACTTAAATGATCTGCCACGACGTTCTCTAGACCTTTCTTATACTCAATATCATAAGTATACTCTTCTAATTTTAATCTCCACCGCACTAGTCTCGATCCAGGATCTTTAACATTAAAAAGCCAAGTCAATGGTCTATGATCTGTTCTTATCAAAAATTTATTTCCATACAAATATGGCCTAAATACTTTCACGGCCCAAACGATCGCTAGACATTCCTTTTCTGTTGTACTATAGTTCTTTTCAGCGTCATTTAAACTTCTACTAATAAACTGAATCGGCATATCTTTCTTACCATATTCTTGCGACAAAACGGCCCCTAAACCTGTATTTGATGCATCAGTTGTCACGATAAATTTTCGTTCAAAATCTGGGTACTGAGGGCCACAACATTGATTAAACTTTCTTTAAGTTTCCTAAATGCTTCATCTTGCTCTTTCCCCCATACAAATTCTGCTTCTTTTCTAAGAAGTTTGTTAATAGGTGCAGCTATTTGACTGAAACCTTTAACAAATCTGCGATAGTAATTTATCGCTCCCATAAACGATTGTATTTCCTTAACATTTTTCGGAGGATACCATTTCTTTATTGATGAAACTTTATCAGGGTCTTAGGTTTCACACCATCTTTCCCTATTACATGGCCTAAATAAGTAACTTCTTTCCTAAGAAATTCACACTTATCTGCCTGTAATTTTAAATTGGCTGCCCTTAGTTGCCTAAAAACATCCCTTAGTTTTGAATTATGATCTTCTAAGGTTTTGCCATAAACAACAATATCATCCATGTATACGAAACATTTAATTCCTTTTAAGCCTGATAAAACAATGTCCATTGTTCGCTGAAAAATGCTAGAATAATTTTTCAAACCGAATGGCATTCTTGTAAATTCAAAATGACCGTGTGGTGTTGTAAAAGCTGTTTTCTCCATATCTTTTTCATTCATCTTAATTTGATGAAAACCATTAGTCAAATCTAAAACTGAAAAATATTTAGCTGTACCTAATTGATCTAAAATTTCTGATATATTTGGGATTGGATATGAATCAGCTATTGTTAAGTCATTGACTTTCCTATAATCAATAACCATGCGCCATTTCACCTTCTCTGACGCATCCTTCTTTTTGGGCACAATCCACACTGGTGAGTTCCACGGAGATTTCGAATTTTGGATGATACCATCTTTCAACAATTTTTCGACCTGAGATTTAACTTCTTGTTCATGTATTCTTGGGTATCGGTATATGACAATTTAACGTGTTTGTTGTACGCAATATGTCCCCTTCTATGAGAAATAAATCGCTGTATTCTGCAATCAATCCTTTAATTGATTTATTTTCTTCCAAATTCATATGCTCTGTCCTAAAAGATTTTTCTATAATATCTTTCCTGTTTCTAACATGCATTATCTTTTTAGTTGGGCAAAGAGTTTCTTTTCTTTTACATTCGTTATATTTTCTTTCTAGAACATAATCCTTTAAACATTCTACATTTAACGAAATGTCATTCTGAACCTTTTCTTCTGATTTATTAATTATGCTTACTAAGCATTTCGCATTCCGCACTGTACTAATACAATGAGGAATTATTAATTTATTATTTTCGAATCTTGGGATATAAACATCTGTTTCATCTTTACACCTTCTGTTTTCCTTGACCAATCTAAATACCTCTCTTCTTGAAGGTATAAAATATTCATCTCTATTATACTTTATCTCATAACTTTGGTCCTTTAAGGTCAAAATATTTGTAGAACAATCTACCTTACAATTCATTTCCCTAAGGAAATCATTGCCTAAAATCCCATCATAATCATTAACTATATGTTCAGGAATGACGTGAAACTTCCATCGGACATTGACACTTTTCACATATGAATTTTCCCATAAACTGAATCTTATATCGCATGTCCCTAGAGCCTTTTCGATATTATTTCCTAACCCAATTAGATCAATTTTCTCTCCTTTATTTAAATCGTTTTTATAAATACAGTTTGACTTTATCAAACTTACTGAAGCTCCTGTATCTATAAGCATTTTACATAATTTATTTTTATAATTAATAAAAATATAAGGACTTTCTTCTGGTTTACCTTTAATAGAGAACGCTGCCTTATGTTTAGCGTCTCTTATTTTCGAAAATTTATTTTCTGTTCTTCCTTATTTTTCGCATAGCAATTTTTTGCTATGTGTCCTAGCTTTTTACACAAGCTACACGTTATCGCATTATTTTTATTTTTTGCAAAACAGTTTTTTGCCAAATGTCCAGTTTTTCCACAATTAAAACATTTAACAGTGTTAGTGTGGATGGATATTAAGTTTTTATTCGAGAAGTCACTTCTCGGCCCTTTCTTTAAATTTATTTATCTCGATTCCTCATGTTGAGCATGCATAGCTGCTTCCGAAAGAGTCTTTGGCCGACAGTTATTTACATGGCTGCAAATTTCTGGCCGCAGACCATTAATAAATATATTGAGAATTACTTTATTCTCAATATAGTTAAGAATGATTTGAAGGTCCTTTTGTTCCATGCCTTCATCTTTAGCATCAGTGCCAAGCCTTCGAGACATAGTCTCCATAAACTGTTCAAACTGTTTTACAGTTTGACTCCCCTGTTTGGAGTTTATTAAATCCCTATATAAGCCAAAGGTATTGTTAGTTTCTTTATATAAATTTTTTAAATTGGCTCTTAATTCTCGTCAATCTTCAATAACTCTATTTTCAAGAATTATTCTTGCGTTCCCTGTAATTTGTACCTTGATGTATTTAAATAGAAAAGCAGTCTGCGATTCTGATGCCAGACTCATAGCATCGTCGCACCCGTTTATAAATGAATACAGCTCAGCTGCATCACTTCTAAGCTGTGGTATTAACCTTATTAAGGTACCAACATCAAGTTGCATATTACTACTACTGGGTGTTGTCATAATTGCTTTTAAAATTATTTTCAATATCTATGCGAATATTATTATATATATATCACGAATCCAACAAAAATCCAAATACGCCCAACGAAACCAAAACTAACAAGGTAATAACACGCACATTTTATACCAACTCTGACACATCTTCTGATTTTCTTAAAAGTTTCACATTACCTAATCATACTTAAAAGATTCACATACGCTACTATCCATATCTGCATTTCCTTTTTCGATTCACAGTGAATATCATCACGAATCCAACAAAAATCCAAATACACCCAACGAAACCAAAACTAACAAAGTAATAACACGCACATTTTATACCAACTCTGACACATCTTCTGATTTTCTTAAAAGTTTTACATTACTTAATCATACTTAAAAGATTCACATACGCTATTATCCAAATCTGCATTTTCCTTTTTCGTCTTAAGCACAAATTTTCTGTTAGTAATGATTTTCTGTAGTCACCATCCGCAGGAACAAATTTTTCTGCTAGCACTGATTATTTTGTCACTATCCGCAGGAACAAATTTTTCTGCTGGCACTGATTATTTTCTGTCACCATCCGCAGGAACAGATTTTTCTGCTAGCACTGATTATTTTCTGTCACCATCCGCAGGAACAAATTTTTCTGCTAGCACTGATTATTTTCTGTCACCATCCGCAGGAACAAATTTTTCTGCTAGCACTGATTATTTTCTGTCACCATCTTTCCGCTGCCACCAATTTTGTTATGCTGCCGATTTTGTTATTCAAACCACTTAGTTTGATTTCACTTTTAGGAGTGTCACATCGAATACCATCAAGTGAGCATCCAGGCATACATCGTGAATTCATCGTTGTTTACCGAACGATCGCAAGATCGCTGTTTCATGGCAATGGTTTTGAAGGTTTAAGGGAAGAGTGCATTTGAACGTAGCGTGGGTTAATGTTTACATTAACTCAACGCTTGACTCAATCGTTGATGCCATCTTAGGATGTTTATATTATCCCAAAGAGCTGACACATCTATATTGTGTGTGGCAAATTTCCATATAGGAAATTTCTAGGAAACAGATTTGAGATGCTGTTGCCCACACTATGTTGCAATATTATCAACAATACTGATTGAGAGTCAGCATATTTTGTATCAACATAAAACAACTGAACAATATTACAAAATGGCTTAACAGGTCTGTATATTATATTAAAGGTATATTTTTCTTCTTTTTGTAAATGTTTAAATTTTTAAAATTGAGCTAAATATAACGGAGTAACATAACAAACTATACATGCACCTACCTAAAATCGGTTTTTTGACCACAAATCCCGATTTTGAGGGTATATTCAAAAAACTAAGTATGCAGTTATCTTACGTTCAACCAGGCCTACTACCTCTTCTATGTCTCGAGGCAAGTTTTTTGATTTGTTGTAACACCGTGTAATTAGAAAAACTTAAGACTATCAGCAGAGACAATATATTCTATAGACATTGCATGAGATTCGCCTCATCAATATTGTGAATACCGAATGATGTAAACATTAGCCTAGGCGAAAAACATTGGCACGGGCAGCGAAAAAGCAGCGCTGACGGCGGACCTATGTTACTAGCATTTGTTGATAGACTCAAGAACTTTAAAATCTTATTAACAAAGTTGTCGAGAAGCCATGTTTATTTTATTTTTTCCATTGGAATTCTATGCGGACGGACGGTTGAATTGTTTACATTTTTTTTGCACAGTTTTTGTTATTGCTCTTCTTTCTTTGTTTTTCTGCAGGTTTTTGTTTCGCTAGGATTTTTAGCTTAATATTTGGCGATCGTCAGAAATTTTATATTTTTGCGATTTTGTCTATCTCGATGAAGCTATAGGAAAATCGCTGTAACTTTTTGATTCAGCTTGGATGGAAATGCATCCAAGAACAAAATTATAGAAAATTTTACCACCTTTAAAATGACACCAAAAACTTTTTTTTTACTAAATTTATTATTTTTTAACGTAGAATACGTTATACGGGGGTGTTGATCTGGAGCACAAAATTTTGAGAAAATGTTTGTCACTTGCATTATGAGTTTTTAATACTTTATGCATGCATTGAAGAAAATTCAAGTATGGTCGTAACATATTTAATATGTCTTCTTTTGAGTTGTATTTAAATAATCATATTGCTACATATAATTTTTTTGATTCTATAAGTAAATCAAAATTTAACTCCTTCAAATTTTGTATTAATTTTCATATGCTTTGTATTTTATGTATTATAACATCTTGTGTAAGAGCAGTACGATTATCTGTGTGTTCATCACAGAACCAGTGTGAGAAAGAGAAGAAGTATAATGACCAAGTAGCGAACGATGTGTACATACACAACATTGATAAGCGAAGCAGAGAAACAAAACTGTGCTTACCCAGTTGGCCACGTCTTTAAGACATCCTCAATGTCTTACAGCCTTATTCATAAACACATTTTAGAGGCAGCGTAACTTTAAACGGGCTTTAAACAAGAAAACGTTATTCATAAACATTTTTTGTAGTTGTTTAAGAGCTGCGTAACTTAAACGCCGAAATTGGCGTTTAAAGGTTACGTAAATACAACCATGATTTTTGTTTGTCTTTTCTTTTAATATCAAAGACATGCTCCATATGCGCCCTTTGCAGCATTTTTTTATGCGGCGGCCATTGTAAATCCATAGGAATTCTTAATTTTTGTAGAGATTTTCTATAGTTCAGACACAAACCTTACAATCATAAGCAGAAAATGAAAAAATGTTTATGAATAACAATGTTAGCAAGGTTGCATAGAAGCTGCGTAAAGCCTTAAACAGTGCGTAACTAAACAAGCGTTTAAAGGTTGTTTAAGGAAATCTATTGAATAAGGCTGTTAATGACTAACATATTCTACGTCTGACCTATGCGCCCGTGTTATCTAACACAGGCTTGAGCTTTTTATTTTTTTTATCTTAACTTATCTTAACTTAAGATATCTATCTAAATCAGTGATGCACAGCGTTGGCAGACCTACCAATACAAGCGCAACATTTTTGTTTTAGTATGTGTGTGCGAGCAGAACAGTAAAATCATAGGATAAAGTGTTTTTTGATAGATGGATTGAGGCTCGTAATAAGGGTTTAAATAAAAAAAAAAGATACAGTAGTTTCGACTATGTCGTAACACAAGACGTAGAATTAGTCAATTCGCTTTTGATGACATCTTTTTTAAAAACTATTTAGCAAAATATTTATTCCATACACCTGAGCATATGACCTTTACAAGAGTGCCGGAGAGGGTTAATATGTATGACCGACCCCCATTACTTTTGCAAAAGGAACATTTTTGCGTTTGACACCTTATCCTTTCGACCACTCCTTAGGCGGGCTCCTTTACAAATATTATGGTTTTTGTATATATATTCCATACACCTGAGCATATGACCTTTAAGAGAGTGCCGGAAAGGGTTCATAAGTATGACTGACCCCCATTACTTTTGCAAAAGGAATATTTTGCCTTTGATACCTATTCCCTCCGACCACTCCTTAGGGGGGCTCCCATACAAATTTTATGGTTTTTGTTTATTTATTCCATACACCTGAGCATATGACCTTTAAAAGAGTGCCGGAAAGGGTAAATGTGTATCACCGACCCCCATTATTTTTGCAATAGGAACATTTTTGCGTTTGACACCTTATCCCTCCGACCACTCCTTAGGGGGGCTCCTATACAAAGTTTATGGTTTTTGTATATTTATGACATACACCTGAGCATATGGCCTTTAAGAGAGTGCCGGAGAGGGTTAATGTGTACTACTAACCTCAATTATTTTTGCAAAAGGAACATTTTTGCTTTCGACACCTATTCTCTCCGACCACTCCTTAGGGGGGCTCCCATACAAATTTTATGGTTTTTGTATATTTATTCCATACACCTGAGCATATGACCTTCAAGAGAGTGCCGGAGAGGGTTAATATATATGACGGACCCCCATTACTTTTGCAAAAGGAACATTTTTGCGTTTGACACCTATTCCCTCCGACAACTCCTTAGGGGGGCTCCCATACAAATTTCATGGTTTTGTCGATAAAACCGGAAACTGTCGATAAAAAGGTAGCAAGCAAACAAAAACATCAAATGTTGGCTTTATATTTCATGTAATTGTGTAAAATTTATATAAGTTAGAGAGTTCTAACATGAATTTTTGTCGCATTGAGGATCAAACAGACCAACAAGTGCTAACATCAACATTGTACGATCAGTACTTTAGGCCCACCAAAGGCTCAAAAAGTTATATAAATACCAACACCTGATCACTATCAATCACCCTACTTACCTCCGAGAATGACGTATTCTACGTCAAAATAAATAAATTCCCATAAAGGTCGGAACATGTTTATGGCTGAATTACAATACTGCGTAAGGTCGGTCGGCCTTTGACAGCTCGACTAGAAACAATGGGTTCTTATGAAGCAACACAAAATATGACCTCATGCATTGCGTCGACCTCATCCCGTAAATTAAATTTGAGGGGGTGACGTACGATCAACGCTATGAGTAGCGACATGCTCAAGCTAGGTCGTGCTTTTGACATTCCATATTAACGCTGGGTTGCATTTTCGTTGAGCAATGCTAAAATGTGGGTATTCTTGGATTCCGATGGAAAGCTCAGATTTTCATAGGATTATCGTGGGAATTTATATTTTGATGCGAGTTTTTTTTAAATTGATCAAATTTTTTAAATTAACATGCTGCTTAAGTAGTATAAAAATGATTTTGATGAATTTAGCATGATATTAATATTATTCAATTGTATTTCATATTAAAATTTATGCATTTTTTTAGTATATTATAAATAATATTATAAGGGTATTCATGCAAAATGGCAAACTTATATATTGGTCAATTAGATATTTTCATGAGGTTGGTTGAGGACGAATACCCTTAATATCATTGTTTGAATAATATAACACACAAAGGAATGTTGTGGTAAGGTAGATTGGCAAATGCCGTTCACTTTGTTTTTGTAAAGTTGTACCCAAGTACTCACTAATTACAAGTGATTCAGCGAGCATTGTACAAGGGGGCGTGGCAGCTCGAATCTGCAATATTGAATAACTTTGGAATTATAGGTCGCACAACATTGGAATTAGGTGTTCGGCCTCGATTTACATGTGCCGTTCCACTGGCAAAATTTTATGGGCGTTGGGAAAAGGGTGTGGCACTTTTTCGGCTTCCCAAATTGTGGGTATAACTTTCGAACTATTAGTCACACATCAATGAAACTCGATAAGAATGTACTATTTAGTCTTGTCCTTTGACTGGAAAAATTGAGTGAGCATTGGACAAGGGGGCATGGCACCGCCCATATAAGTCAAATTTATGGTATCAAATAGCTTTGGAGTTAAATGCCACATAATAATGAAACTCGGTATGGAGCTGCCACTTGGTAATGTCCATCTACTAGAAAACCTTCAGCCATTCTTATTTTTATGAAGAGAACTTCTGAAATGCACTGTCGAATCGTGGCGTTCCAGACATCGTTATCTACCCTATTTTTTAGAGCATTTCGTACAAGGGCAATCATTATATCATAGAAAAACACGATAAAAGTTCCAGTAAATCTTAAATTTTATACACCAAATGAAAGATTAATTTCCAAGCTTTAATAATATATTGTCTTTAATCCATAGTAATAAAGGTTAATTTTGAAGAAAAAAATGGTTTTATGTAAAAAATAAAATTACTTTTACATGCAAATATCTTTAAAATCTGAAATACTTAACGGATTTCATTAATTTCAAATTTTCTGAAAGCTTATTGTATTGTCTGCAATTTGGCACCTCAATCATTAATATTGGTTATATATTTAGAATAATACAGCCAATTTTCTTCATACACCTTATAACAAAAAAAATTTTTAAATCGATAACTCGAAAACAAATCGATAAATCGATTTTTCCTTCTGTTAATCTGTTAATTATTTTTCACAATATTTGTCCTCAAATGAGAGCAAATAATTTTAAAAATGCTTTATGAGGGGTTTATTGGATTTATTGGATGTTCAGCCATTTTTAATATTTTTTTTTTTACATTTTCTGTTTTTTTTTTATATATTATGAAACAATTTGATGTATTTTTGACATAATTTGTGCTCAGATGAAAACAAAATAAAATTTAAAAATGCTTTATCGAGGGTTTATTGAAGGTTTCCTTCATTTTTAAAATTATCTCATTTATAAAGCATTTAAAAAAGATTTTTAACGCTATTGAACGCTATTATGACACTATCTTTTAATTTTTCATTGATTACAATTATAATTGCATGATTTCGGAAAAAGGGACGTTTTGTGGGATTTTTAGTATAGCTGCTTTTATTGGCATCACCAAAATGACAGACGCACGATCTGTCAACGCAACATTTAGTTTTGCAAAGTTTGAGGTCGTCCGTATTGACAGCTTATATCGTAAAGTTTTTACAACGGAAACCAAAGTACGGTCAAAGGCCGACCGACCTAACGCAGTATTGTAATTCAGCTATTAATTCATTCATATATTGCAGTGATGGGCAATTTGGCTCGCAGGAGCCTTTTGCACTTACGAGCTACCCGTTTGCACTTGAGTGCTAGACGAAGGGGACAGTCAAGAGCCAGCATGAAGGGAAGGAATACAAGAGCAGAATGAAATTCTTTACTGTCATATTTCATATTTCCCTCTACTCTCTCTCTCTCTACCATGGTATAATAATACAAGGTAGCATTGACAACTGGTTATTTTCTCTTCTGCAAGAAAACATCTCCTGTCAAAAACAGCTTTTTGTGGAAATACATCAGCAGCTGCTGTGGTTGTTGTTTTTTTTTCACTTCAACGTTTTCAACATTGCTTGTGTTTTCAATGGCGGATTGTGAGCGCTCTCTTTTTGAGTATATTTTTTGACAGTAGATGTTTTCCCAAGCAACTGTCAATGCTACCTTGTATTATTATACCATGCTCTCTACTTTTTCTACTCTCATATTTCTCATGCATGACAACATGCTTTGCCCACAAGAACAGTGGAATAAACACCAAATTCTCATTATACAAAATATAAAATTTAAATAATACATATAGTGGAATTTAAGAAATTTCCGTATATTTTCCAATCATAGTATTATTAACGTACAAAATTTTATTATACTATTCAATACTTCAAATTTTATTTTAGGAGCATAATCAGGTGTAGTAGTATCTTTGTGAAGAATTAAAACAAATTATTCAACCAATGTTAAATTTTCCACTGGTTCACTTTCTATGGTAACGATACCGTCTATATTTGGCTGAATAGAATTTGCCGTAGCAATACGCATTATAGAGCATAAGGTAATATCGGACATTCTATTCCTTATATTGCACTTATTAAGATTCATTTTTGACAAAAATTGTTCGCAAATATAAGTACTGCCAAACATAGATACAATTTTTGCTGCAAAATTACGCAAAGCGGGATATTTACTGCTGTCAAGACATTTATAAAAAGCAATTGTATCACTTATTTCTAAAAATTCTAATTTTAATTTGGAAGAACATTGAAGTTCGATAAACTCCATTTGAAGGTCAATTTGAAAATTTAGGATTTAAAAACATGTTATTGACCACAGTGCTTGGTTGAGCGACGTCGAAAATGAAAAGTGTTGCCGCTTACACATAGTTGTATGCTTTATATATAGAACAGTTTCAACATTTGCAAAATCTCTTAAAATTAGCTTAAAAATTGTAATTAAAAAAAAAGAAAATTTAGTTACATTTTTTAAAAGTAAAGTCAATGTAAAATTTGTAATTTTCAAACAAATAATTGTATATAATTATCATTTGATATTTGCAGTTGAAATTTTTATTCATTAATTGAGGGAGCTGGTAACCCTATTGCAGTCTTTGCTGAAAGAAAATTTGTTGTCAATGTTAGTTTCTCCGC
Organism: Pherbina coryleti; assembly: GCA_943735915.1. Classification (NCBI taxonomy): domain Eukaryota; kingdom Metazoa; phylum Arthropoda; class Insecta; order Diptera; family Sciomyzidae; genus Pherbina; species Pherbina coryleti. Next base: position 52,613,502 of record OX030952.1, on the reverse strand, counting down.
AACTAGGCTTGTGCTAAACAGTTCCAGAGCCGGAACGGACATGGAACGATTCTTTTGTAGAACGGAACTAGTTCCTGGAAACATGTCCGCGGAACTATCTAGTTCCTTTTTTATTTTAACTATATGGCGACTATTTTAAGAGTTTATATGAACTGTTTGCTTGTTGAACTGTTTGAGTGTTGAACTGTTTGCTTGTTGAACTGCTTGCGTGTTGAACTGTTTGCTTGTTGAACTGTTTGCTTGTTGAACTGCAGAGAAAATTTGTAAAGGTTCATGCAGCATTTCAATGCAAAGTTCTAACTAGTCTTAAACCAAATTGAACACAAGGTTTTTTTTGTTTTTAGGTGTTTGTATGTATTACATTAAATAATGAAAAATTTTTGTTATATACAAAAATAAAAAATGACATATTTAATGACTAAAAAAGGAACTTATATAAGGTAAAAAATTTCATTGAGTCAACATTAAAAATATGATTCAATATAAAAATTAAAAGTTTGTAATCAAAAACTTTAAAAATTACTTATGTAACTTGTGTAAGGCACAAAATTTCATTCAGTGAAATTCATGTATGAGATCAAATAGTAAAAAATGTTCGTTAAAAACAAAATTGAAAAATGTAACTTTGTAAAAATTGTATGTAATAACTATAAAGGAACTTATAGGAGGTAAAATTTCATAAAAAATATGATTAAAAATAAAAATTAAAAGTTTGTTATAAAAAACTTAACTTATTTAATTACATTTAATTTGCTTAGTAGTTATTTTTATAACTAAATAGGAACTTGAATAAGGCATAAAATTTCATTCAGTGAAATAAAAGTGAGATAAAATAATGAAAAATGTTTTTTAAAAACAAAATTAAAAAATGACTGGTATGTAATGACTAAATAAGAACTTAAAGGTGGCAAAATTTCATAAAAAAATGATTAAAAATAAAAATTAAAAGTTTGTTATAAAAAACTTTAAAAATTACTTATATAACTAAATAGGCACTTATGTAAGGTACAAAATTTCATTCAATTAAAATAATAAACTATAATTTAACTTCATTAAAAAAGATTATTATGAGAAAAAAAAAATTAAAAAAGTTTTAAAAATGTTGAATGAAAGGCCAAAATTTCAAAGTTATTGGAAAACTTAAAAATACTTAGAAATTATTTAATTTTTTTCTAAATTACTATTTATAAAAATTAACTGCGACACTTTTTTTGCAGACAATCTTGAACGATTTTCGGTCTGAGTTAAACCCGCTTTGGAAAAAATGCGTTCACACGGAACAGATGTGGCTACTAAATTTAACCTCCTTAGGACATGCTGATATAGAATGGGATATACACTCTTTCTTGCGCTCCACCAAAGAAGAGGATCTTCACACCTACTTATTATTGGCTCATGAATGTATTTTTCGAGCTCAACTATGCCAGCTGCTGTAGAGTTCTCTGGCACTAAGCTTGCTACCTCTCTGTCGAAGTCATCCCAAATAGATGCACTCCTGCTGGTTGATGCTTGATTTTGCTGATTGGCTTGTGCAATGATAGAATTAGTTGCATCTGAAGGTGGAGCTTGACGTATAACGCTACCAACTTTGAATTTCAATGCTTCGAACGCTGCTTTGAAATTAGCGTCTTCTAAATCCTTTCGCTTTAAAGCGTGGATCCAAAATCGTTGCCTCTGCATAAAGAATGTTTTTTTCCAAATTATTAAATCTGGCATGAATTTGTTGTTGAAGAACATCTAAAAGCTTTTTAACTGGAACGGAGTTTGTAGAGCCATGGTAAAAGCGATCATTTTTCTGACGTTTTAAAAGTCGACAGTAAACAATCACTTTTGATAAGCTCACATTCTTTTCCGATGAAATTTCAACAGTAATGTCTGAAAAAACTTTCAAAATTGGAATCACCTCCTCAATTTCATCCCATTCCTCGGTTTTCAATGCCAGATCATCTTTTATCAGTGCAAGCGTAGCGATAATTGCATCTTTTATCTTGACAACTCTGTCTAGCATTTCAAACGTGGAGTTCCACCTTGTAGAGACATCTTGCTTCAATTTCAGGAGAGGAACATTCATCTGTGCTTGTATTTCATGCAGTTTATACAGTCCCTGCGAGCTTCTTTTGAAAAACTCGACGATGTTCTTGAATTTTTGAATAGTTCCTGAAATCTGTTGAATTCCGGCTTGCACTACCAGATTCAAAAGATGAGCGAAGCATCCTATTGGCCGCCACCCACCTAATTGTATTGCCAAACGGATATTAGCAGCATTATCGCTGACAATAGCTACAACTTTATTTTCAATTTTCCAATTGCGCAACTCAGTTTTTAAAAACGAGCATAAATTAATGCCGCTATGCCTCTCACCATATTCAATACATCCGAGTAAATTTGAACGCATTTCTGCACTCTCGGTGTCAATAAAATGGGCTGTTACAGCAATGAAGCTTTCGTTGTTTCTTGAAGTCCAGCCATCTGTAGTTAAACAAACAGCGTATGCGTTTGTTATTTTGTTTTGAACTTCATGCTGGAGTTTTAAATAAAGTTGCGGCAAGAGTACTTGAGAAAGTGTCTTTCGGGTGGGCAAGCTGTAAGACGGACACAATAGGGAAACCAGTCTCTTGAATTCAGGTTCTTCAACAAGTCGAAAGGCATGATACTCTTTGGCAATCATAACCATGAGTTGTTCATCAATTCTTGATTTTTTTCTTTGAGGAATTGGTTTTGTGCTTTCTACGTAAGATGATATTTTTTGCTGAGTCCCATATGCAGACCTGGATGTAGATGCTGTCGGCTGGAGAGTATCAGCTGCAGAATTGGATGCAGGTGTTGATTCCACGATTTCCACATCAACATCAACTTCAACATGGGCTACGCTATTGGCAACCGGCGATGCAAGTAACTGACGTTCTATGGGACCTGTTGAAATTGTTGGATGTTTCCTTTTTAAATGCCTACCCAAATTTCCTAAGCTGCCTGCTGTAACTGAAATTAGTTGATAGCAATATTTGCATTTTGCTTTTTTCGGCTCGCTTTCAGTGAAGTGGTCCCAGAAAATGCTTGTTTTCCTGCGCATTGCCATAATTGAATCTGCATTAAAAATTATTTTTAAATAATATCAACCATCAAAAAATACTTTATGCACCACCTTCACAATATATATCAAACAACAAAAACTTTAAAATCTTTTATTTATAAACAACAAGCACATTAAATAAAATACAATTGCTGCAGATCAAATTTTACGAGTCGTTAAAAAAGAAACGTTTCAAAGCATTTGAGTTCCGTTTCCACGTTAACCAGTGCTACCACTTTCTATAAATGTGCATGAAAATAGCTTGAAAAGGAGTACATGTTTCAAAGTAAGGGAGTAAATGTACTTTGAGCTCTGAACATTGTTATGTTTATGTAGTAAATTTATAACGTTGCTGAAAAGGGAGTAAAATAATTTCCAACCAGTTCCTCATAAGCATGATTCTCATTTCCATCTCATAGTTCATTACTTTTTAGCATGTCCGTGGAACTATATAGTTCCGGTAGTTCTTTTTATAAGAATGAAAGTAACAAAAGCATTTCAAATCTCATTTAGTGCTGGTTCTGTTTCATATGTTAGAAGCAAAACTAAACCAAGCAATGCATGCAACAAGAATGACGATATATCATTTTATAATTTCATTTATTATTGCTTTCGTTCACTCTCACAAGCATAATCGTTTTACTTGTCGTCGCCAAAGAACTAAGGGATATTTTTTATTTCTATGGTCGTCGCAAAAAGTGTTCTTTTCTGCAGTAATGTGCAGTAAGTAGGAAAGAGATGTCGTATACGTTGCTCACTTAAAAAAAAAATTTCATTCCAATCGGAACTATTTGGACATGCTAAAACCATACAGAAGGAACGATTGGAACTATGTCCGAGAGTGGACATAGTTTCATGAACTATGCAGGTCCGGAACGACCCAACTCTATCCGCAACTCTTGTGCGATGAACATCATGCACGGATGGATGTAGAAATTTTTGTCGTTTCCTTTTCCCCGCAAGTAGTTGTGCCCTTTGTCTAGCACTCGTTTGCACTTTGAGTATTTTAGGAGCCGAAAATTTGCCCATCACTGATATATCGCGTCTGTACAGCATTTAACAAAATAATATGCGCATGATATGCTCACTCCATGAAGTGCAAACGCAAACTGATACTCTGCTAGCGTCGTATAAGTTCGGTACCTTCGCACACACGACTTGTATGTGAAAGCCGAGCGGCTCCGTAAGCATCTTGTGTGCATCACTGACAGTGTTGCCATTTTAGCTACTTTGTAGCTAGATTTATCTTCTTTTTTTCTCATTTAGCTCCAAAAATTGTGTTTTAGCTCCTAGCTACTTTTTTAGCTTCTTATTTTTCGAGTTTAGTTATTTGTAGCTACTACTTCTTATGGTTAAAAAATGTAATATTTTCGTGATCACTAGTTACCACCTATATTATTATTTTTTTTTTTTTTTTGTGACATTTCTAACTTAGGGTGCGCATATAGTGCACGCGTATAAGCGTTTCGTTGCTGTTTCGAGCTGAAAAACATATACGAGAAATAAAGTACGCAAGTCATGCATCTCTTTTGTCCTAATCTGTTTTTCAGCACAGCACAGCACAGCAACGCAACGCTCATATGCTTTCACTATGTTTGTTCCCCTATACATACACAGAAAATAAAAGAATTGATTTATTACCTAAACTAGTTTAGCTAATGTGAAAGTTTCTATTTCACCTAATCTTTTCAACAACTTTTCTACTTACACAGTTAATTTAACAATCATGCATTAGGTAATTCACCTAATTCAAATTAGTTAATTCAACTAAAATTTTGCTTATTAAATCATCTAATTCTTCTAGTTATTTTACCTAATGCAAGTTGTCGATTTGTTCGTACACTAGGGAAATAACGCATATTAGCATTATCCACGCCTCAGTTTAAATTTTATATAAATATTTACGTGGATAAATCAAATGCTTTCCTTACAACTTGTTTTTTTTCCGTATTTGAATTTTTTATTTCTGTGCAGCCCAAGGAGAGCACAGCGCTCTCCTATAAAAAACAAATAAAAACAAAGTGAGAAAATTTTACAAAAAGTAAAGCCTCATTGCGAGAATTGAACTCGGGCCGCTGGCGTTATAGTCAAACGTTTTACCGCTGTGCTGTTACGCCGTTTGATAACTTGTGAACAAAATGTATGTATATAAAAATATGAGGTCCACAACTCTGAAATTATGTTTCCACTGGGCATCTACAGCAATTTGATTAATTGGTATGTAGAGTAAATTTCTGGATTAGAAATTTAGCTCAATAGATAAGGCGTTGGTTGTTGAAATCTTGAGATCACAGGTTCGAATCTCAGCGGTGGCAAAGAAATTTTTCAGTCATTTATACAATGTATATATCTCTCTCATTCTATCTACTATAAAACAAGTCTTTCTTCTCTATCATGTGACGAAATGAAGTAAAGTCACCTAAGGAGGGAAAGTTTCACTTCAAAATAGAAATTGCAAAACAAAAAACATATTTTTTGCATATTTTTTGCACGGCATTCCCACTCTTAAGTGGGAATGCTATCTAAATAATTAGATGATTTTTCTACACTTAGTAGGTGGCTTGCCTAATCTGAAGTGGTCATAGTTTAAAAAAAATTAGCTAATTCTTCTAATAAATTATGTGTCTTATCTATTTTATGGTTGAAGGTACACCTAAATATTTAGGTTTTTTTAGCTACTCTCGCAGTTAAACTACCCAATATAATTGCATATAATTAACATTTAGAAATTGGTAGCGCACCTAATCAAATTCGTTGACTGAAAATCACCGGATTACTTTAGCTGAATTGACTACATTTTTAGGTCAAAGTTCTCCTCTTTTTTTTCTGTGTACGATGAATTTCAATGGTGGTATCGTCTTCTATTGATTTTTGGATAGAAGTAAGAGGATGGAAGGGTGCTTTAAACGAAAACTCTTTCTCTGATCTTACTAAATTCGTTTTTTAGTTTTTACTTTTATCGTTTAGCAAAGCTGAAAAAGAGATAACGTTTTCAATAATGAATCTTATAAAAACAAAGAAATTCAATTAAATTGTTAATGTTAAATTCCACAGTATGTTAAGCCCATCGATCAGCATCGAAGCCCAAAGAAACGATCAGCATTACTTTCTTCTATATATAAACCTACATATTGCTTATCTTGTTTTGCTTATTGTAAGTAAGCCTATTTTGTGTTACAGAATAAGACATATCTTAAAAAATAAACAAATGTTTTCACGATTACATTATAAATAACGATCTCGTGAAATTTATGGAACGGGAAGATATTAACAAAGATGAAGATTCTGATAGTTCAGATAATAATATATAGTAATGATAGTATGGAATTGATGGTATACCCTACAAAACTGTGCCTGCATATAAATGTTATTACAAACATATATGTATTTATTTAAAACAAGACTTTTTGGCCTTTTTCTTGTAATTAATTTTTGTTTTAATTAACACATAACCGTTTTAAAACAATTATTAGTATATTGAAAGTGTATTTTACTGATCAAAATGTACCTTTTTTTTTTTTTTTTTTTTTTTTTTTTTTTTGGATTCGCCCGGAGGTAAGAAATCTTCATAGATACGTATGACCCGCGCCATACGCATGCACGATTTACATTCTAAGAAGTTCCCGGATCAGCCGGACTGATAGAATGCACCTACGTGCTAAAACTTACCACCTGTTGGCAAATAATAGCCTCCACTAAGCACAATTGCTTGGCCTTTCAGCGGAAATTAAAATTAAATAAAATTTGAGAATTTTTTGTGCTTATGTAAACTTCATAAACATCATCGAATAAAAGCACATTCTTCATAATACGAAGCAATACAAGACAACATCCAAAGTTATTTATTAGACCATATATAACCGCATTTATAATTGTTGTCGTTCGGCTTGAGGCCACTGTCCAACCCAAGATCCTACGTGGAAAAGAGATGCAACTCTCAAACACCAAACCAATACCAAACATAGCACAGATATACAAGTATATATTGTGCAGGCACAATATATTTATATATTCGGGTCACTAAAATAAGGGAACACCGAGCTAAAGTTATTATTTGGATATGCATTTGGGCCAACGCAGGTAAAAACTTGTATGGAAAAGAGATAAACTCTGACACACCAAGCCAAGAGACACGGTATACATGGTCAAATAAGGAAGAACTAAAGATCTAAAATAATTTCATGAAAAAATAAAGCAACGAAACTGAATAAAACGAAAACTTAAAGTATCTATCATATTCGATGATGCTTATTTGTTAAATCGTAAAATCTACACAATTATCGCGAGTTATATTTGTTATCACAAGGAATGCGTTAAGTATTCAAATGTAATATAATTTTGCGTTTTAAGACATCCACCGAGTCAGAAAAATTTATCAAGTTCAAGTTGCCATTAAAATCACTAAACATACATCGCAAAGGGTCGTGAAGGGCATAATTAGAAGTGCAGTGACTCAACTTAAAAAGCTGGAAATGTCTGGCTCCGCTCCTGGGGATGTTGAAGTTTAATGAAGAAAGGAGGTATTGTGAGTCTATATCACCACTGAGTAATTTGTATAAAAAAGAGACATTGAGCATAATTCTTCTACTTCTTAAAGAAGGCAGGGAAATAATTTTGAGGCGTGTTTCATAAGGGGGAAGAATAATATTGGGGTTCCAACGATAATGTAAAGCAAAAAGTAAGAATTGTTTTTGAACCGATTCTAATGCATCGATGTGGACATTGTATTGAGGGTTCCATATTACGGATGCATATTCAAGAATTGGTCTAACAAGAGAGGTATAAAGTATTTTAGTAGTGAAAGGATCGTTGAATTCTTTAGCCCATCTTTTAATGAAACCAAGGACACCTCTAGCCTTATTTACCACCAAATTAACTTGAAGATTGAAACGAAGTTTAGGATCCATAATTACACCTAAATCAAGAAAACTGTGTACAATTTCTAAATTAGTATTATTTATAGTGTAATTTATACTATTAGCAATTCGACGTGAGAACGTCATTTGCTTACATTTTTTTAAGTTTAATTTTAAAAGGTTAAAATTACACCACTCAACTAGATTGTTTAAATCCGATTGTAAGAGTTGTTGATCTTCAGGCGATTTGTAAGTTAGGAAAAGTTTCACGTCATCGGCGTACATTAAGACGTAAGAGTGTTTTATTACAGAAGGAAGGTCATTTATAAACAGTAAAAATAAAACCGGACCAAGATGACTTCCCTGCGGAACACCAGATGTGACCAAAATATTTTTTGACATAGAATTCTTATATAAAACTTTTTGAGAACGATTCGACAAGTACGAGTTAATCCAGTGTAATAGTTTGACGGGAAACCCAATCAGATGAAGCTTTTTCAGAAGAAGATAATGATTGACACAATCGAAAGCTTTGCTAAAGTCTGTATAAATAACGTCAGTCTGTCGTCCTAAAGTAAAACCTTTGATGACACGCGAAGTAAACTCCAAGAGGTTAGTTGACGTAGATTTTCCCTTTAAGAAACCATGTTGAGAGGTGGAAATGGAGGAAGATACAACGTGGGTTATTTGATCAGTTATAATTTTCTCAAATAACTTAGGGATTGCGCTTAGTTTTGCGATACCTCGGTAATTGGAAACATCAATTTTTGAGCCGGATTTATGAAGAGGTATTATATAAGATTTTCTCCATATATAGGGAAAATGACCACTGTGCAAGGATATGTTAAAAATGTTTGATAGGGGAGAACACAAACTAATAGAACAAAGTTTTAAAATGCAGCTCGGTAGTTCGTCAGGACCAGTCGTAAAAGAAGATTTAACTTGTCGAAGGTAATGCATAACTATATTAGAATCTATTACGGGGGTTTCAAAAGAGTTAACTGGTGGTAGGTAAGGATATTCAAGACTCATGCTCAATGGTATATCGGAGTAGGTTGTTTTAAAGAAGTTTGCAAACATGTTGGAAACTTCGATGTCGCAAGATGCTTCTTCATGATTGAATTTCATAAGAGGTGGGAAGCTAGAGGTTTTTCGTTTTGAGTTGACAAAAGTGTAGAAAAGTTTCGGATTATCTTTGAATTGAATTTTTATTTTGGCTATATAGGCAGAGTAGCACTGTTTATTTAATAGTTGATATCTGTAACGACAAGAGGAATAGCAAGCGAAGTCTAAATTAGAGCCTGACTTTTTATATTTTTTAAATAAGCGATTTTTGGAATTTTTTAAAGACTTAAGTTCATTAGTTAACCAAGGGGGGTTTAAAGGTTTGAAATTACTATTTTTTTTTTTGGCACAGATAATGAGAAACATTTTTGCAATGTATCATTAAGAAACTGTACTGAAGATTCGACATCATAAAAAGAGTACGAAGACCTATTATTTAAAATTGGGGACCAGTCAATCCGCGCGAGAAGAGCATTAAGTTTAACATAGTCTGTTTTTTAAAGTTAAAAATTTTATTATTTCGCGTATCTGGAGCTAATTTATTTTCATTTATGTTGGCAAGTAATATTGTTATTTCAAGAGTTGGATGATAATCGTCTTCAGGTAAGGAAACTGGGTTCGAACGACGGAGATTTACGGAAGTGCATCTATCTACAAATACAAGGTCAAGAGATCTATAATTTTTATTAAGAATATTATTAACCTGCTGAAGACACAGATCGGACAACTTATCTAAGAAATCATTTATCCAATCAGAGGCAGAAATAGGAGTAAGAAATGCGGAATCATCGGAAATACTCCAGGATACAGAAGGTAAGTTGAAATCACCTAATGCAATGATAGTATCCATATTTTTAAGCATATTATGGACTGTTTCGATGGCACTAATATGGTTTAAGTAAATTGTTAAATCACTTTTAGGTGGAATGTAAGAGCAAGTAAGAAAAATCGTATTATTATTTACTTTAACTGCAACACAAATAAACTCCAGGTCGTTGGTACCAGGAATTGTTAATTCCTCCGAAGCAAGCGAGTTATGGACAGCTATCAGAACGCCACCACCGATCTTATCATAGCGATCTTTACGAAAAATTTGGTACTTGTTGCACATTATTTCAGAGTTTAAAACGTTAGAGCGAAGCCAAGTTTCAGTAAAAACTATAAAGTTATATTCAAAATCAAAACTGTTCATGAAAATATCGGAAAGTTTAGAATTGAGACCTCTAACGTTTTGATACACAAGCTCTAATTTAGACTTGTGATTTTTTAATCGTTTTTTGTATGGTACTGAGGACTATTAGAAGGACGAGGCAAGTGTACAACATTTGCAATACGCGGTTTGTTTTTGAATTCAAATTCATGAACAATTGTATTACGGGGCCAAAAGTTTACATCCACAAGAGTATTAAATAAATTTTCCGGAACAGTCAATCTAAAAGACGTAGTCAGTCTCGCATTTAAATATTTGAATTTTTGGATCGAAAGAGGCATACTACTATTTAACTTTGAATTAATAAAAAATTTTATATCATCTTCAGTTGTATCAGCAGCTAAGCGCGAGACAAAGATTGCTTTAGTTGGTGGAATTGCAATTAATGGCTTAGGAGAAATAGTAGCAGTAGTAATAGGAATCCGTTGAGCGTTAACAACTGAAGTTGCAAAAATAGGAGTTTGAACAGTAGGAGGAGCAATTGAAACAGCTTGAGCATAAGTAAGAACAGGCTGGTTAACAGGTATGGATGGTGCTAACATTGGCAAGGAAACGGTCTCTGGTACATTTGGAGCAGATATAGAGGCAATCGTATCAGTACAAATGTCCATATCGTCTGCAATGTCACGTTCAACAGGTGGTGGTATTGGTGGTGTCGAGTTAGTTTTCTGTTTATTGCGCAGGTTCATGTATTTCTTTTTACGCTTGGGCGAAGGAATTGGCTCATCAATATATTTACACTCATCGAAAAGTGTTTGGTACTTTAAAAATTTTGCAGAAAGCAAAGAAAGTTCCCTACTTATCTCAGAGAAACCCTGCTTTGTCTGCTTAAAAAGCTTATAAAAATTGACATCAGTCAATCTGCACTTCTCACAACACCAACGCAACCCTTTACCTTCTTCAATAAGGTCTGCAACTCTACCCATTATGCCCACACATTTGGTGTGAACGATATCATCACATAGCCAACATGATAAAAATCGCTCAGTTTCACCCTTAGTGGAACAGCCAGGCTTAGAGCAGAGCATTTTAATTAATAAATAAAAAAAAAGACCAAAAAAGTAGTAAAAATAAATAAAAGTAGTAAATGTAGTAAAAATATTAGTAGAAATTAATAAATAAAAATAGAACCAAAAAAGTAGTAAAAATAAATAAAAGTAGTAATAATAATAGTACTAAGCAAAAGTAACAACCTGAAGTGATGGCAACCCTTAGTATGTAAAGGGTGATTTTTTTGAGGTTATGATTTTCATGCATTAGTATTTGACAGATCACGTGGGATTTCAGACATGGTGTCAAAGAGAAAGATGCTCAGTATGCTTTGACATTTCATCATGAATAGACTTACTAACGAGCAACGCTTGCAAATCATTGAATTTTATTACCAAAATCAGTGTTCGGTTCGAAATGTGTTTTATCGACAAATTTTGTTCAGCGATGAGGCTCATTTCTGGTTGAATGGCTACGTAAATAAGCAAAATTGCCGCATTTGGAGTGAAGAGCAACCAGAAGCCGTTCAAGAACTGGCCATGCATCCCGAAAAATGCACTGTTTGGTGTGGTTTGTACGCTGGTGGAATCATTGGACCGTATTTTTTCAAAGATGCTGTTGGACGCAACGTTACGGTGAATGGTGATCGCTATCGTTCGATGCTAACAAACTTTTTGTTGCCAAAAATGGAAGAACTGAACTTGGTTGACATGTGGTTTCAACAAGATGGCGCTACATGCCACACATCTCGCGATTCTATGGCCATTTTGAGGGAAAACTTCGGAGAACAATTAATCTCAAGAAATGGACCGGTAAGTTGGCCACCAAGATCATGCGATTTGACGCCTTTAGACTATTTTTTGTGGGGCTACGTCAAGTCTAAAGTCTACAGAAATAAGCCAGCAACTATTCCAGCTTTGGAAGACAACATTTCCGAAGAAATTCGGGCTATTCCGGCCGAAATGCTCGAAAAAGTTGCCCGAAATTGGACTTTCCGAATGGACCACCTAAGACGCAGCCGCGGTCAACATTTAAATGAAATTATCTTCAAAAAGTAAATGTCATGGACCAATCTAACGTTTCAAATAAAGAACCGATGAGATTTTGCAAATTTTATGCGTTTTTTTTAAAAAAAAAGTTATCAGGCACTTAAAAAATCACTCTTTATAATAATAATACGTATTCAATAGCTTAGCTAGACAGAGCTAGGCAGATGTCTTAAACCAGAGATAAAGAGATTGGAAACTTCGGCAAAAAGGAGATAGCCATATGCTAAAATGCAGTCAATACTAATGCAAATGTTATAAATGTGTTAGTAAAATTTCATGACAAACTCACCCCTCTCGATGGATTCTCGATGAATTCACCCCTCTGGATGGACATGAGCGCTGGTGAATATCTCACTTTCGACAGCTAAGCCACCACTTTACACATAGGGAAAAGCTAGCCTACAATGTTTGTTCAAACAAATTCATGCATTTAAAAATTAGAACAGAGTTTTTAAAACAAAGATATAGCTGTTCTTGAAAGACATTGAATTATGTTTTTCTGTTAACAACAGCACTTGTAAATAGAACAATTTTTTTCATTTTAAATTCAATTTTTTTCTATCAAAAATATTTTTGTCTGTTATCAAAGTAACTCCACAAATTAGATAGACAAAACTAACATTTCTATGTTAACAAAAGTTCTTTATCGACTATTATTAACAATATTCTTGCTCAGCTTAAAACAATTTTCTTTTAAATATGGAAGACTTTTTTGGGTGTAATACCTATTTTTGACAAATATGAGGTGAACTCACATACACAATACGTGATTGCAAAAAAAACTGAAGAACAAGCATTTTTATCTGTCAAAATCAACAGAATTCACAATAGAAACGAAGTTTCCCATCTCATTATCTCTGTCTTAAACGCAATTAGCAATAGAACAAAAAGAAAGCAAACAACTGAAAGTGCGAAGAATATAATAAAGAAAATGTAAAGAAACTTGTTCAGCACTTTAAAGAAATTTTAATGATAATAATAACACTTATGTTAACAATAGTAAAACAAATGCAAAACTTATCCGCTGCAATCATTAGACTTCACATAAGCACAAAATTATTTAATTATTTTCAAAAAACCACTGTAATTAAATTTAAACTTTGCAGAAATTAACAAACACAACTTAAAGAAATTTTAGCGCGTTGCCAACTGCGTACCTTAGCATATGAAAATATATTCCTTTTGTTGTTTTTATTTATGTGCACAAAACTAAAAAAAAAATTTAAACTAAATGAATAAAATATAGTATCTAAGTTGTTTTTAAAAACTAGGTTTTTTTTTAGCTACAAAAAAAAAATTGTTTAGCTCTTTTTAGCTACTTTTTGTAGCATTTTTAGCTACACCCTCAAAAATTTTCTGGCAACACTGATCACTGATCTAAATCCACCCCTTCTGAACCAATATTATAAATATAATTTATTTCATAATATATTGGCCTTGTTGCCACGCAGGACAATCGCCAGCAGTGTTGCCAGAAAATTGTTGAGGGTGTAGCTAAAAATGCTAAAAGAAGTAGCTAAAAAGAACTAAACAATTTTTTTTGTAGCTAAAAAAAGAAGCTAGTTTTTAAAACCAACTTCGATACTATATTTTATTCATTCAGTTAAACATTTTTTTTTTATTTAATATTAATATTTTGTATACGGCCTCTAATTATTTATATTGAAAACAATTTTTTTTTTTTCGAGCTCTAGGCCAATCATGTTGTCAACAAGACAACATGAAGAACAAAGAAGGCAACAACCAACAACAACAACAACGGCTCTGTATAGAGCAAATCACACAGCTTGACTATACAGACTGTTTCATTGGCCGCTACACCAACTCATCAGTAGCCTTTGTATTAGACATCTGCATGAATACATTAAAATGCCTCTTCAAAACATTTGCTTGATAAACGTATACTTACACTCTATCATTCTAAGCAACCAAGAACAAGTGAGTAAAAGAGAAAATGAAATGAAAACATTCGAGTACTTTACTCAAAGCAGATGTGTATTCGATATGAAATATATTCAAATATCTCTTGTTATACAGCGAGTTAGACAAATACATACCAAGTATAAAGAAATGTACTCGTTTAAGCAAACGAATTTGCGCTGTTGGCGGCATGTATGCTCTTGCTTGCATGTTTATGCAAAGTTTTAAGGAAATGTTTGGAAACTTTGTTTTTTAGTCATAAATAAAAACAAATTTTAATGTTATTGAAAATTATTTATATGTTAAATTAAGTTGTTTTATGCCTTAACCTATTTTTGGCCGTTTACAGTGCTCTACGCCGCACGTTTGGAAAATATTAGAAAAATATTAAACACAACTTAAAAATCACTAAAATTTAAAAATAAAAAAACTATCACTTTTCAGGACACTTGTTTGCTTCAGAGTGTACAATTTCTGACTAGAAAAAGATTTTCTTATTCGTTTTGTTTGAGTTAGCAAAACATAAGTCTATATGTGTGCACAAAAAGAATGAACGACAACAATAGCGACAAATGCTGCACAGCACAAGATAAATTCGAAAATTTCTTGGTGTATTTCAGAGTACTCGGTATGTAAATGTGTATCTCGAATACATAGCATTGTAGTCTGCAAAAAAGCAACTGTACAAAGAGAACAAACGATAAGCAAGTTCTGTACTCATTCTGTTGAGAGCCTGCCGAATGTTGTACAGTGCTCGCTTCAGTTTCTATTTGTTATGAAAGTACTGCACTCTATCTTAAAATATGATTCGAAATGTTGTTCATAGCAGTTGTGTATACTTTGCAGCAGGCAAAGCAAATGTATTCATGCAGATGTCTACTTTGTATGACTTTACACTGTGATCCACTCAAGCTACTTAGGTTCTACATATACTGCCAATATGCCGAGAAAGTTACCCGGAATTTGTTTTTGGCAGAGAACGCTGGAATTTTTGTAACTGAGTTCTTATCTACTTTTTGATGCATACTGTACTAAGGTTAACAACCTAGATCGTGACATACTTTTAGGCATAGCCTTAATTCATGTGCATCTTCGAAATTCGATCACAGCGGTTTACTGCTATCAGAGCATATTGAAGTTGTTGTTATTTTTGCTGTTTAGCTCCTCCATTTTTCCACACTTTCATTTTAGGGTTCAGTTAGTTTAACTGATGGTACACCTAAGATGGCGTGGAGACCATTTTTTTGTAATGAAAGACTTTGTTGTTTTTTATGTGATAAACACACAACCAATCATTTATCTTAACATTTTAATGGGCGTGCTCTCCCAGAATATTTAATATTAATATTTTGTATACGGCCTCTAATTATTTATATTGAAAACAATTTTTTTTTTTTTCGAGCTCTAGGCCAAGCATGTTGTCAACAAGACAACATGAAGAACAAAGAAGGCAACAACCAACAACAACAACAACGGCTCTGTATAGAGCAAATCACACAGCTTGACTATACAGACTGTTTCATTGGCCGCTACACCAACTCATCAGTAGCCTTTGTATGACTTTACACTGTGATCCACTCAAGCTACTTAGGTTCTACATATACTGCCAATATGCCGAGAAAGTTACCCGGAATTTGTTTTTGGTAGAGAACGCTGGAATTTTTGTAACTGAGTTC
This sequence comes from Pherbina coryleti, assembly GCA_943735915.1. Classification (NCBI taxonomy): domain Eukaryota; kingdom Metazoa; phylum Arthropoda; class Insecta; order Diptera; family Sciomyzidae; genus Pherbina; species Pherbina coryleti. The sequence goes on along the minus strand of OX030952.1, from coordinate 52,597,666 downwards.
TTATCTACTTTTTGATGCATACTGTACTAAGGTTAACAACCTAGATCGTGACATACTTTTAGGCATAGCCTTAATTCATGTGCATCTTCGAAATTCGATCACAGCGGTTTACTGCTATCACATAAAAACAACAAAGTCTTTCATTACAAAAAAAATGGTCTCCACGCCATCTTAGGTGTACCATCAGTTAAACTAACTGAACCCTAAAATGAAAGTGTGGAAAAATGGAGGAGCTAAACAGCAAAAATAACAACAACTTCAATATGCTCTGATAGCAGTAAACCGCTGTGATCGAATTTCGAAGATGCACATGAATTAAGGCTATGCCTAAAAGTATGTCACGATCTAGGTTGTTAACCTTAGTACAGTATGCATCAAAAAGTAGATAAGAACTCAGTTACAAAAATTCCAGCGTTCTCTGCCAAAAACAAATTCCGGGTAACTTTCTCGGCATATGGGCAGTATATGTAGAACCTAAGTAGCTTGAGTGGATCACAGTGTAAAGTCATACAAAGGCTACTGATGAGTTGGTGTAGCGGCCAATGAAACAGTCTGTATAGTCAAGCTGTGTGATTTGCTCTATACAGAGCCGTTGTTGTTGTTGTTGTTGGTTGTTGCCTTCTTTGTTCTTCATGTTGTCTTGTTGACAACATGCTTGGCCTAGAGCTCGAAAGGAAAAAAAAAAAAATTGTTTTCAATATAAATAATTAGAGGCCGTATACAAAATATTAATATTAAATATTCTGGGAGAGCACGCCCATTAAAATGTTAAGATAAATGATTGGTTGTGTGTTTATCACATAAAAAACAACAAAGTCTTTCATTACAAAAAAAATGGTCTCCACGCCATCTTAGGTGTACCATCAGTTAAACTAACTGAACCCTAAAATGAAAGTGTGGTAAAATGGAGGAGCTAAACAGCAAAAATAACAACAACTTCAATATGCTCTGATAGCAGTAAACCGCTGTGATCGAATTTCGAAGATGCACATGAATTAAGGCTATGCCTAAAAGTATGTCACGATCTAGGTTGTTAACCTTAGTACAGTATGCATCAAAAAGTAGATAAAAACTCAGTTACAAAAATTCCAGCGTTCTCTGCCAAAAACAAATTCCGGGTAACTTTCTCGGCATATTGGCAGTATATGTAGAACCTAAGTAGCTTGAGTGGATCACAGTGTAAAGTCATACAAAGGCTACTGATGAGTTGGTGTAGCGGCCAATGAAACAGTCTGTATAATCAAGCTGTGTGATTTGCTCTATACAGAGCCGTTGTTGTTGTTGTTGGTTGTTGCCTTCTTTGTTCTTCATGTTGTCTTGTTGACAACATGCTTGGCCTAGAGCTCGGAAAAAAAAAAAAAAAATTGTTTTCAATATAATTTTTTTTTTTAAATTTTGTGAACATAAATAAAAACAACAAAAAGAATATATTTTTATATGCTAAGGTACATTTTGATAAATAAAATACACTTTCCATATACTAATAATTGGCGGCCTCGGTAGTCTAGTTGGTAGCGTGCTCGACTGCCACCCCAGAGGTCACGGGTTCGATTCCCGGCCAGGCCATGGTCCTTCGCTTTAAAAAAAACCTTTCTAAATTTTCTATCCTCATTTCTAATCAACTGAAATTAAAAAAATTCATCAATATTTACAACTTGAAGTTGTAGTTGATGGTAGAGAAGTTTGTGGATGAGATTGCCTTATAACTTGAATTGACTGAGGTAAAGGCATAACACTTGCCTCTGATTCAAATTCACATGTTTCTTTGGCTTTCCACCACGCTTAGAACATCCTACACGTGCTTCACTTGATTGCCCTTTCCTTCCCACTAATCTATCACCCCATTTCGAACCAAGGCAAACTTGACTGAATAGGCATTCCACCTGAAATCCTTGGTTCAAAGCTAAAAAAAAAAAAAAAAAAAAAAAAAAACGGTTATGTGTTAATTAAAACAAAATGAATTACAAGAAAAAGGCCAAAAAGTCTAGTTTTAAATAAATACATATATGTATGTACTTATATTTATATGCAGGCACAGTTTTGTAGGTGTATACCATCACTTCAGATCTCAAATTCCATACTATCATTACTATTATTATCTGAACTATCAGAATCTTAATTTTTGTAAATATCTTCCCTTTTCATAAATTTTACGAGATCGTCATTTATAATGTAGTCGTGGCAACATTTGTTTATTTTTTAAGATATATCTTACCCCTTCATTCTGTATCACGAAATAGGCTTACTAACGATAAGCAATATGTAGGTTTATGTATAGAAGAAAGTAGTGCTGATCGTTACTTTTATGTCGTTCATGCCTTGTTTCGTAATACGAATGATGGCCTTACTGTGGAATTTGACATTAACAATTTAATTGAATTTCTTTGTTTTGTTTTTATAAGACTCATTATTGAAAACGTTCTCTTTTTCGGCGTTGCTTAATGGTAAAAGTAAAAAATAAAAAAACGAATTTAGTAAGATCAGAGAACTGGTTTTCGTTTAAAGCACCCTTCCATTCTCTTACTTCTATCCAAACATCAATAGAAGACGATACTTTAGTCCATGGATCAGTGTGAAGTTTTCTCCATTGGATTTCATCGTATGTTTAAGTTAGAGATGTCACAAAATTACGAAAATATTGCATTTTTTAAACAAAAAACTAGTAGCTAAAAATAGCTAAACTCGAAAAATAATAAGCTAAAAAAGTAGCTAGGAGCTAAAACACAATTTTTGGAGCTAAATGAGAAAAAAAGAAGCTAAATCTAGCTACAAAGTAGCTAAAATGGCAACACTGATAGCCAGCTAGAACAACTACATTGTATTGTTGCTGCTGTATTTGCCTTGTAAATTAAATATACCTTGTTTGTTATTGTAAATAAACTATAGATCAAATACACTATAACGAACAAGAAAAAAATATTTTTAAATTATGGCCTTAACCCATTAAACGCCGTTGTTGCTTTAAAGCAGTGATCATCAAAGCCCATGAACCAAGAAATAAAGATCATGCAAAGAAAAGAGCCGCCATATTGTAAACAAAACAAAGCTGGTAGTTCTGACGTCATCGGTCACAAATTGTTTTGTTTACGTGTAGCGATTATATGTGAAAAATTATTTCTTGAAGTTTTAAAGAATTATTAGTGTTTATAATTCAGTAATTTTTTGTGTTTTTTATAAAAATGAAGTGTGCTCTAGCGACGTGCAATAATTGCAACAGCAAAAAAAAAATTACTTTAAATTTCGTTACTGCATGAAAATATAATAATAATAATAAATAACTGGCCATTTCAGCCCTTGAAAGGACTTTGACCTAGCTTCTTATGATCAACTGTGTTGTGCGTGTTATTAAGTTTGTACACAATTGACCGAGAACCGGACCTACATGCTTAACGCCGACTCCGAACGGCGATGAACCGAAAGTTCTCGTTCTCAAGAAGCTTTACATGGCATTTTGATTACTCTCTGAGGTTTGCCATTGTCTGCAGAGAGGTGGCGGCCGTAAAGAAAAATTATTTTAATTCAAGTAATTTTCTGTCGCTGCTGGGGTTCGAACCTGGGTTTCCAAAGTTCTTTGACATAGCGGCCACGCACTTTAACCAACTACGCCACGGACGCCACAATGAAAATATAAACAAACAAAGTATTCAAACACTTTTTTCGAGAATTAAACTTGTTAATTTTATAATTTTCCACTTTTATTTGAGTTTTCACATGTTTTGCATGAAAAACGTATGCAATATAGCTTTTTTTGTGACCGATGACTTGGCACGAAAAAATACTTTTTTCTCGCACTGCTGGTTGTTGGTTCATGATCGGGTATGGGCACCACTACATTTAAAACTTCTGTCTTGTTTCTGTGTTTGTCTTTTGCCTTTGATTTGTTGTTGCGTTTTATTTTGCTACACAAGCCTTTGCTCTCAATTCTTACTCTCAACGCTCTAAGAGTGCTCTCTGCCCATACCCGTTCATGATCAAAGCCCAAGAATGATATATTACCAGATTGCGCATTGCGCATGTCGTCCATCTTTGTTATGAAGTTGGCTGCGAAAAATCGTGACGTAGCTCGGGTTTGTCAAAGTGGCTGAATGTAAACGTAGTCACAATTTATTTATAGGGGGTTATTTATTTGTAAAGATGAAAAAACGTCGGCATTTTCTTATTGAAACTTGGCGACTTGAAATGGAATAAATATCATTATAAGTATATTTATAAATAAATTAAAGTATATATATTTTTCAGTACTATTTCTTGAAAAAAAATGCACCTATAATAGGGGTGTGTTCTCGTATTTGCACCGCCTCACACAAAAAGCAGCTATGTTGCTTGATGTGTTTGACACCACTTTTATTGCTTCTTTGTTTTCATTTTGTTATGTTCTTCTTGTTTGCTATTTCGTAAAGACTTAGAGCCGCACTACAGCTTTAAGTCAGCCGATAGTTCGATTTGTTTTTATGTGATCATGGTGTCAAACCCAACTAAAAAATCAAATTGGAGGCCAGATTTCAACTTGATTTTAATGGTCCAATTATGTTCGCGTAACGTGACCGTAGCAAACGGCAGATTGCACGTAGCAAATCGCGTGTTGATCATGTAGACGTACATCTACTTAACAAAATTTCATATCAGCTGGTTTTGTTTACTAAGAGTAAATTTATAATTGCCGGAAAAATTAAAATAAGAAATGGAGCAAGAATTGTTACATAAATTAGCATCTTTAAATGATGTGATTGTGCCATAATAATTTTTCATTTTCCACTTTCAATAATTTCATAGCACTCGGATTGCACTCGATTTGTATTCACTTAAAATAATATAATGTACACTTTTAACGCATAAATTCGCTTATATTATTTTTTTTATCAGCAAATTTACCGCACTAAATACAACCAAAGAAAGAAAAAACAAAAAAAAGCACATAAACTGTCAAAAAAGCGTAGAACGACGTAGAGTTTAAAATGAAATTGAACTTTTTATTTATTCTACGTTTATATTAATGTTGTTAGATAAAATTCTCTTTTTATCTACATTTTTCTAAGCTACGTTGCGTAGTGCATAACCAGATACACAAAAAGCCCATATTACAGAAATTCAAGTGACATTTGCTACGGCCACGTTACGTCGCGTTACGCGAACATAATTAGACCATAGTCTGGCAAAAATCTGCAGACTGCCAAGTGGGTATGACATGCTATGGAAGTCCGCACACTAGCCCATGGTGTAATAATAATAATAAGGTGTTAGTAAGTTTGACACTTCTCTCTCAAAATGATTATTTATTTCGCCCCGCTCCTGTCAAAAACAGCTGATGGTGAATTGGAGTAAAAATAATTCAGCTAGCGTACAATCGAACGGAACTTAATGCCATGTCCACTTCTTTTGATGGCTATTATCAGTTGACGCATTAAACATTCTTTCATAGCGTTCGATATTTTTTTGAAGCAGACGATGTGAATGCAAGACAATTTGCATGCTGGCCAAAGCTTCATGCCAGTGGCACCTTCCAGAGCACGTTTTTGATAAAATGACAAAACGATTCAATGGCGAACTTGGCAAACAGATGAAGACAACTGCAATAACTTTTTGTCAACACAACACGGCACAATTAATTGAATTAAATATTTATTTAAACTTAAATAAATTCGAAACTTATGAAAAGAAGTTACCTTAATAACTGCAACTGACCACGCTTTAAATTTTAATATGTTTGGTTTTTGTTTTCTTGATTTATTCGAGAAAAGTTCTTAGTACGATTATGGGTGCACAGGTCGACATTCACGAAAAAAAATAAAATGCTGTTCTATAAGATTCACGGGCCACTCAGCCCATGCCACTCGATCTTTTGCGCACCAAATTCCCAAATCGTGTTTTCAGCCGTCTTGGCAATTTCAATTGGCCGCCTCGGAGCTGCGATTTTACGCCTTTGGACTTTTTTTTTGTGGGTGTTGAAACACAACAACATCAAAATGCAAACGTAAGATTGTGTGTAGCAACGACTACGATGCGAGTGCGTTCATTTTCGAACATACAAAAGCAGCGGCAGAATCGTACTGTATGCTGACGATTGAATCGAGAAAATCATTGATCAGAAATTGCCAAATGCGCCTAAAGAAGTTATCACTTGAAAATGTTTAATATTCATAACCGCATCAAAATCAACAAAAAATATGTCAGTAACGAAAAATTTTATAAAACTCAAAACAGCTAAATAATTTTAAAACTCCCCATGATAATGTTTCTCAAATACAACCCCGCAATTGGCAAACTATCCGGGCACAGTGTGTGCACCTACAACCAACTAAATAGTTGGCTTGTCAGTTGCGGCCAATCAAGCATCAAACTATCTGCCGACTAAAAGTCTGTAGTGTGCGGCGGCTCTTAAATGCTTGTGCTGCTTGTGATTGCTATTTGCTTTTTGATATTTTCTTTTGTATGTATTCATAAAGTGTCACAGTTGAGAACCCGGATGATGTAGGCTGCGCAGTAGATTTTTTTCTCGACGCTTGGACTGCGCAATCCTTTTATCTATCATTCTTGATCAAAGCCTATGCCCGCGGGCATTTGAGCTTTTGTGCTTAAAAGCTTTCTGTATACATATTAACTCACGGACGAGCACTGCGTCAGTATCTATTGAAATTTCATGCAGAACAGGCCTGCGGCACATGCATGCTTGTTAGATTGTTTTTTTTTGCTGCGCATACGCAACTTATGCTACACTCATAAAAATATCAGTTTTTGCTATTTTTATGCAAAATGTCTCTACTTGAATGGGAGTTGCAATTGTTTTTTGCAGAAAATATTTTTTCTGAACCTCAATATATAGTGTGCTACCGGACTATTTCTGCTCAATGTATTCCATGTTCGGTACCACCTACTTATGGGAAAGCGCATTTTCAATGCTTAAACTTATTCAGTCAAAACAACGAAATAAATTATCTGACGAGCATATAGAGGACTTGGTGCGAATAAAATGTTATAATGGTGAAATAGATGTTGATAATATTCTAAAAAATATACCCATAAATGAGGGAATAAAAGTTTTTCGGCCTAAGTTGCATTTGGAGTAAATTTATTTTGACGTAGGATACGTCATTCTCGGAGGTAAGTAGGGTGATTGATAGTGATCAGGTGTTGGTATTTATATAACTTTTTGAGCCTTTGGTGGGCCTAAAGTACTGATCGTACAATGTTGATGTTAGCACTTGTTGGTCTGCTTGATCCTCAATGCGACAAAAATTCATGTTAGAACTCTCTAACTTATATAAATTTTACACAATTACATGAAATATAAAGCCAACATTTGATGTTTTTGTTTGCTTAAACTTGCTACCTATTTATCGACAGTTTCCGGTTTTATCGACAAAAGCATAAAATTTGTATGGGAGCCCCCCTAAGGAGTGGTCGGAGGGAATAGGTATCAAAGGCAAAATATTCCTTTTGCAAAAGTAATGGGGGTCAGTCATACTTATGAACCCTTTCCGGCACTCTCTTAAAGGTCATATGCTCAGGTGTATGGAATATATATACAAAAACCATAATATTTGTAAAGGAGCCCGCCTAAGGAGTGGTCGAAAGGATAAGGTGTCAAACGCAAAAATGTTCCTTTTGCAAAAGTAATGGGGGTCGGTCATACATATTAACCCTCTCCGGCACTCTTGTAAAGGTCATATGCTCAGGTGTATGGAATAAATATTTTGCTAAATAGTTTTTAAAAAAGATGTCATCAAAAGCGAATTGACTAATTCTACGTCTTGTGTTACGACATAGTCGAAACTACTGTATCTTTTTTTTTTAATGCTTTTTTATAAATTTTATATTTTTGTATTATGAACTAAAAAAACCTATATGTTTCGTTTACTTTTTTTATAGATAAAAATAGTCCGTTAACAAACCATAATTTGTATGCGGATAATTAAATTAGCAGGATCTCGAATAATTCTCCATTGCGTGAATTTTTAAAAAAAAATGTTTATAATCCACGCTAAGAAACAAATAAAATATTAAAAACAAATTCTTAAAAAATTATAAGGGAAAAAATACAATCACAAATAGCTAAGACCAAGTATTCCTAATAATAAATAATGTTATTAAATTGAAAAATAAAAGCGCTTAGAAAAGTAAACAAGTATTTTTTTCAAACAATGAATTCAAATTAAATCAAAAACGAAAAAAAAACTAAAGAATTAAAAAGGAAGAAAAAAGAAAAAAAATTAGTGTTATAAGTGGACTTATTAGTGTTTATAATTCAGTAATTTTTTGTGTTTTTTATAAAAATTAAGTGTGCTGTAGCGACGTGCAATAATTGCAAAAACAGCAAAAAAAATTACTTTAAATTTCGTTACTGCATGAAAATATAAACAAACAAAGTATTCAAACACTTTTTTCGAGAATTAAACTTGTTAATTTTATGATTTTCTATTATTATTTGAGTTTTCACATGTTTTGCATGAAAAACGTATGCAATATAGCTTTTTTTTGTGACCGATGACGTGGCACGAAAAAAATACTTTTTTCTCGCACTGCTGATTGCTTGATCTTGTCTTGTTGGTTCATGGTTAATTTGTATACAGAAAGCTTTTAAGCACAAAAGCTCAAATGCCCGCGGGCATAGGCTTTGATGATCACTGCTTTAAAGCAACGTTGGCCTGATGTGGAAACTTCAATACATTAGGGGTTTTCAGGATTCAGTGCATTTGGCTGTGCATTTGAGCATGAGCAAAAAATCCATGCTTTTTTTCTCTTTACACTTAAAAAATGTACATACAATGAGAAAAAAAGCATGCTCAAATGCACAGCCAAATGCACTAAATCGTGAAAACCCCTATTGTGTTTAGTATTTGTTCAAGTAAAAAGTAACTTTTTGCACTGCAAATAATAATCTGTTTTATTTTTTTTTAATTCTTATTCTAAAGTATTATGGTATTTTTCTAAACAATTATTTGGATGATAAGTAACATTGCATTTTTTGCATTGAAAACGACGTGTATTGTGCAAAGAACTAAGATATAAGGAAGTGATGTTATTGCAAAAAAGTATGGTATTTTTCTTATTCGTGTTGGTTGACACAAATACATAAACATTCTCAAAGGGCCGTATTCGGTTACGTCGAAAAAGAAGGCTCAAAGTGTGTTGGTTAGAATTACATATAAAACCGGTGTTTAGAGTAATACGTTATTAGTAAAAGTTTGATAATTAAAGAGCTACAGCCGTATTCATAACAATATCTTATTCATAAAAATTCTTACTCATAGACGGTATTCATAAAAATATAGTGATTTTTCATTCAGTAACGTTTATGAGTAATGTTTTTAATTTTTTCCGATTTTTTTCTTATGGAGGCTTTATAAGAGGTTCAAATATACATCTTTTTTAAAAACTATTAAGCAAAATATTTATTCCATACACCTGAGCATATGACCTTTAAAAGAGTGCCGGAGAGGGTTAATATGTATGACCGACCCCCATTACTTTTGCAAATTTGTGCCATGGACACCTATTCCCTCCGACCACTCCTTAGGGGGGCTCCCATACAAATTTTATTGCGTTTGTGCAGGAAAGGGTTAATATGTATCACCGACCCCCATTATTTTTGCAAAAGGAACATTTTTGCCTTTGACACTTATTCCCTCCGACCACTCCTTAGGGGGGCTCCCATACAAATTTTATGCTTTTGTCGATAAAACTGAAAACTGGAAACTGTCGATAAATTGGTAGCAAGTTTAAGCAAACAAAAACATCAAATGTTGGCTTTATATATCATGTAATTGTGTAAAATTTATATAAGTTAGAGAGTTCTAACATGAATTTTTGTCGCATTGAGGATCAAGCAGACCAACAAGTGCTAACATCAACATTGTACGATCAGTACTTTAGGCCCACCAAAGGCTCAAAAAGTTATATAAATACCAACACCTGATCACTATCAACCACCCTACTTACCTCAGAACGACGTATTCTACGTCAAAAAATATTTTCAAATAACATGGAAATAAGTTTATATATTCTTACTCTACATGGGTACAACCTGTCGTAGGACGGGCTTTTATACAAATATTCATATAAAACGCATGAACAAAGAAATGAAAAATTTTGTGTATACACTTTTTGAAATGTATAGTTTTAAAAATTTTTGACGAATAGACAGTTTAAGGTCCCGAATATGCGGAAATCTGAAAAGAAATGAAAAAAATGTATTACATCTGATTAACTATGCTGAACACAGAAGCGCCCCAAAAATGTGTTCAGCTGTGAAAAACTAATGCGCCCCTGAAGCATTTTGACAGATGTGAGTGCACCAAATTGGTTCGAAATCAACTGGCTCTAATTTGCATTTTTAGCAATTTCTAATCAGAAATATATAAATTTTTAACACAAATTAATTTTAATCTTTAAAATTACATACTTTTCAGCAGTGAAAAACGCTTTTAATTTAATTATTTCACTGCACAAACTTTCAATTATATTTAAGTGATCTCAGAAATGTCAAACAACACTCTCTATCTCGCTCGCTCAATTTAGAAAGCATGCCACAGTTCACGTACACTGTGTGTGTGGCCAACACCATTTCCTTATATTTTATTTCTTTGGTTTTGTGACATTGTTTACAGCGAAGTCTTTGATGAAATTCAGGAGCATTCATATTTGGCTCAACAGGCGAATTGCTGTTTTCTGTGCAGATTAGCAAGGCTCTGACAACGGAAGAGCGAAAGTCATGTTGTGACATTTGCCGTGAATGGGGTTCAGCATAATTTTTGACAATGCATTGCAACTTCCAAGCATTTGCCACTGCTGCCCCAAGGGAATTTATCCACATTATCCATTTCCTCTCGGCGTTATCGTGTAAGTCGATGCCACCCATTCTTTGATTATATTTGCGGACTAATTTTGGTTGCAAAATTTTCTCTTTTGAACGGCTTGTTTTGCTCCACCTTTTGACTTCAACCTCTGGCTATATACTTTCGTGGTTGCTTGCTACGGTAACCTCTGCAGTGTCTTGCCTACGAACATATATTATTCATGCGAACATATATTATAAAATTAGTAGTAAAAGGACTTTTGCGTAATATGCAACTGAACATACAAGCGATGGCAATTAATTCAGGCAATACTGAAAATATATAACACTTAAGGCAAAGACAAAGAAATAAAATATAAGGAAATGGTGTTCTCCTCACATACAGTGTGTGTGTACTGAGGCAAAAGTTTTTTGACAGTTCGATCTCTCGTGTCTAAAAAAATTGGATTCGAATTATAAATACCTATTATTTAATAAAAAGCGATTTTTATTGCTAAATTTTACAAAATTATTAACGTAAATAACATAAACAATTGACTAAAAATGCATTGAAAAGTGAAAAGTTGTGCAAACAGCCATAAATTGAAGAACAAGGCAATATCCTTCCACAAGTAAATATACCAGCATCAGTCGAATTTTATAAACAAAACAACTTTATTTAGTTTAAAGAAGTTGTAACAAGTGAAAGTTTTAATATTTGCAATTGGAATTTTGCGAAAAAATTAAAATTAGAGCCCGTTGTCTTGCACCGATTTAGTGTGATCGAACTGTCAAAATACAAATACCGCTTCAGAGGCGCATTCAATTTACACAATCGCACATATTTTTAGGGCGCTCTTGTTTTCAGTGATTCAATTTCAATGTTTCAGATATCCATATATTGTTGTCCGGGGATTCATGTGCTGTATGTGCAAAAAACACATTTTGAGTATATGGAAGTTAAAGTTTGAAGCGATTTTTTTTTAAAAGACTACGATAGGATTTCCTGAATGTCTCACCATAAGTTTGTATAAAAATGGTAATCCACAAAACATATTTCCTTATCCTTAATCTCACGCACAAAAGTACATTTTCTAACGATAAAAAATCCACTTTGCTCTATACGCCATTTCAAACTTATTTTTATGTGAACTCATACTCATAGAGCAAAGATGCATAAGGAAAAAATGAAACAGATTTACAGTTTTTCGTCAACAGCAGTTTATTTATTTACAAATTCAAATTAATATTCATTGAAACATAAAAGAAAAATATGTTCTTAAATTTATTTAACAGAAATCAAAAAAATGTATTAATTTACAAAAAACAAAAATTAAAAGCACATGAATCCCCGGGCGACAATATGCTTGATTCAAAAACCCTTTGGATTCGAGCACTGGGATTAGAAAATGATGTTATAAATGCAAGATCAGTAGTTTGCTGTTTGCATGATTGCTGAAAAGGAACTTCGTATTCAAACGAAATTTATTTGAATACGAAAATTCGTCTTATTCAAAAGACAAATCTATTTTGGAAAAAATATAAATATTATAATAGAATAATGTTAAATACGCAAAAATCCCTTATTGGAGAAACTATGTTTGAAGGTCATATAAAGTCTTTCGGCCATTATACCGTAGTCAAATCATTAATTGAAATTTGTTTAAAAAGGCGATATTATATAACGAACAAAAATAAACGAAAAGTCTTCAATCAGACAAAAGCACCACAAAACTGTTAATTTTAAGGGGTTTAGTAGCTGAATTGTTTATTAATAATTTTACTAATGATTTCTATTCTTTATGGGTTAAATAGGCCTACAAATGAACCGTACACACAAAAAAAAATCGATGATGCACCAAATTGTATATCTCAAGGGTGGTGTGGAAATACAATAAATTTTCACAACTTTTGAAGTTTAGATTTTCACATCTATCACTCACATAAGTTTCATGTCATTTCTGCATAATATTACCTGATGACTTCACATTGTATACTAACATCATTATTCATCCTATTTATTAATTCATTCCATTCAATTCTAGTTAATATTGCAAAAGTTTGCGCCTTCTTATTTGCTGCACCCGAATGCGGTCCTGCGTAAATTTTTCTATGTGTGTGTTAACCAACACCAATGAGAAAAATACCTCACTTTTGAGGAATAACACCGCTTCCTTATCTCTTACTTCTTTGGGCAAAGATAACAAGATGGGAAACTTAAAAAACATAACCTCAAAAAAAGTTTGCATGTGCGATGAAAAATCAACCCTCAATTTTACTCTTGTTCTTCATCGGCCGCAAACTCTCGAAGAAGTCACTTTGCAACCCCTGAAAATAATGCATATTATCTATTTATTTTGATATAAATATTTAAGTTTAGTTGCAATAAACTGTTTGCAACCAAAACTGATTACCAAGTACCTTTATTTTAGTTCATACATGCGTTTAAAGTTTGCCAATTTCTTCAGTTGTTGTATTTGTCAACATTTTTGAAAAATTTTATTTTTACACAAACCCCCGCTATTCTACACCATGGTGTAATAATAATAAGGTGTTAGTGAATTTTTGGCAACACCAAGAATAGCTTTCTTTCTGCCAAAAACTTTTGAGTAAAAGAGAGGAGCCGTTGAAAGTTGTCAAATTGTGTTATTTGTTTGAGTTGCTAGATGATGATGTGTTATAGTTCTTATAGATTATTGTGCGATCAATTCGATAAATCAATTAATTGTGCCGTGTTGTGTTGACAAAAAGTTATTGCAGTTGTCTTCGTCCATTTGCCAAGTTCGCCATTGAATGGTTTTGCCATTTTATCAAAAACGTGCGCTGGAAGGTGCAACGGACATGAAGTTTTGGCCAGCATGCAAATTGTCTTGCATTCACATCGACTGCATCAAAAAAATATCGAATGCCATGAAAGAAGTTCAATACTTCAACTGATAATAGCCATCAAAAGAAGTGGACATGGTATTGAGCTTCGACCGACTGCACGTTAGCTTATTTATTTTCATTCCAATTCACCATCAGCTGTTTTTGACAGGAGCGGTGCGAACAAATTTATCATTTTGAGAGAGAAGTGTCAAATTCGCTAACACCTTATTATTATTACACCATGTTCTACACAAACCCCCGCTATTCGAGGTGAAATTTAAAAAAGGAACGCTCTTGTTCTTCTTCTGCATTTTTCTGCTGAAACTTCGTTTACAAACAAGAAAAATAATGTATGGATTGAGTGTTTGAATATTTAAATCTTTAAGTTATGTTACAGGAATTTGTTTAACACTTAAATAATTACATGCATTTTCTTATTTTAATCTTCATCGCCTAACAAAGTTTGCAAATTTTGCCACTTGTTGTATTTGTAAATAGCTTTTTATTTTCACCACGACCGTTTTGTAAAAGTTCTGTTATTTTTCATCCCATCAGAGTTGTCAACTATCATTGTTTTCTTTGAAAATTTGCTTAGTTGGAATAAATATTGCTTTGGTACGAACTAGCGTTTGTTTTATCTATAAAATTTGTAAAACTGCTTTGATTATGTATTTGCGTAATATATTAAGTTTAAAGTCATTTCACATATTATTCCATTATTTGCGAATTTTAAGGGAATATCTGTTACATTTATGGAAATATTCCGGACACTTAATTTTGACTCATATAATAATATAATAATAAGAAATTATGAGCAATAATAAATGTATCTTTAGGCAAATAATAAGAAAATATTTAATTACACATGCATTTATTATTTCAATCATGTTATTTCTTAAAATTCAGGCTATGAACCAATTAAGTTTACCAGCTTATATATTTTGACTTCCGTAGACCCAATTAATTTCCTATGATCATCATTGCAGATTTATAAGAGAAATTTAGGCGTAGCTATCCTAAAAACGAAATAAAAATTAAAAACCTAATAAAAGGAAAAATTAAAAGCTATTCTAAAGAAGATAAATTGGCAACACTACTTCTAACAGTTGAATGGGAAAAAAACATTTCATTCATAAATTCACCCAGCTGATATTATTAACCTTTACGTTACATGCACAAATTTTTTGCTTTTCTTAAGGAAATAATGTGGTTTTTTATGTATAAAATCTTATTGAACATGAAGCTAAAGCACAAAAATAAATATTTTTAGCAAATATAAGAATATTTAGAGAACTTTAGATATTTTTGTTTTCGTTATAAAGCCAATCAATAATAAACGTGTTGGAAGGGTTAAGGAACATAACCCGAAACTGACATATTCACCTCACTATTTGTGGTGAAATGGTTTCTCTCGTATGTGTGTTTACTTTTTGCAATTTTTAGATTCCCCACAGAAGTTTCCCATCTTGTTATCTTTGACTTAAGGCCAACGTTGCTTTAAAGCAACACCCATTTTCCAGGAAACCAGAATTTTGGTTTTTTTGAAACTCATAAATTATGATCTAGAGATCAAAATAAACAATTACTGAAAAAATAATCCAAATCGGCCGTCAAATTCACACTTCGGCGGTTAATGGGTTCATGGATCCATTAAGTGTTATATAAATTTTCGAACTTAATTTTATTAAAAATATTCTGTAATTAAATTAAAAACTTATTTTAAATATTTCAAATAAAAATTACTTGTAAAAAACTTAAAGTTAAAGATCGAAAAATTTAAAATTTAACAAAATAAAATAAAATTACAAAAATAAATAGAATTAAAAATAATAGTGAAATTAAAAAACTAAAAGAAAATTTATAAAACAAACAACATTCAAAATAAATTTTAAATAAAACGCAAAAACTAAAAATTTGTTAAAAATACAACAGTTTAAACAAAACATAAATAATAATTTAAAAAATGCCATTTTATTAAAATTGTGAAAAATTATATAAAAATGAAAGTGCTTAAATACACTAATCAAAATAAAATATAAAACTTAAAAAGTGTCGAAAGTCAAAATAAAAAATATAAATTATATATAAGAAAATATTTATAAATAAATATAAGTAAAAATTAAATATAAAACTGAAAATTAAGAAATGGATTTATTTTATTTGATTTGATTTATTGATTACTTATTTTTTATTGATGCGTTTATATGCTGCTAAAACTATACTTTTTTATTTTATTATTACACTTAATCATTTAAAAGTATATAAAGAATTTTATTTAATTTTTATAAATAATATTGATTTTCAAATTTAAATTTTAATTTGTCAATTTTACAGTTTTTGTTAAATTGTTATTTTTTGATTTTCGTTTAATTTTGTTTCATACTTTCAAGATTTTTAAAATTGTTGAAAGTATTAAACAAATTGAAAAAGTAGTTGGAAATTTGTAATTAATTTGTTTTATTCTTTTCAGCGTGTTTTGATGTTTTTGGTTTCAGTTTTTATATATTTAAAATTACTAGTTTATTCGATATCTTTAAATATGTTAAAAATGATAACAAATTTAAAAGAACAAAATTTATATCTTTGTTTTCAAGCATTACAAATTAGATATTTTTTGTTGTACAATTTGTTATTTTTTTTATTACTTTTTAATAAAATTAATAACGTTTTGAAAACAAAAACAAAACCTTTAAAAGATAATTTAATTACTTATAATTTAAATAACTTTGCGAAATTTTGATATAATTCCATAAACTAATAAATTAGCATAACAAGATATTAAATTTATTTAAATTATAAATAATTAAATTATCAATAATATAACGTTTCAAAAACGTTATTAATTTTATTAAAAAGCAGTGGCGTCCCTAGGCTTGGTGACACCCGGGGCGGATACTCATGGTGTCACCCCTATAAAAAATTTCTAAATGCAAAAAGAAACCAATTCGATGAGATTAAGTTTGTTTATTACTATATTTATCTTCTCCGAAAAAAAAAACATCAACATATGGCAAACAATAAGAATTTGTAAAAACGTAAAAACCAGAACAAAAATATAACATTTTCAGGTGTCTAAATTAGGGCGGGTCAAATTTTTTATCGATCAAGCGTATAGCAGAAACGTAATCTATGATGAATTCTGAGAAAACTTCCCCAAGAAACCATAGCGTTAAAATCAATCCCAATATCGCGCATATTGAGGTCAAAATTTGTGTATGGATTTCATAGTTTTATATAAAAATACTGTAGAATAGTCCAAAAATGGCAGCGTATATCATTAATTTTGGACTTGTTGAAAAGGAAATTTTGCCAGCTCTCCCAATCTGAATTTATTTTAAAAATATTTTGGCTTTTAAACCAAATTTTGCCAGCCTAATATTTTAAAATTGCCAAAAATGTAAAAATCATCGTAGAAACGTTTTGATAATTTTTAATTTTACATTTGAATTCTTCATTTTTACTATTTTATTACATTCTTCACATTTTAGTATTTAAAAATTAAACAAAACTGGAAGTAATAACCTCAGCTATACGAGTTCTTTCATACAAAAAATTTATCTCTTGACGATTTGGTTAGAATTTGTTGCGATGGAGAAGTAAGCAATACTAGTACCGTAATGGCATTCTACGAAGGTTCGAAATTGCTCTAGAAAAATCATTACATTGGTTTGTTTGCTTGCTGCATTTTAATGAACTACCTTTTCGCCACTTGTTTGGTGCATTGGAAAAGTCGACTACAAGCGGACCTAGAACTGCTAGTGGGGATTTTACAAAATTAATTGAAACCTGTGAACGTTACATGTAGTCTTATACTAATTTTAAAATAATTGGACTTTATTTTAAGTCAACCCACTTTTTGTTATAGATTGTATCTGATTTTCAACCCATTTTGTTTGGAAATATACCTCTACCGTTAAATACTAAAGACGAACACGGTCTTTCTTCAGATGTGAAGTATCTGTATCAAGTAACAAGGGCGTAGGAAATTAGGGGGGGCGACAAGATCTTATAAATTTCTTTTTACCATATCATTCATATCTTTATCATATCTTTTTACCACATCTAGCTTCAAAGAAAAATTAAAAACCACATATTAAAAAGGAATTACATATAGAAACTACTTTCAAAGCCATCGATTAGACAGAAAATCTCAGGCAACTTCCCCCCATGGCTACGCCCTTATCGACTAGCCAAAGCCATGTCTGAAGGTTTCTGTCCCGCAGATTTACCCAGCATGAAACCCGGGCAAATAGTTCGTTCTCGTTGGCTGACCAAAGCTAGTAACTACAAATTTGCCATAAACCAACTTAAAAACTCTAGCAAACTATATTATGAACGTTTATGTACCAATGTACTTTAATGTAAAGTATTATAGTTCTGTTGTCTACGGCAGTGCACTGATAGCAAAATTTATACGGTCAACGCAATATTTGCCACCAAACCTTAGGGATATTGTAAACGCTGCAGTTCAAAATAATTCCTCTTTCGGTCATCCGGAGAATGTTTTATTGGCAATGCTCTTTGATGATAGAAAACCGGTTCGCGAAAAAGCAGTCAAGAATAGCAATTTTGTATTATCGAGATAAGCTTTATGATCCAACAGTATTAAGGACTTTTAAAAAGCATAGCATTAATTTTGATTGCTCAGACTATGTTGATTTGATAAACATAGATGATGAAAGCATTTAATCCGAACCTCCATTCACCACAAACATTTCATACGAGCACATGCTAAGTTATCTAGAGTTTGAAGATCCGTCGCTGTCAGACTCACAAATTCCATCGCATATTCAGGGAACTGAGCGATTTGTTCAGTTACTTTCAAGTATTTCGCGACGCGTTATTGAAAAAAATCAAGACGTTGTTATGACAGTAGCTGCAAAAAGTCGACCTAAAATACCCCGCATAGAGAGCAAAGCAAACTTTAAAGTCTAAAATTATACTTTTTGTACTGATTGAATAAAAGATTTTTTGTAAATTTAAATCGTTTTATTTTTACAATATTAAAATATTAAATTGGCAATATTTGGTTTAAAAGAAAAACTATTTTTAAAATGAATTCAGATTCAGAGAGCTGGCAAAATTTCATTTTCAACAAGTCCAAAATCAATGATATACGCTGCAATTTTTGGACTATTCGTCAGAATTTTTATTTAAACTATGCAGTTGTTTTTTAATTCATATACAAGTTTTGACCTCGATATGCGCGATATTGGGATTGATTTTAGATCTATGGTTTCTTGGGGAAATTTTCTAAGAATCCATCATTACATTACATTTCTGCTATACGCATTTTTGGTTTTTTCTCATCCGAACAAATTGACCCGCCCTAGTCTACATATTTAGATATGTAGGCATAAGGTAAAAAAGAAAATTTACACAAAAAATTACACAAATTAAACAAAAAAATTACATTTTCAGGTACATATTTGTATATGTAGGTGTAAGGCTAAACAAAGAAATCTTATTAATGGCGTTGTCTTAAAAACTAACTCTTCTTACTTTAAGAGCTGCAAAATTTGAAATAACCTCATCGAAATCAATATTACTTACAAGCTCGTTTTCAATGGATAAAATAGCAAGATCGGAAATTAATTTTAGCTTGGAAAACTTCTTTCGCATGAAGCTACTGATACACAAATTGTTAGAAATAATTTCAATGCGACAAAATGGGACACATATTTTTTAACGTAATGTATTTGTACCTTTTTCTTTCTGTTTGAGAAATTAAAACAAATATCGAAATGGTGTCACCCCTAAAATACCACCATTTTACGCCCCCCGCGGTCACAAATAACAAATTGTACAACAAAAAATATCTAATTTTTAATGCTTGAAAACAAAGATATAAATTTTGTTTTTTTATATTTGTTATTATTTTAAACTTTTTTAAAGATATCGAATAAAAAAGTAATTTTAAATATATAAAAACTGAAACAAAAAACATCGAAACACGCTGAAAAGAATAAAACAAATTAATTACAAACTACTTCTTCAATTTGTTTTATACTTACAACAATTTTAAAAATCTTAAAAGTATAAAACAAAATTAAATGAAAATCAAAAAATAACAATTTAACAAAAACTGTAAAAATGATAAATAAAAATTTAAATTTGAAAATCAATATTATTTATAAAAATTAAATAAAATTCTTTATATATTTTTAAATGATTAAGTGTAATAATAAAATAAAAAAGTATAGTTTGAGCAGCATATAAGCGCATCACAAAAAAATAAGTAATCAATAAATCAAATCAAATAAAATAAATCCATTTCTTAATTTTCAGTTTTATATATAATTTGTACTTATATTTATTTATATATATTTTCTTATATATAATTTATATTTTTTATTTTGACTTTTGACACTTTTTAAGTTTTATATTTTATTTTTATTGGTTTATTTAAGCACTTTCATTTTTATATAATTTTTCACAATTTTTATAAAATGGCATTTTTTAAATTATTATTTATATTTTGTTTAAACTGTTGTATTTTTAACAAATTTTTAGTTTTTGCGTTTTATTTAAAATTTATTTTGAATGTTGTTAATTTTATAAATTTGCATTTATTTTTTTTAATTTCACTCTTATTTTTAATTCTATTTTTTTTGTAATTTTATTTTATTTTGTTAAATTTTAAATTTTTTGATCTTTAACTTTAAGTTTTTTACAAGTAATTTTTTATTTGAAATATTTAAAATAAGTTTTTTATTTAATTACAGAATATTTTTAATAAAATTAAGTCCGAAAATTTATATAACACTTAATGGATCTTAAGGCCATAATTTAAAAATATTTTTTCTTGTTCGTTATAGTGTAATTTATTTAAAGTTTATTTACAATAACAGACAAGATATATTTAATTTACAAGGCAAATACAGTAGCAACAATACAATGTAGTTGTTCTAGCTGGCGATTGTCCTGTGTGGCAACAAGGCCAATATATTATGAAATAAATTATATTTATTATATTGGTTCAGAAAGGGTGGAGTTAGATAGATATCTTAAGTTAAGATAAGTTAAATAAAAAAAAAAAATAATAAATTTGGTAAAAAAATAGTTTTTGATGTCATTTAAAAGGTGGTAAAATTTTCTATAATTTTGCATTTCAATCCAAGCTGAATCAAAAAAGTTACAGCGATTTTCCTATAGCTTCATCGAGATAGACAAAATCGCAAAAATATAAAATTTCTGATGATCGCCAAATATTAAGCTAAAAATCCTAGCGAAACAAAAACCTGCAGAAAAATAAAGAAAGAAGAGCAATAACAAAAACTGTGCAAAAAAAAGGTAAACAATCCAACCGTCCGTCCGCATAGAATTCCAATGGAAAAAGTAAAATAAACATGGCTTCTCGACAACTTTGTTGATAAGATTTTAAAGTTCTTGAGTTTATCAACAAATGCTAGCAACATAGGTCCGCCGTCAGCGCTGCCTTTTCGCTGCCCGTGCCAATGTTTTTCACCTGGGCTAATGTTTACATCATTCGGTATTCACAATATTGATGAGGCGAATCTCATGTAATGCCTATAGAATATATAGTCTCTGCTACCAGTTGATTTGGACAAATAGCTCACACTGCTCTCCAATATAAGCTTACCTTGTAATTGTATCATGGCCAAAAATGAATCGAAGGAACGTTTGGAACCATGGAAGAATAAAGAAGGAAGATGTAAGAGACAGAGCATGGACTCAGAACTGTCAAATCGAAATTATTTTTTAAATTTCTATGTAAATTATCTTTTGCTTTCCTTCGCTATTTTGACAATTATGGTTGACAAAAAGAGAGCATAAGCAGCCTTGCATCTAACTTATTTATTCTACCATGATTGGAACTATGCATGGTGTAATTAACAAGGTGGTAGTGAATTTTTGACCTCTCTCACAAAAATGAACTCTCGATCTGTCAAAAACAACTGATTGCATATTTTAAGCAAAACCATAGCAAAACAAAGTTTGTGACATTTGTGCTTATTGTGAAAGTTTGATTTGATTATAAATGTGCAAAAACATGGATAAGAATAAAAAATTGCTCTGAATAAAGTTGGTGTCGAACTGAATGCAAATATTTCGATAACCAAATTCTCGACGCTATCGGCATTTGCTGAACTCAGCGACATACCACTTCAGCGTTGTATTTCAGACGGTTTGCACGAAGCTGGCACATCCGTATAGATAAGTAAAACACATTGTTGTTCCAAACTCCTGCGTGGACTGCGCTGGCTCCCGTTGTACCTAAAGCAAAGCCATTCGCCAATAAAAAAACCAACAAATATCAAACTTAACTTCAAATTGATTAAACTACTTCTCCGGCAGCTCAAGATAAAGTGCTGGATTCTTGAAGCATTATGTACCTTAAATGTATGAAGCATTGGCTCAGCTTATTGCTGCTATTGCTATTCTGGAACTATATGGCCATCTCATCAATACTTGCAGGCAACTGCAGTTTGTTTACATATTCGGCTCTAGTTTTTCACTGTTTTTTCAATTATTTTGATGAAAATCCGACAAAACTACTTATAACTGCAATTTATTACTTATTAGCTAGAACCACCATAAGCAAGCAAACAAAACAATTAATGATTTGACATTTACCAACAAGTCCTCTCTTTATGTCACAATTTTTTGACAGATTCAGCAAAATTGAGTGTGTGGTGAAAAATTTACTACCACCTTGTTAATTACATCATGGGAACTACTTATGTCCAACTGTGAACGTAGTTCTACGAACTATATAGGTTTGGAGAGACCCATCTCTACTCTAAAGGCCCAAACATAATAGGCTTGAGCTGGCTGCAGCTAATGTCCAAAATAAACGAAAAGCTAGCTCAAGTTCTGTCAAATGCTTAATTTGACCAAAATGACTTGAGCAGCGCTCGCCTTTATGTCATAACTATTTTCACATTTGCTTTGAAAAATTCAACAATTTCTACATCAATTCGTTTTGTTCGTTTGAATTTATAATTATTAAAATGGATTGCGGAAATAAATTTATAAATAAAGGAAAACAAACGATTCCTTACGGAGCATTCGATTTGAATCGCTCTGGCTGCAGCTAGATCAAGTTAACGAAACTTGACGCAAAAGCTGGCTCGAGCTATTATGGTTTGTACGCATCATTTCTATGTAGTCGTATAAAATTTGACATTAGCTGCAGCCAGCTCGAGCCTATTATGTTTGGGCCTTAACCCCCTAGCCACACGTGCCAGTAACAGTTCGAAAAACTCAATACACTCTCACTTTTTCACTAACACACTCACACTTTGATATCGGCAGCCAGTACTGGCCGTCCACTGGCAACAACTTTTACAGAGACAGTGAATTTTGACAATCACAGCCAGCGAAGACAAAAGTTAAGAAAACAGTGTTGTTTTTTTCCCCTAAAATATTCGAACTTTAAGTATGCATTTTCTTTTATGTCTTGTAGTAAAATATATGTAATTTATTTAGTTGTCATCGCTTAACAATTGAAAAATGATATGAACAAGTTTAATTTCTTTTTAAAAAATATTGTTAAACACATTGTACAACATAATATGTTCCCTATTTTTCTCCTATTTAAGTTTGGTGCTGTGTTGGCATATAAAAGCAACACTAAATAAAAGTAAAAAAAAAAGGAAAATTGCCGGAATTTGACGACATTTTACAATGAACTTTTACTACCACGCATGGTATAATAATACATGGTAGCATTGACAACTGCTTATTTTCTCTTCAACAGGAAAACATAAACTGTCAAACACAGCTTGTTGTGCAAATACATCAGCAGCTGATGTGGTTGTTGTTTTTTTTCACTTCAACGTTTTCAACATTGCTTGTGTTTTCAATGGCGGATTGTGAGCGCTCTCTTTTTGAGTATATTTTTTGACAGTATATGATTTCCCAAGCAACTGTCAATGCTACCTTGTATTATTATACCATGCTACCACGTGTGGCCACAGTATACTTTCTAGCTTATTTCGAAACATTTTCGAAGTTAATACATACTTTCAACTGGCATGCCATTACTATCACGTGTGGCTGTAGCGTAAAGTGCAATTATACTGAAATAACCAGAAAAATAACTACTCTCAACAGTGCTTAGAACTGAAAAAAATTGCGAATACCCTTATATATTTTTTATGCATCTGTACAATATTCATCGAAGGTGAGCTTGGCAGCCCTGCTACCATAATATTTAATTTTCATGCATACTTTTTGGCAGTAGCTTTAAATTGAATAAGTAGGACATGCTGAAGTCGGAAATGCAACATCAGTATTGGATAACTAAAAAAACAGTCCAACGAAGATTTGGTTCGAAAGAAGATGAAAACATTATTTCATCTGACGCTGAGTTAGATTCCAAGATTGAAGTGTTTAAATCAATATATGAAACTAGTTCAGATTTGAGTAAGATTATTGATCAATATCAAGAACGTCTATGTATTCTTTCCCAGGAAGAGTGTGTGTTTGGAAGATTTCTAAGGGAAGTTGGAAAACGAAGTAAATCAACAGGACAAAGCATAACAAATACCGGAAAGGTTATTTCATATTGTGGCCAACAGAGAATGTGCGTACGATTACCTCTAATACGGCTTCATCATGAGGTTGAAGTATTTCGTTCCCGAGCCGTTAGCGATACTCGCACAACAATTAATTCTATGGAAAAAGAACGTACAGAGTATCGGGCAGCACTTTCGTGGATGAAGTCTATTAGTTCTCAACTTGATCCTGATACAGGCAAAGGACTTTGCCAATTTCGAATGGCACAATCACATGTGAGAAATGCAAAACAAATTTATGACCAAATATCATTGGATTCGGTACAAAAGGTGCGCATGCTCAAATGATTTCAATGTATGGTAAATTAATTTTTAATCAAAATAAGTAAAATTGTGTACTTTACAATGGGTGCGTTAAGCAAGCACAACTCTAGTCAAAGCGTTGAGAATGTGTCTTCAAAATCAAAACTCACCATCGAACTATTTTGCGTTTCGGCAGATTGAATTTGTTTATGTTTGTAACACCCATCTTCAATTTGTAAATTTTTCACATAAGCTCTGATATATTATATTATATTACCAATATAATATTATATAACCGACGTTTGTCAAAATCTGTCAAAAACCACGCCTCCCTCTTGACACTACAAAGTGACTATGTTAAAATTGTAATATGTATCTGGAAATTTTCCAAAAATTAATCTAAAGACTTAAAAATTTTAACAAGCTGTCATCTCAATTAAGCACATTTCTTGAAATTTCTCAAAATCGAAAGAAATTCACACCTTCCCATAAAAACTGAGGCCATCAAAATTGCAAAACATTTCCTATAGATTACGTATTCCTTTATAGTTTTATACCACCATAGCTTTTGACATTTAACGCTGTGTGGTATTCGAACACTTTTCACTCGTGGTAGGGAAGAATTTTCAGAGTTGAATACAATTTCTGTCTGTTGAAATAAAATCTTAATTTTTGCTGTGCCAAAAAGACGATGGAATTCTGACAATTTGAAATTTTTACGTTTTAGACCTCAGTAGTGTATTAGCAAAAATTTAATTTAATTTGCAGAATTGTTAATATATACTCAAAATTAACAGTATTTTACGCACATTTTGAACTTTACGACTCACGAACTCACAAGTGTTTTTTTTTTCTATTTTTGCTTGTGTCATGAATTCTCTTGTCTATTGTCAAAATTAATACTAGCCCCTGGGTATGATACAATTTTTTCAAAAAGGGTCCAAAAACAGCCTTCCAACCAGGAATACTTCCTTTAACAAATATTCTTTGTAATTCAATTCAAGCAAGTTGCGTATGTATTTTGAACAAATATTAGAATAATATTTACATATAGTTCTGTGGCGTCCGTGGCGTAGTTGGTTAAAGTGCGTGGCCGCTATGTCAAAGAACCTGGAGACCCAGGTTCGAATCCCAGCAGCGACAGAAAATTATTTGAATTAAAATAATTTTTCTGTACGACCGCCACCTCTCTGCAGACAATGGCAAACCTCAGAGAGTAATCAAAATGCCATGTAAAGCTTCTTGAGAATAAGAACATTCCGTTCATCGCCGTTCGGAGTCGGCGTTAAGCATGTAGGTTCATTTCTCGGTCAATTGTGTACAAACTTAATAACACGCACAACACGATCATAAGAAGCTAGGTCAAAGTCCTTTCAAGGGCTGAAATGGCCAGTTATTTATTTATTTCTTATTTACATATAGTTCTAAGTTTATACATTATTTTTGGCTTCGGACCTTTTCAAACGTTCTTCGTTCCGAGACATGGCGAAATCATATGTGACGTGGCCAATCGGGATGCCCATTAAATTCATTATTTGAAGAATTGGCAAAAAACCTTCGTTAAATATGACAGTGTCGATTGTCCCTTCTGCTACCGCTTTTTGCCAGGCGCACTAGTTCGACGCACCGGTCGGACAGTTTTGGTGCTGTGGAGCTTCATCAGTCGAGATTTTGTGCAAAAACGTTGCTCAAACAGCCTTCTTCATGTCGGCAAACAACTCTGGATGTCGACGAATAGCGAGGCCTTAATGTGTTGTTAGTTCAGAGATGACTTTATCTGTGAGTTTGCCTGCACCCTTGCCGCCAATGCCTCTGTTCTCTTTTTTGGCCTTGCGGAGTCTGGTGCCCATTCTTTTTTGCACGTGCGACATACATTCTTTTTTTTCGACGATTGGGTCGCCATCGTATGGATCGTCGTCTATAATAGCTTTGAATGTTTTTGAGTCGCCATCGCCGATATATTTGCAGTATTTTACGCCATGCTTTTGGACTGATATGGCGAACATTTCCTTTATCGCATCCACCTCCATCTTCCCAGAGCTTCCTTGATGGTTGGCACGGCATTCCTCTTCGTGGTCTTCAATCCAAATTTCATATGCCAGTTGGTCTTCTTCTTTCTTAGCTTCCCAATACTTGCAACTGGTGCATACGCTGGACTTCACAACAGAATCGACTATTTTGTTTACTGTATTTGCCGATCAACATTGTAGCACCGTATAGTGAAGAAAAGCTACGTTTTTTCCAAGTGCCATCACCTGATACGGTAAACATTGTTGGGTCGCACTGTGTATCGGCCGTGACCATGGCATCTTTCTCTTCTTTCGCGGCTTTTGAAAGAGTGTTTCCATAGATCGCGCTTGCAGCTGTATGAAAGTTCTCCAGGGCCGTGTAGTATAACGAGTTACCCATACCTCTGCCGATATTCATGAGGCCAAAAAACGTGTTAAGCCTTTTGGCCCAATGCCTAAAAGCCTCATGGCAAAATTCAAGCGCCGGTTCATCAAATATGATTTGCCAACCAAAGACGACGAAAAAATGTATGTAGTGGTCGGGCAAGCGCAGTGAACACCAATATTGAAGCCAATTCCATACGGCGATGCTTTTTTAAATTCGATTTTTCCTTCACATTTTGGCCAATATCAACAGATTAGCAATCGCCGAGAAAACTGTATAAACTCCAAAATGCAATTCTTCGTTTTGTTGTCAATGCAATGCTTTTTGCCGATGTACTTGTGAATTCGGTGTCCTCATCTCTTTCGTGTTGGTTACCATGAAACTGGCGTTTCAAGGGACGAGTTTTTCGACTGCTACCGGTGTTTCTTTAATTTTTATTTCTATTACTTTTTCTATCTATTGTCTTTAGAACAAAACAAAAATTTTTATCAAAACTGTAGTTTTCAAAACTGTATGCGCGCACGCGTCCGGTTTATAACTCAATTCAAAGTGAACTAAACGCTGCCAACATTCGAATACCTAAGCTCTAAAATGTGTATTCACAAACAAGTAATTACCTACTAAAGAACGCGTTGAACAAATTCGGTGGTTGCTTCAAACCGTTGCATTCAAAAAGTAGCCAAATTAAGCAAATCGCATTTTGGCGAAATCATTGTTGGACAACAAAGGCCATATCTCCTAAAGTATTTTGAATTTCAAAAAACCCTTTTAGAACAATATTCTCAAATATCCAAGCTATAAAAATATAAAAAAAAATTTTGCCAACCAGGAATACTCCCTTAATATAAATTATTCTGTGGTTGCTCCCGACACATTTAATTTCTGAAAAGATAGTTTCTGCATTAAAATTTACTTAAAAGCTAAAAAACTCAAAAAATCGCGTTATTCTTAGATAACTTTTTTGCCATGATATTTTTAGTACAAAAAATTGTCAAAGAATTACAGAGTTCTGCATCAAAAATTTTAGGAAATCTGTTAAACACAAAAGATATTTACTTTTTTGCAATGATTTTTTAAATGTATGTAACTCCTCCATCTTTTGCCTGATTTTCAATTCCAAGGTATCATTGGAAAAGTGCTGACTGCTGCTTTTCATTCAGCACCAGCTGAAGTTTAAGTTTAAAGTGAAATGTTGTGTAATGTTGTCAAAAAAGCCGCTTAATGGAAAAATGTATTTCTCCTTTAAATCAACAAAAAAAAAAAGGTTTTTTTCTGGTTATGTAGGTCAAAAATCAGAAAAAGAACCAATACACGCGCTTGGTCAGTTTAATGAAGACGTTTAGAAACGTCTTATTTAAACGTTAGAAAAAACTCATTACCCCAATGTCAATACAACCCCAAACTTTTGTATAAATATCCCGAAACAACCCCAAACTTGTGTTTAAATTTCCCGAAAGTGTATTGAATGGGTTTTGAAGAGACACATTTTTTTTGTTGCAAAATTGCTTAATTTGAAAACTGGCCAATTCGTTGCGGCGGAAAATAATCCAATCTAGCGTCGATTCGCGGCATGCCTGATAGTTGACAAATCAAGTTGATGGACATAGTTGATATATTTTAAATGATTTTTCTCAATGACAAGTGACGCAATTCGGACAGATCGTATGCGCTTCTTTCGAAACAAAAACTCTGACTTTCACCGTCAGTTGCGTGCTTGCTGCTGGTAATTTTCTATCTACCAAGTTGAGCACTTACAAATGCTTTGGAACGTGCACTACCTAAATTTCGTTATCCATTTCAAAAGGATAATTTAGCAAGACTTTTTTCCGAACTTTTATAGCTCTTCTTTATAGCATATCCTTATTCTATGCAAAAATTTAAATTTCAGTCGAATTAATTTTAACCTTAAACCCGTTTATCGGGTCATATTGACCCGAGACACTTTTCGTTTGCAAAAAAACGTACTAAAATTTAAAAATAAAAAAAAAACAAAAATACCATTTTATTTGTAGAACTTTTATCTTTGCAACCAGAATGAAAAAATTGTACATATGTGACATATGTGCATTGCAGAGACAAAAAACTGACAGTTGCACCATACGTTTATCTGGGTCAAAATGACCACGCATTGGAAGTGAGAGACAGCATAATTCTGTCGTTAGCGCATGTACTTTTCATACTTATGTACACTTACACGTATGAAAACATGCTTTTTATGTGGATCTGTTGTGCATGTGCAGTGTTCTCTTTTGTGTTGTCTTTTAGTATTTGCTTTATATTATGCTAAAAATCAATTGGAAAAGCGATGCAACACTCCAACGAAACAATCAATAAGGCCATGTGCTATTCGGAAACTTTTCACTCGCGGTAGAAAAGAAGTTACTGACTTGAACACAATTTCTGTCAAAATATAATTGTCATTTTTACTGTGCCAAAAGGATGAAATTTTGATAGCTAGAAATTTTGACGTTTTTGATTTCGGTAGTGTAGTAGCGCAAGAATTTAATTTAATTTGCAAAATTCTTAATATATACTAAAAATTAACAGTATTTTATGCAAATATTTTCCACTTCTGGTTGCTATGCTGTCGGAAGCACAAAATTTTTTTTTTTCTATATTTGCTTGTGTCAAAAATTCTCTTACCGATTATCAAAATTTATACTAGCTCCTGGGGCTACATGAATTTTTGACAATCATATTCATCCCTATCTGCCAAATATTCTCATTCAGACTGTCAAAATTTCGTCATCCGAGTGAAAAGTTTCCGGATAGCACACGGCCTAAGAATTGCTTTGAGTTTATTGGTATGAAGTTAAAACGCCTTACAGAATCGCTTCGAATGCCACAAGTTTAGGTAAATAAATAATAAATAAATTATTTTCATTTCAAATTAATGGTGTTCATTCTTGTTTCATTCGCTGTTCTTACTAGGATAAGAAACCACGACGTAGATGCGAAGCATATAAGGGTAACAGCAAAACAAAGGATAATAAAACGTCTGCTGTGTGTGACCATTTCTTTAAAACTTTTTTGACCTTTGCATTATGTTCGTGCATGTTAATCGTTTTACCTTCACAAATACAAAGAACCTGATATATTGGAAGATAACGATGATAATGATGTGGCAGATTCATCAATGCCTAGCACATCAAATGCAGCTCAATCGAATCGGATTTATCAATCGATTCTAAATCTTATGTAAATTACAAATGTTTTGTGCAAACATATATTTAAAAACAAAAAACAAATATTAAAATATTTCATAAAATAACAGCACTTTTAAATTTTATCTCATTGAAAAATAGAAAATTTCCATACAATATACACTACGGGTCAATATGACCCAGATAAACGGGATTAAGTTGTAAAACATGTAAACGGGTCTAAGGTTAAATCACTTCTTATTTGAAAATCATTACACTTAACACTTTAATTAATCACATTTTGTTTTTTAAATTTCATGTCTCTTGTCATAAACAATTTTTTTCGAAACTTAATTTCAATGAGGCAACATTCCACTTTGCTTTGTTCGGAACCTTGCATAGCAAATTTTTCGTGTTCGTAGCGTAGACTTACGCAGCCTTATTCCACGATCCGTCGTAAGTGTGATTTTCTTTCGGATTCGTAAAGTTGTATTCTACGATCCGAATCGTTACGTCGTATTCGAAATTCGTAACATTGGCATTCCACGTTCCGAACGCATCATCATTTGACAGTTTTTTTCGCGGATTTTTTACGACAACTTTGCATTTAAAACTGAAATTTTAAAGTGAAATATTGTTTATTTTATCAAAATAAGCTACATAAAGGAAATTATGTTAGTATTTCTCCTATAAACCAACAAAAATAAAATTTTTTTCTGTTTATGTAGGTTAAAAATCAGAAATAGAAATCAATACACGCGTTTGGTCAGTTAAATGAATGAAATGGAATGCATCATCATCAAAACCGAAAATGTTTTGAAACGTTTCTTATTCAAACGTTAGAAAAAGTTCATTACACCAATGTAAAAGTGTATGTCAAAGTGTAATGAATGGGTTTTGAAGACATACGTTTCTTTTTGTATGAGCTAAGAAATGCTTATTTTGAAAACTGGCCAATTCGTTGTGGCGGGAAATCATCCAATCAAGAGTCGATTTCCGGCATGCCTGATAGTTGACAAAACAAGTTGGTGGACGAAGTTGACATATTTGAAACGATTTTTCTCGGTGACGAGTGCCGCAATTCGGACACAGATCGAACCATCAAAACCAAAACGTAGGCTTCCACCGTCAGTTGCGTGGTTGCTGCTGATAAATTTCCATCTACCAAGTCGAGCACTCACAAATGCTTTGGAACGTGCACAACCTACATTTCGTTATCCATTTCAAAAGGTCGCTGTTATCTCGCAATACTTTTTGCCTAACTTTCATAGCTCTTCTTTGTAGCATATCCTCCTTAACCTGTGCAACAATTTAAGTTGCAGTGAAGTTAATTTTAAATCACTTTTTACTTGAATCTCATTAAACTTAACACTTTATTTAATCACTTTTTTCTTTAATTACATGTCTCCTCTCAAAAACAGCTGTTTTCGAATTTTCGAAATTAAATTTCAATGAGGCAACATTCCAATTTGTTTTGTTCGGAACCTAGCATAGCAAATTTTTCGTATTCGTAGCGTAGGCTTACGTTCGTAGATTTATTACGACGGATTCTAGAATAGGGCTGACGTTCGTAGATTTATAACGACGGATCCTAGAATAGGGCTGAATACCCCAATTTTTGTAATAATTATTGATTAATGCAAGATGATCAGAAACTTGACTTATGGGGCATATAGGTTACAAATTTAAAAAAAATTTTTTTTTTCGGGAATTTTTTTTCATAGAAGAAAAAAATATATCTTTTTCAAATTTTTCACATATGGTACCCATACCCAAATTTATTAAAAAAGTTATCAATTTTTCCCATATTGTTATGAACGAACATTATTTCGTTGACACAACACTTTAGCAATACTTAACTAAACACCAAAATACACCGAAACTATTTTAGAGTATTATCAATACTTCGAATACATTCCATAAAAAAAACAGGTACAAACGACAAGATTATCAACATTCATTATAACTCTCTCAAATGGAATGACACATTTATTCGCTCAGCAAAATCGATGTTTCGCACTCATTCGTTTCGCTTTGTAAATGATTTGAGAATATGGAATGAACTTGCATAGAATGTATAGAATGGTAAACAAAAGGAATACATTCCTGCAGCTCTTTTTTGTGAACTCGGTTGAGTTTCGTTTTAAAAATCCTAACATTGAGGTAGCTTTAGCAATTATTAATTCAAAGTGCTGTTTAAAGTTAAGTTTAGGGTCAAGTAGAACACCTAAGTCCTTTTTACTAGATACTCTTTCTAAGGGAACATAACTAATAAAATAATTAAAGAATGTTGGTGACGTGGACCTTGAAAATGTAAGGTACTGGAATTTACTTGAGGAATAATGTTTCATGATTAACTTTGTCAAACGTTTTTGCAAAGTCAGTGAAGATAACGTCTGTTTGTAAACCCTTAGAGAAATTTGCAACTATATGAGAACAACAAATATTTAAGTTCTTTGCTGTTGATCTTCCAGATAAAAAGACGTGTTGATTAGAGGAGATTAAATTTCTTACACAAAAGGATAATTTATCATAAACAATTTTCTCAAAGACTAGGAACAGATATGATTTTACTGATAGGTCTATAGTTGCAGACATTTTGCTTCGAACCAGATTTATGGATTGGAACTATATAGGAAATTTTCCATTCGTCCAAGAAGGTACCAGTAGATAATGATTTATTAAATATTAAATTTAGAGAAAGACTTGATGAAGCAATTGATGATGCAAAATTTTTCAGCAAAATTGTAGGGACGCCATCAGGACCAACCATTGAGGAAGATTTAAGATTTTGCAGGGTATTTTCAACATCATGAGCTTCTAAAAAGAGATTTCCTAAATTTAAAGAATTACAAGATAAAAAGGTATTATGTTAGTTGTTGAAGAATGAGCTGTCGTGTAGAATGATTTAAAATAGTTTGCAAAATAGTTGCATATTGTTTGTGTATATTCAGAACTTGACTCCATGTAAAACATTGAGTTAGGAATGTCACTTGACTTGCTTTTCATGTTTATATATGACCAAAAGAATTTACTATTTTCATTAAGCCTATCTTCAATAAAAATAAATATGAGATTTAAAAAGAAATTTGTTCAAAATATTAAACTCATGTTGACAGTTTAAGTAGTGTGTCTGGAGAAGCTGGTTACCAAATGAACAACTGGATCTCTTATAAGCTTTATTCATTCTATTTTTACGGTTGTAAAGCCTTTTATTAAACCATACAGGGTTGTTAGACCTATGAGAGTATTTCTTAGGAACATAAGAAATAACTACCTGAGAAAGCACTGACCCACTGGTACGACAATCATAAAACTCAAGCATAACAGGCACATGGTGTTAAAAGCTACTTACAATTTCACTTAGAGGCGATTCAAGGTTTACAACAAACTCTTTATCAATATAAATTAAGTCTAAGATACGATTGAGACCATTAAGTTTATTATTAATCTGAACTAAATCATGTCGAGAAAAAAATCTATTATGAACGCATCGGTTTCGGATAACACATTGAAAGGCATTAAATAGAATTCATCACATACTCACTTCCAATGAATATTACATAAGTTAAAATCGCCAGTTATAACAACATGTAGTGATAGTGTTAAATTATCAAGAAGACATCGAACGTTTTCAATATAAATGGAGTATAATTCAAAAAGACTCCTAGGCGAAATGTAGCTTACCAAAACTTTTACTAAAATTTACTTTAATGTTTACTTTAATGATCCACATCAAAAATTCTGGTTAAATTTAAGTTAAAGTGATGTAGTTAAATTTGAGAGCATGAAAGAGTGTTACGGATAGCAATTAATACTCCACCACCACGAGATAGTCCAGTAGTATTCTGGCACCGATCCCCTTACGAAAAATATGGCAAGACGCACAGAATTTAAGTGATGTTCGGAAAGGTTACAGTTTACAACATTAATAGGTGCTACACTAGATGACAAAGCAGGCTCGGACCGAGACAGTGAAGGCGGTAAATGTTGTGATAGATGTTAGATCTTTCCAGAAGAGTACGGTGAACATCAACTGGCAATGAAGACGCAGCCGAAAAAGTAGTTGCAGTTGTTTATTGTTCTGTTATTTGAGGTGTAATGACAGTAAATGAAGAAGCTGAACCCGAAGATGTCATGAGAGCGCTGGCAAAGAAGTGGATACAAAAGTTTAAGGTTCATTAACAAGGTTAGTTCTAGACTCTTTAGAATGATCCACATCATCCACTAGAACAGGTTCTACTGATCCAATAGAAGAGGCAGATCCAATTAAAGAGGCAGATCCAATTAAAGAGGCAGATAATGTAGTATCCGTTCTAGGTACAGCTAAGCTTTCCATTTCAACACAAGGGTCAATGTTCACGTGTAGGTTGGAAGATGACCCAGGATCGATGTTTCTACGAGATTTATTTCTAGCTTTAGCAGCAGAATTTAAAGGAGCACTTGTCGACTTGTTGAGGCCCCCTGCGTTAGCGGGTCCCGAGGCAGTAAGGAAGTCCGATAACTTACAGATTTTTCCATGATTTGCGGGCATGCGCTGTAGACAACGCGGGGTTCAAACACCCACCCCAACCCCCCCTTAGCAATTCTATATTAAATAAAAACGCAAATATTCCAAAATATTTAATTTTTCCATATTATTATTACAAATTGTTTATTATTTACTGTTTATTTTTGTTAGCAGATATTAAGTTAACCCTTCGAGCCACGCTCTCATATACCCCACGTGTGGCCTAGTGTATATTTTTAGAAATAACTGAAATATTTAATTTTATTAAATTTAATTATTTTTTTATTGTTTTAAGGTATGTATGAATATAAATTGATAAATTAAAATAAAAGATTTATTTTTGTGTAAAAATTTATAAGTTTAGTGTCGTAACATGTGTTATTAAAATGAACTACTTTCATCTAACATTTGACTATTTTACTACTTTTTTCTCTAAATATATTATTAAATTACTTAAAAATATTTTCAGGTCTTAAAATCAACACTGAACGATGAAAGTTTGCTTGTTTGTTATTGGTAAAAACTCTTTTTTTCGTTTTTTGAAAAAAGGGGTGCTGTTTTTTGGAAAAATAAATATGTTTTTTGTAACTAACGCTATGACTTATATTTTGTCTTTGCAACAACATATTTGATGCATTCAAACATAAATTTTTAGGCCTTAGATTAAAAAATGCAAAAGTTATGAAGTTTTTAGTAAAAGAGCTAATTTTTCACGTTTTTTTAACTTGGCCGCGCTCCTAAAGTCAGCCATTTTTAAAATATTACAAAATAACTATACAAAATGTTGAACAAAATCAAAAATAGTAACCATGTAAAGTTTTAAGCTTATATATCAAAATTTCGGGATTTTACAACGATTTTTTGACGTGGGGCGATGACATACTCCCATGTGGTGCTATGTTACTGGAGTGAGAGTGTGGCTCGAAGCGTTAAATATAATATAACAGAAATGTTTTACTTTATTTTTTGTTGCAGATACTTTTATATAAGTATCTGCAACCATGTATAAATATGTTTATTTTTTAAAATATCTATTTTTGTCAGTTTACTGAAATAAATACTTGTCGTCCTGCTGAAAACCGAGCGTTTGTATCAATTTAGAATTATAATAAAAAAATGTCCGTAACTATTTTAATTTTGATTACTGAAATCATTTGGTAATCACCGCTTAGAAAGTTCTTAGGAATTCAGAAATCCCTATGGCAAATGAAAAAACAAATTTTATTTTGCTTCGTAATCCCCCCTTTCCCCTTATGAAATACCTATATACGTTCGCTGTAGATGTGCCAACGAATCTACGATGTTATTTGAAGACGTTATGGTTTCAGCAAGAAGCCCAAGTAGAGTTTGTGTGGAGCAATTTCAACACTTTGCACAGAACCATTGCAGGCCATTTGATGCTGAAGAAGATAGAGCATTACCGACACGTGCTGACAATCCGACGCACTTAGGATGGTACAAAGTAGAACATCCAAAGCATGAAATAAATGCACCAAACGTATTTCATTCCGAAAATTTGAAGTTAGGTGTATTGACGAAGCAGCAAATAAAAAATTTTGTAAAATCTCCAAACAGAAATATTTCCTTACGAAGATGATGTAGAGAGAAATTTTAACTTTATTCTCAAAATTAACTTTTTTGAAAATAACTTTATTTTCATGCAGGTTCTTAACCAACTGACGCACGTCTAAGTTTCTAATAAAAATAGGAGGGCAGAACCTACCTTTCATTCCTTGACCCGCTGAAATGTTCGGGTTGGTGTCACTGCTTTTTTTACTGGAACCTCGGGCTGCATCTGTTGCTTGAGATTTTAATTTAATCTCATTGAAAATCACGATACGATTACAATTTGTTAATGGAGCTTCCTCCTCCATAGTCACACTGCTGCATGAAGAGCGTCTAGAACTATCCCTCGTGGCAACTTATTGCCAGTCTCGATGGATTGCTTCAGCCAGCTTCCTGTCGGCAGTCTCAATTTGCTTATGTGCGTTAGGATTTTTAGCACTCGGTGCTATTCTAGCACCAGTTAAAAGAGCGACCAGTTGCTGCGCCGCCTCCGATTTTTTGGGGCTTATTGAGCCACCCGACGATACATGGTTTTTTAGCTATCATGCTTGCGTGTTTTAAAAGCATTAAATTTTTTGTTTATTAGACAACAGAGGCACTAACTTGTCTTAGTAATATATGGCTCTCGCTCTTAATCACAAAAATTCCCGCGCTTTTTGACAGGTTCCCGCGCTTTTTGGCTTCGGCATACAGCAAATGGTCAACTGACTCAGCAACCGCGCCTAGGCCTCCGCCAGCAGAACAAATTCAACGTACAATACTATTCAATGGAGTATATTTCCAAACACGAATCAACTTTAACTTTAACGCCGGTATTTATACTTCGCCTGAATAGGTTTTTCAAGTCAGGTTGAAAAAATTTTGACAAATAATTTCGTGTAAATTAATAGCCAGAATAGGTCTGTTAATCAGGATCAGAATATTTTTTTGAATTAATAGCATCATTTTATAAATCCCTGCACTTCAAGTTGCGTTGTTGAAATTCGCAATTTATAAAACGCAACGCTTCACGCCGTGATCTTCAGCGTTGAGTAACGCAATAGCATAGTGAAAACAGTACCAAGTTCGCATTTTATAAAACGCAGCACTTGAAATTCGTTTACTTGAACTGTCACTTCCATCACTTGCTCTTGAGCTGCCGTTAGAACGAATAAGTTGGTATTGAAAGGGTAATAATTGTTGGTTTCACTCATATATTCTTAAGTGTTTAAATATATCGTTTAAATATAGGTTAAAGACAGCAACAACGAACCAACAGTTCGAAATGTTGCTAAAAGAAATAAAAAAACAACCGCAGGTAGCAAATGGTACGCCAGTGTTTGGCGTTTATATTGCAATTTCAATTTAATGATGGCTGAAGAGAACAGTTGATATGGTTGCCAACATGGTGTAATTAACAAGGTGGTAGTGAATTTTTGACCTCTCTCACAAAAATGAACTCTCGATCTGTCAAAAACAACTGATTGCATATTTTAAGCAAAACCATAGCAAAACAAAGTTTGTGACATTTGTGCTTATTGTGAAAGTTTGATTTGATTATAAATGTGCAAAAACATGGATAAGAATAAAAAATAGCTCTGAATAAAGTTGGTGTCGAGCTGAATGCAAATATTTCGATAACCAAATTCTCGACGCTATCGGCATTTGCTGAACTCAGCGACATACCACTTCAGCGTTGTATTTCAGACGGTTTGCACGAAGCTGGCACATCCGTATAGATAAGTAAAACACATCGTTGTTCCAAACTCCTGCGTGGACTGCGCTGGCTCCCGTTGTACCTAAAGCAAAGCCATTAGCCAATAAAAAAACCAACAAATATCAAACTTAACTTCAAATTGATTAAACTACTTCTCCGGCAGCTCAAGATAAAGTGCTCGATTCTTGAAGCATTATGTTCCACATCGTACGTTGCCATACAGCTTTCGTAGACTTCCTCAAAGATTTTAATTGGCTCAGCTTATTGCTGCTATTGCTATTCTGGAACTATATGGCCATCTCATCAATACTTGCAGGCAACTGCAGTTTGTTTACATATTCGGCTCTAGTTTTTCACTGTTTTTTCAATTATTTTGATGAAAATCCGACAAAACTACTTATAACTGCAATTTATTACTTATTAGCTAGAACCACCATAAGCAAGCAAACAAAACAATTAATGATATGACACTTACCAACAAGTCCTCTCTTTATGTCACAATTTTTTGACAGATTCAGCAAAATTGAGTGTGTGGTGTAAAATTCACTACCACCTTGTTAATTACATCATGGTTGCCAACAAGTCAGAATTTGGTGAATCTTAAATATTTCAAAGATTTGCAATAATGATGCTAGTTTTATTTTACATGTGACAACCCTAAACTGTTGTTGACTGACAGTTCACCGTGGTAACGTAACATAGCTAACGCAATAACGTAGTGATAAATAAAATGCAAATTTTAAATCCAAGTGATGCGCCGCGTTAGCGTTGCGTTTCATCACGGTGAATTATAAAATGATGCCATAAGACTTATAGAGCGAATTATTAAATCCTCAGGACATATAAAATGAATGCGATCAGAATGTTGTGATGCAGAAAAATGATCGGAAAAAGTTGTGATTGTGTCAGCGTACTATGAAAAAGAGTTATTTAGTGATGACTCGATATTAAAAGTATAAGATCTTTCTGGAATATTTTCCAGAATTTGTCAACATTTTGTTATTGAAATGATTTCTTTAATATTAATATTTGTATACGGCCTCTTCTTATTTATATTGAAAACAAATTTTTCGAGCTCAAGGCCAATCATGTTGACAACAAGACAACAAGACAACATGAAGAACAAAGAAGGCAACTAAACAGCAAAAATAACAACTTTAATATGCTCTGATAAAGTAAACCGCTGTGATCGAATTTCGAAGATGCACATGAATTAAGGCTATGCCTAAAAGTATGATACGATCTAGGTTGTTAACCTTGGTACGGTATGCATCAAAAAGTAGATAAGAACTCAGTTACAAAAATTCAAGCGTTCTCTGCCAAAAAATAAATTTCGGGTAACTTTCTCGGCATATTGGCAGTATATGTAGAACCTAAGTAGCTTGAGTGGATCACAGTGTAAAGTCATACAAAGGCTACTGATGAGTTGGTGTAGCGGCCAATGAAACAGTCTGTATAGTCAAGCTGTGTGATTTGCTCTATACAGAGCCGTTGTTGTTGTTGTTGTTGGTTGTTGCCTTCTTTGTTCTTCATTTTGTCTTGTTGTCAACATGCTTGGCCTAGAGCTCGAAATGATTTCTTCATAATTCAACTTTATCATCTTCTGTTATTATATTAGCCCCATTCTTTTGCTTCCGACTTACAAAAGAACACTAGGTAGGATAACTAAATACATGCAAAACAACAACACAAACTCGGTTATTTATACGAGTTCAGCCAACTCGGTTATTTATACGACTTCAGCCAACTCGGTAAACTAAATAGAGCCCGAACAGAACCAAAGCGGCTGTCGGATGGCGGTCCTCTCTCGGAGAAATCCGCTGAGAACATGTCCAGAATAGGAGCGGTTGTCGGATCAGCGTTGCTTTTCGTTGCATAAATGGTACAAATGCAACACACACACACACACAAAACGAAATGTCAGCTCATTGAATGCAACACACACTCACAAAACAAAACGTCAGGTCATGGTAAAAACCAAGAAAATAGCACTGAACACAGCCAATTCTTAGCTAAAATATGGAAACACTTACGCTACTCAAAGAGAGATCCGCCTGCCGTCGGAGAAAAATAGAATTCATTCTATTCTGGCGTTTTTCCGTCGCGGATTTCTACGGCCATTTAATTTTTGGCGGCTGCATATATTTTCATGTATTTTGTTGCACAGCGCACCCGACAACCGACAGCCGCTTTGGTTCTGTTCGGGCTCATATTCAGCCATTTTAACACTGCTGACATATTGCTATCTCACTCGCGCCAATTACACAGTGCTTAGCGAATAATGCGTGACAGAGCTTTTACATACACAAGTACCAGCTGCGAAATATGCAAGTCCGAGTGGAGCACCTTCGACAATTTTATTTTATGTTGTGGTTGTTCGAAGCATTTTCACCAGAAGTGTGTAAAATTGTCGGCTAAAGTTGGAGAAGCGGTACGTGGTTCT
Organism: Pherbina coryleti; assembly: GCA_943735915.1. NCBI lineage: Eukaryota > Metazoa > Arthropoda > Insecta > Diptera > Sciomyzidae > Pherbina > Pherbina coryleti. The sequence continues at coordinate 52,557,488 of OX030952.1, read as the reverse complement.
ACGACAAATGGATTGCTTTGGCTTTACGCATATTGTAAGAGCTCTTCGTCAACTGTTTCCTTGGACGTGCTGCTGAACCTTCGCACCGCTACCACAATGAAAGATGAGTTAGAAAGGCTCCAAAAAATTGCGGCTGATCAACTTTCAACTATAAACTTCTATGCGATCGTGCTTAATTAAACATTAACGTTATAAACAGCTCCACTGATACCTCACCTAATATAGGGCGCACCTCCACCAGAGCCCAAGCTGCAGCTTCCAAATCAATCTATAGGTCCACCAGAAATGAAGTGGTTACTAGAATTACTTCCTTGGAAGGTATTTCTTCCCCCAACACTGCAAAAAGCACTAAAAAATCTAATGAGTCCAATAAAAATGCTGTGCCCTGCATACCTGCTGACCATCATGCTATACAACCTCATGCCCTAAGTGATATTATTGCTTTGGCGCAAATTGGACCTGACCTAGCTGCGGAAGTTTCACCTATGAACCAGCCAAACGTTCCTGTCAATGCCATCCGAAGCTCTACCGAGTCTTTAACATCCGCTGTATCCATAATTGATGGCGCAATCGACCCTTCAGAAAACACATTGTCACAAGTTGAACATCGGGTTGATCCTCAATCTTACCATCAATTGCAGCGTTCAACGAATACATCTATTCAGCCTTTTGTGTCCACAAATAGTGGACAAACAGCTGCATCGACCACAACAGACAACATTAAAGCTTACATTTATAGCAAGATACCAACACCAATATCGACGCCCACATGTTTCAAGCTTACTCAAGGAACCCAACGGGATATTGCCTCATTTAAAATTCACACCTCGGACCAAGATTATAAAAAGATGATGTGCAAGGACTTTTGGCCGAATGGTGTTTTCTTCCGTGAATTCATTCCACGTACTAGGACAGTCTTCTCAGCAGATAATTTGAATAATACAAATGATGCTACTATATTGTGCCTGAAATTGTGCCGCTGATCAATAACCAACCGATGCCTACTATCATATCTTCTTATCCAAAAAACGATTAAGTAATATTATACCATTAAGTAATGTTTATGTTAATTCTTTTGATACTATGGATAAACGTAATTGTTTTTTATACTACCAAAATTTTAGTGGAATTAGAACAAAGCTTCAAGAACTGTTCCTAGCTTCTGTTTCATTAGAGTTCGATATCATTGTTTTTACTGAAACCTGGCTATCAGACTGTCACTTGACATCTGAATTGATCAATGAACCACCTATAATATCTTTCGTAAAGATCGTTGCTTGAATTCCTCCGGACTAACTCGTGGTGGTGGTGTTTTGATAGCAGTTCGTAATGGCCTATCTAGCGCTCAAACCGTACTGCCATCTAATAACCTTCCAAGCCCTGTAAATTTTGACATCGATCAATTAATCGTTAAAATTTCAATTCAATCAGAGTTCGACCTATTCGTTATAGTAAGCTATATACCACCAAGGAGTACTTTGGATCTATATAATATACATTTGGAAAATTTCAAATTTTTGCTCGAAAACTTAATTCATTCTCAACATATAATCACCGGTGATTTTAATCTAAGCAATATTATATGTGGCGTCCGTGGCGTAGTTGGTTAAAGTGCGTGGCCGCTATGTCAAAGAACTTTGGAAACCCAGGTTCGAACCCCAGCAGCGACAGAAAATTATTTGAATTAAAATAATTTTTCTGTACGGCCGCCACCTCTCTGCAGACAATGGCAAACCTCAGAGAGTAATCAAAATGCCATGTAAAGCTTCTTGAGAACGAGAACTTTCCGTTCATCGCCGTTCGGAGTCGGCGTTAAGCATGTAGGTCCGGTTCTCGGTCAATTGTGTACAAACTTAATAACACGCACAACACAATTGATCATAAGAAGCTAGGTCAAAGTCCTTTCAAGGGCTGAAATGGCCAGTTATTTATTTATTTTTAATATTATATGGAAGTTTGACTATGATGAAATGCATCTTATGCCCACAAATGTAGCAATGATACGAATCTTCCTTCGTAGACTTTTTCTCTCAATACGAATTGTTACAATATTCCTAATGATTTGAGTAGAATACTAGACTTAATTTTTATTGATAATGATCTCAACGTTAACATTGATCTACCTACTACACCTTTTTTTAGTAAAACATTACACCATGTTCCTTTGTTAGTTGAATTTTCAACTTTTCATTATCAAAAACCTCTACATCAGTTATTATAATAGGTCTGTTTCCGTACGCACACTGTGTAACTTGTGGGACGCTATTTTCTGTTTCCGTACTTTCTGTGCTTAAAATGGGAGAAGAAGAACAAGCATAAAATCGCTCTCTCGAGCACACAAAGTGCACAGAGAGTGCTAGAACTCGAGACTTCGAGTAAAGTAAGAACAAGCATCAAGAAGAATAAGCATCAATAAGAAGAAGCAAATGTCAAATTCCATTTCATAATTGTTTATGTTTTGCGATAAATAAATGCACAAATTGTGTGCCTAAAAGGAAATTTAAATACAATAAATAAATAATAATAAATAAAAATTAAGTAATTGTTCAGTTTTGCATTAAAAATGGCTTTTAATAATTTGAGTGAAAGTGTTTTAAATTTTGTGCTGCCGTCTGCAGTCAAAATCAGCTGTTTTGTGCTTGAAACTTACTAGAAGCTGTTTCCGTACTTTTGCAACTAGTCTCACATTTCGTTTTTACTCTCTAGCACACGTTTTACACAAATCTTACACAGTGTAAAGTACGGAAACAGACCTAATGATTACAGTAAAACTAACTTTGATGCAATGAATAATTATCTTCAACTTGTAGCTTGGAATGATACCCTATCTAAAATGAACTTGAAATTAATGTATGACAAGTTTTTAAAAATTTTTAACGAAGGAATAAACTTATTCGTTCCAAAAAAAGTTATTAATTCAAATAACAACCCACCTTGGTTCAATAAAAGACTTTCAAACCTAAAAAATGTTAAAAATAAAGCGAACGGAGTGATGTTCGGTATCTCAAAGGGGACGGACGTGCCGGTCGACCTTCCCCTTGCTCGTTTTTTGTATTAATTGTGTTTTGTTTGTATATGTCCAATCGTTCCGTCGGTGTCTTGTGTTAAAGTTAAAGATAACGTTAAATGTTAAATTAAATGTTAATAAAAACAATTAGAACGAACAAAACAAAAAAACAAAAAAAAAAAAAACAAAAAAAAAAAAAAACAAAAAAAAGATATATACATACATATGTGCAAGTGACCGGTTGAATAAATAAGTGACGAAAACAAAATAAAAACAAAAAAATAAAAAAAAAAAAGAACGAAAAACAGCAGCTAGTTCAGTAGCACAGCTGAACAACAACAACAACAAAATCCACGGAAACCTGTTTTTCAACAGTCGCCGCAGCAATAACAACATCGCTGGATTGCTGGAGATTTTTGTTTTAGCTAACCACGCGAGGGACTTTTCTATGCTCCTCGCAGCGTAAGTAATTGTTGTTTTTTCGTGTCCGTCTGTTCCTCCATCCTCTCCGCTTAGTTGCGACTGTGAGTGAGGTTGCACTGCGAGCAGAATTGTGCTGAGGCAAAGGCATAACACTTGCCTTTGTACTTTTCGCTTATGCTCTCGGTGTTACTCTCTTTGCAGTTGTAACTAATTACCCATACACCTTTTTTGGTTTTAAATTTACACTGTAAGAAAATGTCGGGTCATTTTCGTATAGATTTTTGCAATGTGCGTGGACTGAGGACGAATTTTTTCTCGGTTTATGCATATTGTACTCTTAATAGGCCTCAAATAATGGCACTGAGTGAAACCCAGGTGAGCGAGGATGCAGATCCACTGGATTTTCATATACCTGGGTATCACTTACTGCCATTGTTTTCCCTGCATAGGGGCATCGCCCTTTACATAAGATCAGATGTAGCATATCAGTGCGAGCGGAGTCTGAACGTAACCGATCCGGAGTTTTGTTCTTTGTGGGTGAAGTTCAGGGTGATGCACTTTTGCTACGTTTATAGAAGTCCGAATTTAGGGAGGGAGTCCACTTTTAACAAATTGGACTCTCTCTCTGATTCAATAACGCACATTTTGGGGTTGTTCCCTGACAGCGAGATCGTTGTTGCCGGGGATTTCAATGTCCACAACCCGGCGTGGTTATGTCATTCGGGGGCAACAACACCTGAGGGACAATATGTTGAGCTCTTTGCTGAATCGAACCAACTGATTCAACTAGTGAAGGAACCAACTTTCATCCCTAGAGTTGGTCTGCAAAGCCACAAAGTTCTAGATCTTTTTCTGACTTCGCATCATGATAAATATGATGTGAGTGTCCATGCACCTCTTGGTAATTCGGACCACTGTATCATATCCGCTGCTTTTCCATATTCTAGCCTATGCACTTCTACGCCTAAAGCCCCGAAGAGGATCGCTTGGTTTTATGGAAAAGCAAATTGGGCTGCGTTAAATAATTTTTACCGTAATTTCAATTGGAAATTATGTTTCGCTGATAGAAATGTAAATGCCGCGGCTCTAATGGTACAAGAAATAATTTTATTGGGCATGAGGTCTTTCATCTCCAATAAAATGAGAAGTATTAAACCAAAAGACCACTCCTGGTTTAATGAGACTTGCAGGATTGCAGTCAGGTCCAAAGAGGAAGCCTTTCAGAATTGGCGTTCCAGCAAGAATGCTGATACTAGAAGACTTTGCATTGAGGCTAGGAATCGCTGTAATGCAGCTTTAAAACGCGAAAAGTTTCTTCACGAAACTCGCATCAGAGAACAGGTTCTTCTCTGCCCCAAAGGGAGCAAAAACTTTTGGTCATTCGTTCGTCAGACGTCCTCGTCGATTCCTGCTCTTTTAAAGGGTGACCAAATCTTCACTGACTCGGCTGATAAAGCGAACCTATTGGCTGGAATGTTTGTACAAAATTCCACAATTCCGGCTAGCAATCAGTCACCGCCTTCTTTAGAGAATAGATCATCCTCAATGCAGGAGATATATTTTCGAACGAGAGCGGTCAAAAGAGTCCTTGCAAACCTCAACATAAACAAATCTTCTGGCCCCGATGGCATACCACCAATTGTGCTTAAAATGTGTGCTTCTACACTGGCCCGACCATTGCGTAACCTTTTCAACATCTCATACAGGACAGGAGTGTTTCCATCTTGTTGGAAGGTTGCCAATGTTCAGCCGGTACCTAAGAAGGGCGATGCCACGAACCCTGAAAACTACCGACCCATAGCGATATGCTCTACGCTTTCCAAAGTCATGGAGAGTGTAATAAACTTCCACCTTATGAACTATCTGGAGCACAACGAATTGCTGAGCGAGCGTCAATATGGCTTCCGAAGGGCTCGCTCTACTGGTGACCTAATGGCGTTCCTCACGGAGAAATGGAACCAATGTGTTCACTTCTTTGGTGAAAGCAGGGTTGTTGCTCTGGATATTTCTAAGGCGTTTGACCGAGTGTGGCATAAAGCACTCGTGTCAAAACTAATTGCATATGGCGTTGGTAGTAACTTTGCTCGATGGATCACATGTTTTCTTAAGGACAGGTTGATTCGTGTCGTGGTCGACGGCATTTCGTCCAGTGAACATGCCATCGTAGCTGGAGTGCCGCAGGGTTCAGTCCTATCGCCAACTTTGTTTCTGGTTTTTATCAACGACCTTCTGTCGTTGACTCATAACCCAATTCACTCGTTTGCGGATGACAGCAGCATTTGTCATTCATATTCTTTCAAAAAACGCCCGAGCTCTTTGGAGATTGAGAGAAAGAGGCTTAATATGAATGACACACTGCTTAATGACTTGCAAAAAATCTTCGAGTGGGGGCTTGCTAATAGAGTTGAGTTTAATGCTAGCAAGACCCAGTGCTGTCTGTTAACTCACAAACGAGTGAATTGCCCCTTAGCACCCCTCAATATGAACGGTGTCGATCTCGCGGAGTCAGATGCTCTTGACGTTCTGGGCATATCAATCAGATCTGATCTTCGCTGGAACGATCACATTTTTGATGTGTCGAAAGAAGCGGCCAAGTGCCTAGGTTTTTTAAAACGGTGTAAAAAACACTTCACTCCAACTGACCTACGCGTGATCTATACCTCATATATTAGGCCGAAAATGGAGTACAATTCGCACATTTGGGCAGGAGCTTCAAGATCTTATTTGGAGCTTCTGGACCGAATTCAACGACGTGCGATATATCTGATAGGAGATGAAAACATTTCATCTTCTCTCAACTCTCTTGGGCATCGACGCAATGTTGGTTGCTTAAGCCTTTTGTACAGGTACTACCATGGGAAGTGTTCAAGGGAGATGCATGACCTGACGCCATCAGCTCGTGTGTTTCCCAGGTCCACTCGGGCAGCGCACCAAGCCCATCCCTATAACATTGCCTTGATGCCCAATAGAACCTCGCATTACAGAGATAATTCGTTCTTCGGTCGTACAATAAAATTGTGGAACAATCTCCCTGCGAGCGTGTTCCCCGGCAATTTTGAGCTATGTAAATTTAAAACTAATCTTCACCGACACTACTCCATCTTTCCACCCTCCAACTAACTATCACCTTTCTTCCGAATCAACACAATGCTTTCGCATTTATAGGGGGCATCCCCTGAGCGTTGGTTTAGTCTAAAAAAAAAAATTTAAGCGTTTCAGAGAAGCCAGAACAGAACAGAAAGACAATTCGACACACTCAACAATTTCTTATATAGCTCATATTTAATAAATGTTGAATCCAAAACTAAAAACGACAGTAAATATTTCTGGTCCTACATTAATACTAAAAGAAAAACAAATGGCCTGCCTAGTACTATGTTTCTTTTGGATTGCTCATCTGATGATACTCAAATGATCTGCAATTTATTTGCTAACTATTTTAAATCTGTGTACTCGGACAGTGACATCCTTTCTACTTACGATGTATCATCTACTTCATTGAATTTAGACGTTGGTGATTTACATTCCGATGAGTTGGATATAGAAAGAGCCCTAATTAATTTAAAATGCAAAAAGATAGGAGGTCCTGATGGTATTGCATCCATTAAACTTAAGAACTGTGCGGCATCTTTATCTGTCCTCCTTCTCAAAATCTTTAGAGAGTCATTAGACAGCGGCATCTTCCTCGAAAGTTGGAAATTGTCTATTATCGATCCAATCCACAAGTCAGGTCCTGAACAGAACATAAGCAACTATAGACCGATCTGCAAAATTTCTTCCATCCCTAAATTATTCGGAAAAATCATTTATGATAAGATTTCGACCCAACTTAACTCGGTGTTGTCTGATCAACAACGTGGTTTTAGAGTCGGTAGGTCTACCACAACAAACTTGGTCCTTTTCTGTTACTATGTTATAAAAAACTTCAAAATAACGAAAATCATTTGCAAACTGATGTTATTTTTACTGACTTTGCAAAGGCATTTGATAAAGTTAACAATAACATGCTACTTAAAAAGCTGCATAGCCTAGGTTTCCATTCCAACCTGCTAAATTGGATAGAATCATACTTAAAAAACCAGATTCAAATCGTTAAAATTAATAACTTCAAATCAGAACCCATTAAAGTAACCTCTGGGGTACCGCAGGGTAGTCACTTAGGACCCCTACTCTTTTTATTATTCATAAATGATTTACCTTCAGTCATCAAACACTCTGCCTCTTATTTGCGGATGACCTAAAAATTTATCGCTCTATAAAATCTTATAATGATTGTGTTTTTGCAATCTGATTTAGACTCCATCTCTACTTGGTGTGATAAAAACAGCATGCCCTTAAATATTTCCAAATGCGAATGTCTGTCTTTATTTTGAACTAATATACCTTTAATCAGAACGTATTCAATCAAACTGTCTGTCCTTGAACGTGTCACATCTAAAAAAGATCTTGTTATCGTCTTGGATCAGCGTTTAAAATTCACAGAACATATTAACTACATTGTTCCGAAAGCTCGTTCCATGCTCGGGTTCCTCAAAAGAAATTCTGGTTTTTCAGATCCCTATGTTCTCAAAACTTTATATAATTCTTTGGTAAGGTCTCAATTAGAATACTGTTGCATAATTTGGAATCCTGCCTACGGAGTGTACTCTTCAAGACTCGAAAAAGTCCAAAGTAACTTTACAAGGTACGTTGTTAAATTTGCGAATTGAAATGCCTTATTATACAACAAGATGCGCGTTAATAAATACTCAATCACTTGAATGTCGTCGAAAGTTCTTTTCCGTTATGTTTGTAAGGGATTTAATTCAAAATCAAATAAACTGTCCTAGACTACTCGTTATGATTAACTTCTATGTAGAGTGCGTAGAGCACTCAAAATTCGCTCTCACTCTTTCGAGTTATCATTTATACCATGGTATAATAATACAAGGTAGCATTGATAACTGCTTATTTTCTCATCTACAAAAAACATCTCCTGTCAAAAACAACTGTTTGTAGAAATGCATGTGCAACTGCTGAAGTTGTTGTTTTTTTCACTTCTACGTTTTCAACATTGTTTGTGTTTTCAATGGCCGACAGTGTGCGCTCTCCTTTTGAGTATATTTTTTGACAGGAGATGGCTTCCTAAGCAACTGTCAATGCTACCTTGTATTATTATACCATGATTTATACAAACAGAAGCAATGAATAATCTTTTCAGAGCAACTCGTTGAACGCTACGCTCTCGCATAAACTCCTCAAACATTTGTTTTGGTTATTCGTTCGTGTACAAAGAGCGCTCATCGTTGTGAGAACATCGTCACTGTTTTCATCCCCCGAGTTCTGCAAATGATGTGCTCTTTATTTGAGCTAAAAAATATTTGAATTCATCAATGATAAGTATTTTAATTTTATCATTTTGATATTTCCTATTAAGTGAAATGAAACGTAAACGTTACCCAAAAATGTTTCTTTATTTAAAAGAAAAAACACATTTGCAGAATTAAGCTAGTCCAGTTTTGAATTTGTTTGCCCTTTTTGCGGATTGATTATTATCAAAATTGTGTTTATGCACTATGCTTAAATGCCTTTTGATATTGTGAAGCACTTGACCTTTAAACTTTTTCGAGCATTCAAGGCATGTCGATTCATTTGTTTGCTCATTTTATGATACATATTTACTTTTGTCAATATTCAAAAGTCTACCCATTTTTAATATGTAATAATATATTTAATATAACAAAACTACTTCAATAGAAACAAACAGAAAACAAACAAACTCCAAAAGAAACGAATGATAAAAAAATGATGACATCAAAATAAAACTCACTCAGAGCGCACTG